>JAQNBH010000010.1:22834569-23157069 GCA_028752905.1 Cladorhizidae sp. MBARI D1340-BT2
AGATGTCTGTAGTAGAGGCTACAGCATCACTACCATCTGGTTCTGAGTCTACCAAACAAAAGTCCTGAGATAAACTCTTGAGGCCACATTCAAATCCCTGTTACTCATCCTACTTCCCGGGTGCGGATTCAGGTTGCAGCTAGAGAAGAGTCGGGTGCTAGTATACTGTATACCTGCCTTCCTCGAGTCTTCTTCATCAGAATAGACATTGGTTTGTGGTTGGGAATATCTCTCCATCAACTTCACATGTGTAATCCATCACTGTGGATCTCAGGTGGACCAGCTCTATTGGGACCCATGGGCTTGTACTCAAAGAGTCAGGGCCATCATTCAAACACAGCTACACATACCTATTACAACATTAAGAGACCACTTGAATCCATAGGATCCTGTTCATAACTACAATGTAAGGTCATATTCTTGTGAGTTATTGTCAAGTGTGTTGACACTTTTGCTCCTTACGCCTGTAAGATCTCTGATGGTGCAGGTTGTCGACAAAGCTGAATATCTTCTAAAGGGGAAGCATGCAAGTATAGAGGCTACTCACCTCTTTGTGCCCATTGGTACTGAGACTATGAAACATTTGGGTCCGAGGCAAATGCCTTTCTCCAAGACTTTGCTATCTGGCTCAAAACTGTGTCTAGTGATCTGCGAGGCAACCATTTCCTGCTGCCAGCATAGGAACACTGCTGCTGTGCTTGGGTCAAGCTTATGATATATATTTATATCTCCCCTCTAATTTTGTAAGCTTTGTTTTATAATAAAAACAACAACAACAATATTATTAATTAAAGTAATATTTTTTTAACCTAATTAATCAACACGTGTGCATGCGCATGTGTGCCTAGCTCATTGATCCACGAAGCAGTTTGAGCAATTCAAGGGTGCCCTGGCTTCCCATCCAGCAAGGCCTAGGCATCCACTATATAGCAGTATCACCCATCAGCTACAGCAAACAGTGCTACATCAATTCCCATCTAGACACCCTTGAGATCATAATCATATGACAACACAATATCTTTAGTTTTGCACAATATTAATCGACAAAAGCAATTTAGACAACATAATGTAGAATTGCACAATAATAAAGAGCAGTTACCACGTGCTTGGCTGGAGTACCTTGTGGAAGGTGACGGTGTTCAAAAACCTAAAATGAGCAATTCAACACATTTCAGTTGTCCTTTGATTTGGTACACACACGCACATATATTTTAAGACATGAATACATTTGGCAGTATATAAATAAGAAGTGCTTACTTAATTAGAATGAGTTGCAGTGAAACGTCTACAGCATAATAAAAAAACATTAAAAAAAGAGAGATCATAGCAATGTCCAACACAAACAAACACTGAAATGATTCTGCTTTTTTGCTCCTTGGAAATTTGTTGTGTGGATGATGCTAATAGCGACCATTGACCATCATCCATAATAGAGGCCCAACCTGTCACATGATGACAAATAGGTTTTAACACATCAGTGAATAGCGTACAGTAGAGCCAGGCTGTTGCTTTTAGAGAAAACTCGTGTTGTGCTGTCCCATCTACTACGAGTAGTATGATATGCGGTTGTACACGTTCATAACATATTTTGTAAGTACATAATGGACACGCCTCCTCCCCCACCGCCATATGAATCATTAATTGCACTTGGATAGGAATCTCACAGGCTATTGTTAAGAGCAGTTTGGGTTTTCTAACCACGAATTTCAAGAAAATAGGTTGGCCCAATTAAAACAAACCTGTTTCATGATAATGTCCATCGCAATGAAAAGTAGATGGGTTTGAAGATGGACAGCTTCACAGCTCACCGCCTCAAAAGATTGTGGAATAGCCACTCCAGTTTAAGGTATGCACACCAACGTACACTACACTCACCACTCAGCTATCCAAATACAATCATGTACTGATATTCACATTACAGTCTCGTACAGAGGGGATGGAATAAGGGGTATGCCCCCCACCCATCCACCGCACCCCTTCGACAGCAAGTAACAGATGGTTCTATTATGTTCAGCAGGAATCGGTTATCCTAACATGTAGTGACCGGAGGGTGTTCGGATAACTGAACTACAGTATGAAAGATCTTGAGCTTGTCTTTGCTCCTCACCATATCATTGACAGTCGACTTTCCAAAACAGCTGCTACTCTTGCTAAACTTCTCCCATTCAACTTGTGCAGCACCTTCCACATGTTTGTCTAAACAATGCAACACAACTTTTGCATGTTTAGTAGTAAAACCTTTGCAAGCAAAGTAGATGACTAGGACTGACTAGTATCTACGCTGATGCTTACTTCTGTGTTCGTCTCCAGACCGAGGAGTTCGCCTTGTCTAAATTTGGCATTCAGTTGCTGCATATCTGACGGGCAACTTGCATGACAAAAGTTACAGACGCATGAGACATCAGACCTGTTTTCTTCCACTGCCCCAAACATAAGGTAGGTAAAGGGTCAGCTATGACAGCCACGATATTCCCAGATAGGCCATGGCAGTCCTGGACATCTCTCTCGCCTCTCACACTACTACAAAACACAAATTGTATGACTTTTCTTAATAACACTTTTTTTCCAAAGGAGTACCTTACCCAGAGTGGACCTCACTCCTCAGGAGTTGCCTGCCCTTTTCATAGCTTACTATTAGACTGTTGCCAAGTAAACCATTAGATCATACCCTCAATGGTGCCTCACGATATACTCACACAAGGAATGGGATGCGTGCAAAGGTCAACAAGTCTGCTGATTGCTAGTCAGCTGGACATCTACTTACCTGTCAGTTAGTCTAGCATGGACCTACTGAATTACGACCAATGTGTGGATCATTATGTAAAATTAAATAAATTTCCTAAGCAAAAACTCACTTTGGCAGCTTCTTAATATCATAAAGGATGACTTCAGGTGATTTTTGAATCTATAAACACTTCGAGCGTACTTTGAAAGGTAGTAAACCGGCAACCCCCCCCCCCCCCCCCCCCACACACACACACACACCAAAAAAAATTGTGCGAAATTTGTTTTCACAATCTTGTGTGCAGCTAGATTCGATATTACATGTTCACAAACGTGTTTGTGATATCGAGGACCTTTTACCAACTGATCACCGCACTCCCAAGATTTATGACCTTTTACCGACCGAGCACCTCACTCCCAAGATTTTTTCCCACTTACAATATGTCATACTTTTACTACCAGAAGAATCCAAAACTGTTCAATGGACTAATCCAGTTTCTCTATTCACAAAACACCCAAAATCGGTACAATATCGTCTATAACATAAACACCGTTTGGGTGCAAGAAATTGCCCCTGAAGTTTATTCTTGTGACAATAGTTAACAGCACCTTTAACAAAACCAGGTCACTACTTATGATGTTTGTGTCTACATGTGTACATAAGGCATGTGTATTCACTTTAGTAATAAGTGCATGTTGAAGAGAGATTTAGATGTGCTTGGTCTGGCAGAAACGTTTTAGGAGAGGTTGAGGTAACTGGATATAATTGGTGTGAGTACAATATGATACCTGGATATGATAGGTATAGGATATCTGGATATGAATAGGTATAGATACAATATGATAGGTATAGATACAATAGTATACCTGGATATGATAGGTATGATAGGTATAGGATACCTGGATATGATAGGTGTGGGTACAATTGGTTACCTGGATATGATCGGCATGGGTACAATGTTATAGAAGGCAAGCATGTGGTGAAGTAGGCGGCTATATAGTTAGGAAGACCATCAGGTCTAGGCTGCGACTGAGGCTGGAAGGAAGTGTGTGGGTGAAATTGAAATCAGAGGTGGGCAATAATGTTATTGTGGGCATGGTGTGTGTTAACATGGAAGGGATGGAGGGTCAGAATCAGCAGAGTTGTTTGAGGTGTTGAAAACATAGGTAGCAGATTATCAGGAAGATTGGTGACAGAATTATATTATGCCACTCTTTAAAGCTGGGGATGATGGCTGGTAATTATAGAGTATAGCTCTGGAGAGTTCAGTGGCAAAAGTGATGACAATATTGTTGGCAGGTACGCTGAGTAGGTTTGCAGAGAAGCAATACTAACGGAGGGTCAGAGTGGATTTAGGACAGGGAATGGATGTGCTGACCAGTTCCTAGTGTTGAGGTGTGTGTGTGACATTGTGAGGTAGGGGAGACAGACATTAGTGACATTTCTGGATGTAAGCAAGGCATTTGAGACTCTGTGGAGAGAAGGATTGTGGATGAAGATGAGAGGGTACAGAGTTCAGGAAGAATTTGTCAATGCATGTATGGAGTTCAGTTGAGTGTGTTGTTAGGTGAAGATGGGACCAGGTGTTTGTAAGTGGAGGCAGGACTGAGACAGGGTTCTCCTTTGTCAATAGTATGTACATGATGGGATTGTTGAAGGATTTGGAGGGAAAATGATTAGGGATGATTGAAATGGAAGGAAGGTGAGGTTGGTTGCTATATGCAGGTGATATTGTATTGTTAGCGAGAGATCAGGTGGAGTTATAAGTGGTTGGATGTGATGGGAAAGATGGTGATGAAGTGGAGAGTACACTTAAGAGCAAGTAAATGACAGCATGTGGAAAGTGCAGTAGAGGAGAGTGGAGGAAAGAATGGAGAATGCGGAAGCCTTCATGGAGTGTGGTTTGACAGGGGGATAAGAGAAAATGTTCATTTGGAGAAGATGAGGAGAAAGGCAGAGAAATGGAGGGCAATAATTGTTTATATAATCAGGGTGAATGGAGAGATAGACATGGATAGAGGTAAACTAATATGGGAGTTACTAGCTAGGCCATGTCTAGAACATGCAACTGAAGTGATGGGAGGGAAGGAAGCCTGTAAGAATTTGGAAAGCATTTAAGAGAACATTGGTACAAAACTGGTTGGAGGGAGCAAGACAATTGCAGGGGATGCAGTAAGAGGTGACCTGGGCTTGAGGAGGCTGGAGGAGATAAAGGATGAAAAGAGAGTGTTTATTGGGATGGAGGTTGCAGAGAATGAGTGAAGATAGGCTAGTTGTGGCACTGTAAAATAATTGTCCAGGTTGGTGCAGAGTTTTGTGAGCTGAAAAAGGAAGTGTGTGGCCTGTGTTTGTGTGTGTGTTTGGGGGATGGGGGGAGGGTTGGGGGGGAGGAGAGTTGGACATAGTAGTCTCACATGAGACATGGAGGAATTGTGTTAAGGGATGTTCATAAGGAAGAAATTGAATGGCGGGATGAAGTGGGAGGGGAATCCAGCCTCAAGTGGCTAAAGAAAAGTTTGGACAAGAAAGATATGAGAGAGGATTCAGTAACACAGGGGAAGTGAAGCTGAGATTTAGGTTAAGGAGACGGCATCAGTGGCACTCTTTGGTGACAAGGAGAGGTGTGCATGGTATGTGTCAGGACAGTAGATGTGAGCTATGTGATGAAGTTGTTGTGGAAGGAATTGTGCATTTCTTGTTGTATTGTTGGGAGTTTGCTGGTGATTGAGGAAGATTATTGGATATGGGCAATGAAGTCTGGAGAGTGGTTGATAGAATGGAGAAATGAAGATTATGAAGGGAGAGTAAGCGTAATGTTGGGTAGATCAGTAGCAAGAGCTAAGAAAGTGGTTTTGGGTAGGATATACAGAATTGTTGGAAAATGTGCTCAAGGGTCCCAATCCCAAAACAAACTTTCATTATTTTGTTGCAATCATTTAATCTTCAGTGGCCATTATGGGGTCCCTAAGATACATAAACCTTCAACTACCAATTTATACACGACAATTGAATATTTCATATTACAGTTTATATCAACCCAGCTGGCAATACGTGTACATATGTCAAAGATTCTGAGAAATTTATCAAGTATGCACTCATGCGTTGTGCACCACATCTCTTAGCTGTGGGCAGTACAATATAGGTGAGACCAACAGAAGACTAGATACCAGAATGAATGAACATAGAGATGCCTGTAAAAAGTGTGCTCAAGAGAAATCTGAAGTTGCTGAACATGCAATCGACAATGGAAATCATATTCTGTGGGAGGAAGTCACCATCTTAGAAGACAGAAGGAACTGAGGGCACATCAGCCTAACACCAGTGTTCAATCAAGATTGTGGACCTGGCTGACCACTCTCGTGAGCCTAATTTGAAACCTGTTATTTTATTATTTTTAGTATTAAATGCATTATTCTTGACGTTATTATACAATTTTAAATTTTATTATTACTATGACTTCAACGTTACTCGGCTAGATACAATAGCCTACAATAGCCTTCATCATTAATCAACGTTAACTGAGAGTTCCTTAGAGAATGAATCACTCGCTGCTCAGTTCCAACGATCCGCCACAACTGTTTCACATACCAGGGCATGGTTAGCATTTTGTTCGGACCAGAAATATTCAACCGCTCACCAAGCTCATGTGGATCTGTGTGAAACCCGAAAAGACTTGTTGCACAGTCACGCAAAAAAGCCAAGAAGTTTGAAGTGGGGATGATGTTAAGTTTTTGACAAGAAAATCGTCTTTTCACAGGTAGCTATGAATATGTATATACCCAATGTGACTGGAGAGAGATTCTACCCTTTCGGACAAGGATAGCAACTGAACTGACACATTAAAAATTAATTTGCTATTTATTTCCTATGTACGTATATACTACTACTGCAACTTCTAATGTTATTATTATTGTGCTAATGAGTAATAAAATCAGGATTTAACAAATAATCATAAAATCAAATATGCATATATACATGAGCATCCTGACATATATCTGTATATAGAAATAACCCTTGATCGGACCCAAATTCCACGACTATAATTTTCCAGATGAATGTTCTGATGAGAGTACTAAAATGTTCATGACAAAGTTTAAGTGGGTGATTTCAAACCGGCAGTTACAAAAAAACACATTTAATTAGAAAGCTTGAATGGGCTAGACCATGTATGGAATATGTGAATAGTCAGCCATGGTAAAAATAATAGTAATAATTATATTATCATTTTGTTGTTACATAATTATATTAAATATTTATTTTTAATTAGTTATAATTTTGGTATCTTTTAATTTTTGTGAACAAGTGTGCTATCTGGAAGCACAACTGACACAAGAATTACAATGAAGCCTGCTTTGAGACCAGAATGAAACAGATATACTCCAAAGTAAAGGTCACCACATCTACAGCATGCACATCCTATAATTATGTGCATTGATGTTGTCACTGTATTGGATGGGACCATCTGAAGCTCTTCACAAAGGAAGGGTTGCTTGTCTTACTATCTAGCAGCTGTGCAAGGAAATAACTATAACTAAGGTTCTATGTTATTGACTTCAAACCTATCTATGATATGCATGGAGATAGGCCAAAGAGATATAAGGCAGGCTCCGCTCTTTTCTCATCCTGGAGCTCTCCAGGAGTGTTCAGGTATAATAATAACTCATTGCTGGGTGATCGTAGTTTCAGAAAGCCAACTTGACAAGTGCTCCTTGCAGCACTCAACCTGTATGGCTTCTCTACTCTTTATGCCAGTCATCCTATTCTTATTTAACGGTTGCACAACAGCTGGAAGCCTCTGCACCATTAATACTCCACAATCTGCCAGCTATGCAGCTTACTGTTGACAAAAGTCTAATGGGCTAGAGTGTGATTCCAGTGTTCTATGATGCCTTGGTACCTGTGCATGCCTACTTCTCAATGATGGACCAGGGTACTGTATTTAGCAAGTTTATCAGAGCTGCTTTGGACTTGGATCAAGCAGCAGATGTAGCTAAAAGAGCAGTCTACATACATAAGATTTTTTTCAGCACTCATGCCACTACTTCTCAGCTTTTACCAGATGGAGCCTCCACCATCTTGTAAATGTGGAAACACGTGCAACTGACCTTGTAGGTGTGTTAGCATATATGCCTGTTGAACTTAATTTGGAATTTTAATGCCAAACCAGGGACATGGTGTGGGTCTCTGATTGGGGAGATAGATCAGCCATGCCACTTACTTGTCTTGAAAGCTGCAGGTATCAGCACAGTGACTCCTGCTGCCTTAGGAGTATTTTTGCACAGATCCTTCACCTATCCAATATCCCTTTAGACTATAGTAAGCACCAAGAGACATTGGATTAGAAAAATTGCTTCTTTAGTTAGATGATGGCTACTCTGTGCTTCATCAAGATTGAATATAGAATCCCCTCCAGTCCTTCTATCACAGCTACTACAATGTTCAGCTAGCCTTAGTGACTGCTGCATGAACAACCTTTGGGCCAATCATGTTCTGTCCTTTGCAGTAAAAACAGAGTGCAGTTCACACCCCTATAGTTACGAGGGTTGTATGGAAATACGTTCAAACTGTTGCAAAATGTGGGTCAAAGTCCAGCAGAGATGGCTGAGGCTGTGACGCTATGCATTCTATTGTGGAGAAACAAAAGACAGTAACAACATCATGTCAAAAAGCACAGGCCATGGATCTCGTTGCCATTGTAAACCAACCATTCTTCAAAAGCAACAAATCCAGGTGTAGCAAGCTGAATCTCTTAAAGTACATAGAGATTGATTGCCCTGCTCAGTGAGCAAACCAATGTGTGCTACCCCTGTTCAGGAATTTCAGCAGATTGATCAAGCTGCCTCACCTTGTTGGAGTTTGTGCTAAGGTATTAGCTATGTCCTTGGAGAATATGAGATAATTTATCAGCTTCCTGGTAGAATTTCCATTTTCTTTTTCCTTTCCGATACCACATCCCAGGAAGGAACATGCCTGACCAAATCTGATGATCCTTCCAAAGGGTAGCACCACTAATCTAGCTAGAAACATGCGTAGGAACTCATATTTTTAATGCTAAGAGATGGGTGAAAGGATGAGGTCAATATCCTTGCCAGTGGCTCATAATTTCAATGTCCTTCGTCAACAGGAGTATGTTGAGCCTTCCGAGAAACCCATGAGAAGAGGTGTAAAGTGACTAGAGAATGTCTAACAAGTACTTGGTAAAGGGTCGTTTGTCCTTTAGAGAGGATGATGAGTCGATCCAACTGCCAGAATAGGCTCTATGAGAGATAGCACTGGAATACCATCCAGTTGAATGGAATTGAGGAGAGGGAGGAACTTAGGGAGTCTGGGAAGGATCCTACCAAAGATTTTGTCAATGAAGTTAGCCAATCCTCCTGACTGATTGACTAAGAGATCCAACCCACAGCCTTCTGCTCAATCACCCATTCCAGTTCCTGTCTCAAAAGGTCTTCAAATTTACATACCTATTGAGACGTTGCTACATAGTGATGTGGGTTTAGATTGAAGTGACAAGAAATGGCTTCAGGTGGAGGAATCATTTACTCACACAGACACTACACATTGTAAGCTGCACTCTTACCAGCTAGGAACTGAAATGCTGGGCCGAGAATCCAAAACCACTCTATATGGCCACTGCATTTTTAAATGCACCCTTTAGCTTCGATGTATTGAAGTGGTAAATGAGGAAGATGCTAGCAAAGACCTCATTTGAAATGGTGGTTAAAACAATATAGGAAATGCTACTACACTCTCAATAGAGACATATAACCTAGAAAATGAATTATCATCTCAAAGCACTTTATTACGCAACTACCGGTATATAAGAAAATGTAAGTTTTAGCCGAGATGTGAGTTTTGGTGGGGGGTGGGGGAGGAGGAGGTGATGGTCGTCCGTGATCTTGACAACATAACATGGTGTAATACATCCAGTGGGCTATCTTCCACAAAGTAACTGGATAACTTTAGCAACGACTATCTATCAAATTATGGCCATATAACACAAAACTTGTACGTCGGGTTTGCCTTTGCATGTCATTTTGATTAATAATAAAAAATATAAAAAATATTCATAATGATAATGATGATGATGATGATGTATATATATATATTTAGGAGTGTTATTTACTTCCCGATAAGTATGAAACTGATTGTTTCTTTACGTCTACCATGTATAACCCATTGCAGTGACCCTTTACCAATGTTTTATGTGTTCAATTCTGGAAGAATGAAAATCCTCACTTAGTGAACTCATTATACATGTAGTGCTGGTTTATATATCAGGTCTATATCGATCTTCCAGGCATACCATGACATTGTAAAAATTAGAAGTTCTGCAAACTCTATTTGCTCCTCCAGAGCCCCAAAAGACAACAGCAGGTTCCCCCCTCTGCATTAATTCACATTGTATGAAGACACCTAGCTTGATGGAATCTATTATGATGGACCATCAAGCCGGGATCTATGTTCCAAGCTTGCACATAAAAGATTGTACACTGGTGAATGGATGTGTTTTTTTGGTGTCTAAAGTGGAAGGAGAAAAAAATGATACAATTTGTTTTCAATTCATTGCAAACAAAAGTTCAGAAAACACAGGTGACATGAAAGGACTGTCCAGTTGGATATGGACACACCCTAGCTTATTGCCATGAGACATCCATGCCTCTAAAACCGATGAATAGCAATAGTGCTTATACACTATCACCACAGTTGTCATATATACCCATACCTAATAGTTTGGGAAACCATCCAGGTCCATCCTACAGTATAAATATTGCAGAGTGGTTAGCATTCCATTTAGCATATAGTGCTTTTTGTGAAGAGCTAAGTTTTTCGCAGACTTGCTCCTAGATGTGAAAAATGTGCTCTCAGATTTATTTGGTACGATAAAAGGGTCATTAGGAATTGGTTTAATTAAGCCACACACCATCACCTGAAGATAGAGCTAGATTCTAGCAAACCACATCTGTGTATAGCTTTGGAAAAAATTTCAGAGCTTCCAGATCCTATAGTGGTCCACTATTGAAACTAGTGTCAATATTCTCAATAGGGGTAAAGTATCTGCTGTGTTGGATACAATTGTGATAGCTTAAAAAATTATTCCACGAAAATATTCAGTTACAGAAATTTTCAAAAACTTTAGCTCATTGAAAAAAAGCTCTATATGGTGATATTTCCATTTAAAATGGCGAACATTTCTTAATATAATATATATAATTATGGCTAAAACTAAACAGTGACTTCAGCCATATTTTACCCCAAAAGCACTTCCACATGCATTGAATCCTTGGTAAAGGTATTAACCAGAAATCTAAAAAGCCTTAAAACCTCAGAAATTTCATCTTTGCAATCTTATCTATGTATCTATCAACTACTTTTTCACACATGTCATTTGCATATAGTACATATGTTCATCATAATTTCCATCATAATTTCCTAGCAGAAAGCTACAAATTGTCCGCATTGCAACAAGTAATCAATATTTCAATTCGGCACTAAATATGGTAACTAATTATGTTAGGTCTGGAGCGATATAACTGAGTAACTTCTTCTAAGTGGCTGCTTGACTTCAAACAAATAGAAAATGTAGGTATGCATTTATGTGGACCCTTTACCTATTAATATAGATGGTTTGTTTGTCAATATTGGCATACATATTTTCATATAATTATGTAACATTTTTGGTTTGTCTTAGTGTCCATCTCCCCACTTTATCCCACATGTAAGTTTATCCCACATGTAAGTGGTATACAATAATTATGTCCTATCATAAGTTCATTATATATACTGCCAATGACTAATCCATTTCTGGATCCAGCACTCATTTTTCAACCAAAAATACTTGAAACTCATTGAATGGTCATCAACATCATTGTTGTTAACAGCACAGACTTTCAACAAACCATAAGTACTGAAACACTACTATACTAATTTCATGTTATTTCAACGAGCAGATTCTAGTGGCCTTTTCTCTTACCTTAGCAAAGCAACAACAAATAAGAATTGGAAACAATAATTCTTCCATAGATGAAGACTAACAAGACATATGTTTTAAATTGTTAATAACCTCTTTTGTGCTTGCATCTGCTGAACATATCCTAGATGATGGCAAGTAAGTGGAAAGTGGAAGTCAGCAGCACTAGCTAAAGGAACATGCACATGCAAAGAGCCAAATTCTTAGTGCATTCCCTACCTAGCAGGCATGGTCACCCAGTCATCATGTTACTCGGATACTTAATTTTTTAAATATATGTGGGACCAATTCAAATAATTGTTGCAATAATAATTGTATTCATGTTGCACAGCAACAGAGCTTTACAGACTTATTACTGTATACATGGAGCATAAAAGCACGCAGAATGGGCTACATTTTTCTTTGAAAATGAATGAAGTATAAAAGCATGAATGAAGTATAAAAGCACGCAGAATGGGCTACATTTATCTTTGAAAATGAATGAAGTATTAAAAAGTTATATAATTAATCACGAGAAATTATCTACTCTCGCTATTGTACTAGTGGTATAACAGATTGGAAGCACCACTTTTCTGAATTAGTACTAGGCTTGATACGTAAATAGGCAAGTATATAAGCAAGTGTTCAATTCTTCTCAAGCAAAGATAGAATGATAGATTTCCCATCAAAATGTTGATGAAGCAAGTATATATATATAAACTAGCAGTCGCTAGGAAGATCAGGCCAGGAAGTGGTGTGGTGTGCCTGTGGCTATTTAAACAGTAGTATTGTACACACAATTGCTTATGTAATATTATCATACTTCAGAAAGAGGTTATTATAACATACCAAATATTTGTTGGCTATATTCATCCATACATACAAAATTGTTGATAAAATTGCTGTATTTTTTAATGGGCATGTTCTATATATCCATGCTTCATGAGCTGTAAAGCTGCATCATAGTCTAATCGAGGGAGGATAGTATTTCTTCTGGGATACTAAATATTATGTGGAAAGTTTGCCTAAGACATCCATGCAAACATGCAATATCATGAAGTTCTTCAGTTGTTCTAGTGAACCAGTGTAATAATATAATTTCACTGGGCAGACAGCCCAAAAGAATTATTCACTCGTGCTCTTTATAGCTGCATAAATAACATAACTGCACATATGCTTTCATTAATACCACACCCATAAATTTAATTATGTTCCAGAAGTGATCTAGCTAAAGCATCTAGACTCGCTGGATGATTGGAGCTATGCCACTGTACAACAAACACAAACAGTACATATGTTTTAGTAAATATCACTTCAATGGTTGCTTATCATAATATCTTTTCCTTCTCACATTCCATGCATTTATGCTACAACAGCATATTTATTGTTATTATTGTTAAAAATAATATATAATAGTACCGACAGAATACTGATGTGTGAAATATGTTATGATGATTATAATAAAATATCACTATTTTGTACTTGTACTTACATTATAAAACTAAAGGAACCAAAATATATACATTATTAATTAACTGGGTTATAACAACATATCAGCATTTTTTAACTTGTAAGTTATGTCAGTCTATCCATGAATACAAAAGCAGCATCTTGCTCTTGCTGCAGAAAAAGTAACTAGAAGAGTATTATGATAATGTTTGCTCTACCAACGTTTGTATCATCAACAATAAGGTAAAAGATTTGTAAACTCTAAGTTTTACTTACCTGAATGTAAATTGTTTGGCTTTTTAATACCATTGTGATGGAAAAGACCTCAATATATAAAAAATATATATAGTACGTAGTTATTCTGCTGAAGGAAAACATACATTAGGAATACTCTAGTGATGTCTACAGACTTTAGACAAATTCACAGAGAAATATAGAAAGCAGAGGTACTGCGCACTTTCAATTGGAAAACTTACTCATACACCCTTCTCTATCTATACATTACAATGTGGCATGCACAAGCCAGACAGATTTAAAAACTGACACAGACCTCTGTTGGTGCAGACCTGAGAGCATATACCAAAGTTATGTAGACTGCTATGCTGCAGTAGTTTAATTAAGGGGGGAATAAACCCCAAAAATGTGACCGGACAATTTTTTTTATAACTTCACTTCCCTACCACCTATGAACTTGATTTTAGTACCAAAATGCAGCTCATTGAACAAGCTCTTTAATAATATATATATTTTTGGTCATATGTACCTAAAGTTGTCAAACACCTCCTGGCCCAGCTGATTTCAGTGGGGAGAAGGCTTTAAAATCGGTTGATAGTGCTGAATGGCTGTTAAGTAGTCTGTGGCTAGTTCAGTAGTGCTAGCACACCACTAACTATTTATATAGGTTGAAAAATATACATCTCCAGTGTAAAATCAATTTCAGTCAAAAGAAACAAAAACACTACATATACATACACTCATATAGGCACAATATACAAATATAGATGAAAATGAAATAGACAGTGCTGTAGTGTAGGAAATAGACTTTCTAATGATACATAAAGTTTGGAATTCAGGGTGAAACATTACAGAGAATTTTTTTTTTACATTAAGAAATACAGATTCTTGTCAAATCGTGGTCAAAGTTGAGGTACTATTTTTGGGGTGAAATTGTGAAATCTCTGTACTGAAACCTGTTTCTATATTGCTGTAGGATAGAGTGCACCAGTCCACACATTTCTCTGAGCAATTCTTGCATGAATTCAAGGTTTAGAACTCGCCAGAACCATACGTAGGCCCTTCCTCCGATATAGTGTTTTCCTCTGCAGCTGCCCTATTTCTAGTTTTCTTCTTCCTCCTTCTCTTTTCCACTGCAGCTGACCTCTTTTCACTCTTATAGAGCCGCAATCTATCAGCTTGTTTGTAGTATTCAGTTGAACGCTGTGTGCACTCCATCTCAAGAGCTGTGAACAAGTCCTTCATACCCATCTCCTTACCCTTGTTGTAGACCAGAATTGCAATGTTAACAGCAAGCTCAACAGTTATAGCACTCAACATTTGGGTCTTACTGGCACGTAACCAGATAAGATTATCGAAGCTTTCATTCTGGTTTTGCGTGGCACCTAATGTGCACCTCTCCAGAAGATCCCGATCAGCCAAGCGCTGGTAAACTGGCCTAACATACCTACCTAAGTCACGTGGGATCAATGGTTTGTGTGTAGGCTTTGGTGTACCTTCAAACTCAGCAATTCTATACTTACACCAGCTGTTGTGATCAGGTGGCTTGTGTTCAGGACACTTCATGTGAAGTGGATGGCTATCAGAAGAGATTGAGTGTAAGAATGAAGCGTCTATTGCTTTCACCATTGCATCAACACTACCACCACTATTTCGGATGGCACCTCCATAGTAGACATTAAGTACCTTGATTCCATCATCAGTAAGTCTGCCCTTAAATTTTACCAGGTGACCATCATCATCAACAGCACCTGACTTTTTCAACTTCCTGAGTGCTGTGCCTAATCTCTTTTGAACGTGTCCTATACACTCGTGTTTGACAATTGTAACATCAGGACCATAGGGTTGAAGGTTGGTAAGAGTGGAGAAGGTTTTGACATCTCCATCTCCAATAAAAGTTGTATAGCGTAGCTTCAAGTTCGCCTCGGAGCGCAGCCAAATACGCTTAACACCTTCAACTTCCATGGCATTAGAAGATCCCTTGTAATTACACTCACAATTCTCTTCATGATCAGCATACCATTCTTCATACTCTTCTGAACTAAGGTCTTCATTCCTTTTACAAGCCCCACAATGTTTAGAGAGGACCTCTACATCTAGCACCTGTCCAGTTACCCAAGCGATAACTATAACTACCCCAAAAAGAGATGTACGTCCACGTTTTTGCCATGTTCCATCAACTGTTACGATTACATCAATAACTTCATTCAGAGGCTTTCCCATCTTTTCATGCAAGTGTTGAGCTGCTTCTACACAACATTCATTGCTTGGCTACCACCGTACTAGTTGCAGAAATCACTTTATTATGTTTTGTCCACATTGGTCGAGACAGAGGGGGGAGCATTCCTACGCATGAAGATAACTCTTGTAATGCATTGTGCCCACAACTGGCCATCCTTGTGCCCAGAATAGCTGCATCATTGAGACAGTTGTCCTCTGAAGAGGACGGATCAGACAAGAGTACTGACTTCTTACAAGAAGAGTTAGAGCATGTAATGCTAACTCTTGATACCAACCCTCTTCTATTACCAAAAGTCTCATCTAGCATGAGGGGGGAGTGGCATGACACATACACACCAATTTCACTCAGGCCTAAATTCAGTTTTTCTAACTTCAAAAGTCGGTACCCAATCTTCACTCTCCCACCAACACACTCATCTGAAGCTAATGATGGTAGGTTGGGTTGGTCAGTAGCGCCTGGAGAGGAGGTAGATCCAGTGGAAGGTAGACTAGTGGAGGGGGATAAAAGGGCGAACTTCTTCCTGGTGGCAGTTTGGGTGGAAATAGTCTGGGCAGAAGTGGAAACAGTCTGGGCAGGAGTGGAAGCAGACTGGGAAGGAGCAGCAACATGTTCCTATATGCATGAAGGGGGAAAGGGCTAGCTATATTTCTCCAAGAGCTAAGGAATTAGCTAGCTAACTATTAGCCAGGATAAACTTACAGTGGAAAGTGTGCTCGAGGTCACCGAGGTCATCGGTTGAGCTCCCTGCTCAGCTGCTTTGTTGAGCATTCCCCTCCAGTATGAAACTCTCCCAAGGCTTCTTCTACTTCTTCTGTAGGGTTGTTTGGTCTTGGCATTCTTCAGAGGCAACAAAAACAGCAGCGAAGTCAACTCTGCGGACAGATTTTCGATATTCATGCGCGACCCCACCCTTTGCTAAAATGACATGATAGCCGTGTGCACTAGACGCGGTAAGGTACTCCTTTGAATAAGCTACATTTTGGTGTATAAACGAAGTTTCTAACATTGACGATCGTAAATCTACACCTCTGGGAAGGATCTTAGTTCATTCTTCAGGTTTGTTGGCTGAAATCAAGACAATCAACTGGTGTGTGTGTGTATAAAAATTACTGTAACTTTATTATAGAGTTTTCAATTGCTTTGAAACTTGGAATATGACATCTCTATGAATAAATCTATAATATGAACCCAAAAAACAAAAACAAAATTTCAACCATTTTTGGGGTTTATTCCCCGGAAAGATTTTGCCAACCACATGAACTCGGGAAGAAATCCATGCGCATTGGGTAAATCCTCATTTGAATTAGGATGATATCCAATATATGATGGAATGCATTCATATATTGGTTTTCCTGGTTATAAAATGGCAAACAACAAGCTTATATATCTGCTAAAACTGACTGACAGCTTTTTAATACCTATACATTTGTTTAGCTGATTTTATCATGAAAAGCACTTCTAGCATGCTTTTCCAACGGTAACAAGGGGTAATGCCTTACAACCCATGAAATTGATAAGATCTTATGTAGGGGAGTGCATGTTTCATAATAATTATACAGATTGATAGATTGGAACTTGGTACTTCAAAGCGTAAGATGACTAAAAACCAAAAAAGTATGTAATATTATTCTTCATTATAAGTTGAGTGTCCTGTAAATATTTGTGTCAACATTTGGTTAATTCTCAATTTATTTCTTTTGGACCAATCATATACATGTAATCTCTTTCTTGTGTCGTCTACCTCAACTACCACAGGTGCTACTGGTTTTAATCTTGCTCTTATCCTTGACAGAGTGCTTCTTCCTTCTTCTTTTGTCACCTCCATGATTAATCTCCACCTCTTGTGTGAACTGTTTATCTTTGCATCTCACCTAGTTACTGGTCATCAACAACAGGAGAACTGACACTAGCTGGTTCTCTGATGTGGCTGCTTTCACCTTAGTTGAACTCCATTGAGATCCACACTGATTTCTGACAATTGATAGAGGATTGTAACACCATTGAACAGGGAGGTGCTGAAGTAGCATCTTGATTCTAGCCACTCTAACTTTTATAAGCCACACCCACTTACAACAATTATTATTTTTACTTATGACAATGTTAGAATGTTGATGATGATGATGGGATAGATCAGCAAGAACGTTTATCAGTTGAAATTGCCTGGGATACTGCTGAGCAGGTTTGTCTATCTTTGATGTTAGATGGATGTGAAGTAAAATCAACCCATTAAGCCGAGTATTACCCATTTTGTATGAAGGGATGTTTATATTCGCTTCAGTACAATAAAAGAATGTTCAGAAGAACAACTAGTCATGGGCAAGGTACACAAAATAGTCAGCTATACACTGATATTTGAAAACATTAAACTAACATGACAAACAGCAGCTGAGAGTATCACATGCAAGCAAGATAATAATCTATATATAAAAAGTCTTCTGTTCTTGATGTGCCATCAGTACAACTAACTTAAAAAATTGGAGGGGTTGTGAAGATCATCTTGATATAATTGCTTAAAAGTTTACTGTTGCACTCTTCAGCACTGAACAATAAGGATAGTCCGAAGAGCATATATACCCCTAGATGATAAATGCTAAAACAATCATCTAGTTCTTATAAAAATCAAGTCTAGGCAAGGATGACTGTATAGCAACACTTGTTTCTCAAAACCATGACCTTTTTTCGCTCCCCATGAATGCCAATAATTTGTTTCTGAATATCAACATATTTATAGGTGGTATAAGATGATATTCTAGGAATTTATTACCAGCTTCAAATCTGAATTTTAGTAAATCCCAGAAATTGCCATGATTTGTTGATGTATACTTCATCACATCAGTGCCAGAATCATAGTAGCCTGTCAAAGGATTTTTTTGTTGCTCACATTAACAATTGTGTTCACAATAATTGTATTTACCATTGGTTTTAACATCTCTCTGTTGGTAGCAACCCTATCAGCCCTCATATTATCAAGTTGATATGGAAGGTTATGCTGAAGATGCTAACAAATGAACTAACAACTGCTAACTTGTGATGCTCCTTTTCTGAATGTTTCGGAGCAATCCTAATGCCTTGTTAAACTATTTTAAAAGGTGCTGAACTAAAAGGTCAGGTTCTGAAGTATGATACCCAGCAAACAAAACACAAGGGAGAGAGAAAAACTCTATTGACCTTCTGGCTATGCACTATCCCAAGGGTACAGCAGTTGAAATGAACAACTGCAAGCAATCTTTAAAAAATCTCTAATTTTGATTGGTCAACAACTCGTACTTGTCAATGGCAGGAATAACACCATTAGCTAACTCATCAATATGACTTGCTACATGCCTGCATTGCAAAGTATCAGATTTCACTCTAGGATGTTCAGATCCTGGAGTTGATCACTCTCACAAACACTTGATATTACAGCATCACCATCACTTACAGAACAATCAGTTCACCTTCAGTTTGTGGTGGTGTTTTTTGTACTTTGAAATGTATCATTTTGAAATAAAATGGCAATTGTGCTATGGCCACATGGCATGCAGAGTCAACAGTTTTCACTATACAATTACCAGTTACTTTGATGAGGTGTTTATGGAATCAAACATTTTTCACTGTAGCTCTTGCAGGAGTTAAAGGTTAATCACAATTACATTGAGTTGATGAACAATTACCCCCCATCCACACACCCAGCCCTGTCTAACATCCTGACAGTGATATGAGATCATGTTGAACCATGGATGTGAGCAGTCTGTGTCGATGATCAAGTCTGTAATGTTTATTTCTACCACCCTATCACTGAAGCATTGTTAAGGTAAGGTAACATGTCATTTTTGCGATCTCTTCACAACTTTAGTTCTTCACCAGGCCCTTTTTTCTCTTCTATTGTTTTTTATAGTCATTCTCAGTGTTCTTCTTTGTGCAGAAATGAGTGGCCTTCCTCTCCAATGAATAGCATGTCCAAAAATGTTATCTTGATTTCCCTATCATGTGAGAATTTTATCTCTGTTTAACATTTGTTCAGTTGTCCTTCCTCCATTTCCAAACTTTCAAAGGAATGCTTGAGACCTGCCATCAAGCCTGGATTAGTCATCTATCAATTGTCCAACTTCCCACTTCTAGCTAACTGGCTCCGTCTCACTCATCCAAATCTATTCTGCCAGATGGTAGGTACAAAATTTTAGAATTGCTTCACTAACATCTTCTCTGATACTGCCTGGAGAGTCTTACACCCTGTGTTTATTTAGCAAACAAGTATTCAAATTTGGTTGGAAATCTTGCACAGCCTCGACTTTCTTTCATCTGGCTGTTATGAACCCCTAGTTATATGTCTCCTCATTGCTGTCTAAAATTGCTAACTTAACCCCCTTTTTGTATTCTCCAGCTCTCTGTGTATTCAATTGTCAACAAGTCTTCCTCTATTCTGGCAAACAGCACTGCAAGCTTGCATGCTCAAAGATCCTTTATGATTTAGCTTACTTATACCTCTCTCTCTCACAAGAGTGAGAGATTAGATGTGAAGAAGCCTTCAATGTCCTATCCTTCCGTAAACATTTCAAGGCAATCTGTTCACTCCCTTAAGTTGTCCTCACAACTTATTGCGTCTTAGGTCAACTTGTTCATCAGCTCAAGCTACTTTTCCATTTGTTGCTCATATCAAGTCGGATCCTATTTGCATTGCCTCCTTCCTTGACATTATCTACTCTGTCTGTACTAAACTCCTGATTGTGTGTTCATGCTATGTAGCCAACAGCCAGCTGAAATTTTCCCTTGATGGTTGCTAATTTTTTATCAATTAAATTCTATTTCCCATAACTCACTCCAACTGCGATGGATTAAATTGAAATTAAAACTAATATAGTAGTAGAGGATAATATGAGCAGACTAACACATCAACTGTCCTTACTAAACATGTCAGACCAAATAGAATATTCTGGATCTAACACAGCAAATTGGACATACTACATCCATGTTAGCACAAAATATATAATTCCAGACCATAACATACACACACACACACACACACAAGCACACACACACATAATATATATATAGCTATCACAAAACCATCCTAAACAAAATAATTACCTCTAATATTTTCTGGTCCCACACCTAACAATACCATATAGAATTCTATAAAGCTGCTAAAGTTAGTTTTAACTGAGATATAAGCTTTGTTATTCTTTGTGGTCTGCTATTTCAAAATAAATCTTTCCTCGTACTAATCTTTCGGTCCCCATTTTTTAATTAAAGGATACAAAAAGGCGTATATCTTACATCTCAAATAAACTTTAGGCAGTATATTGCTACCCATAAAAATTACAAGTCTACTTTGAATCCTTTGCAAACAATTCCTCAGATCTTGTATTTATCATCTACATAGCTAAATTTCATCCAAAAATAACTAGCATATTGTCATTTTGATGATAGTTTCACTACGAGAAGATTTCAAATTATGCAATGCATTTCAACAACTAATCTGTGAGCAATGAAATTGTAAAATATTTGGCATAAACGTGTTCATGCGGATGTAGTGTTTAATTGGCAAGAAGATGCATATCTTCGTACCAGTTTATTTCAACAGAGATTTACTTTTGTGACAGTTCATTAACATAACAGACCATTCAAAAATCTGTTCATTCACACAAGTTGTACAACTTGGGAACTAATACTCAACACCCTAAAACTACTTGTTATTGTAGAATTTCAAATAATATGTAGCTAAGTGACAATCAAAGAGTCATGAAAACTGCTCTTTGTAATGATCCATGGTCTTCTGTACCCTATGTGATCAGCATGGCAGGATTTGATGTGACTTCCCCCTATATAATATTATTATCCTTCATAATTTAAATCGTATGGCTGAAATTTTACATTTTAATGGATATTTTCTCAACTATCATTCAGAACTTCCCATACATGACCAACTTTGCCAGACCTTGAAAAGATGTGTAGCAATACGCATGTTGCATTTATCCCTTCCCACCGAGATGAGAGGTATGTTTGGTAACAAATTTAACCCCCCGCTTTTTTAAATGCCATTTTTTGTATTTTTGTTTTTATAGAAACATATAAAAGGAGTTACCAAAAAATAACTAGCATGGAAAATACATCATGGTGCAGTACCATATGCATTGTTTAATTTAGGATAATTTCTGCCCGTGACTTAACACTATAATTCTATTGCATATTTGGCAAAAAGTACTTGACAAAGGAAATATATTTATATATACAGTATATATACAGTCTAGAATTTTGTAGTCACACATCTGGATTCCTCATTGACAGCTGTGAATTTCATCACAGCTCTGTTTTCCATCTCCTGTATGCCATTGGTCTCTTCACTCTCTACAACAGTGGGGTTCTTTGCTGCATTAACAGTCTTCTCTGGAATAGTGAGGTTATTGAAATTCACATTGGCTTCCAGGAGAAATGAAACAATAGGCACGAAATCACTGAAATTTGGCCTGTCTTCTGGTTTTAATTCCCAACACTTCTTTACAACTTCACAGTACCTACATCCAATAAGATGGTTGGTTGCATGGTGAGAGATATTTTTTGATAGAAAAACTCGTTACCAAGAACAGAGATAATATTAAAACATTACTATGCATGTATCTGAAAATAATTATTTTGCCTTTGACCATTACGTTAAGATCCCTGAGTTCGAAATTGCTAGATATAGAGTTAGACTTAAAACTAAGGAGAAAATGTCATGGATCAATATTGACTAGAAAGAATTGGAGTGGCTGTCTTATTCTCCCTCCCAGGGTGGTGGCTACTGTAAGTATTAACTAAGCCAAGTGGAAGAAAAGGTCGTTTTGGGTACTCTAGTTAAAACACCTTTCCGAAACTTCTGCAGGGCTAAAGGCAAGGATGGATATCATCTTTACCCATGATGCTTTTGAGTTCCACCATGATGCTATGATGATTGGAAAGTCAGTTATGAAAACCTATACTGTAGTGACTAGCTAGCTAGAGCACTCAAATTGTAAATGGTCAATAAAAACTCAAGTCATAGTTGCAGCCCAGGCACATATCTATATGTACACAAAAAGGTTAGTCAGCCGTGCAGGGTCCTAAACAAACAATGAACACAACAAACAAAGGACAAAAGGCTGGCTATTGAGTTCACTAAGCATGCTCACAAGAATCAATCACATCAAGAATAAGTTTACAGTTTTTACATGTCTCCCTCACTAGTTTGAGGATTAGCTACCAAAATTTTGGTCAATAATAAACAGGTGGTACATTTCGAGGTGATGTACGAGAAGGTGCAGTTGAAGACAGAACTACTTGGCCTGTTGGGTGGCTTGCCGTCAAGGGTGCAGTTATGGTTGGGGGTATTCTCTCTAGAGGAAAACTTGTGGTTGTGTCTTGACCATTGGGTGCCTCAACTACAGCAGGTGTTTGTATGTCAATGATGTCCCCTCCTGGGTCATCAGTTGTTGATGATGTTCCGGAACGAATGTGCTCCACGTATCAGCGAACTATTCGTTCATCAGATAGAGTCACATGATAGACAAAGGACCCCTGACCTGAGACACAGTTCCAGTTAACCAGCTTTTCCCATGAGTAAAATCTTTCACAAACACCTGATTACCCATTTTGAATTTCTTGAGCTTGACCCAGGTGTCATGATTCTTCTTCTGTGCATTCTGCTTCTGCCGTACTTTAGCAGCTAGTTGTGGTTTCAGTAAATCCAACTGTGACCGTGGAATCCTTCCCATCAAGATTTCAACGGGTGTCAGCTCTGTTGTGGTGTGTGGAGTGAGGTGACTCCAGAACAGGAACCTCGAAACTCTGTTGTCCAGCGAGCCAGCGGTTGCTTTCTTCATATGTTCTTTGAAAGTCTGGACCATTCTTCCAGCTAAACCATTACTGGCGGGATGATAACGTGACGACTTGACATGGCGAATCCCATTGTCATGAATGTTGTAAATTCAGCACTCATCAAAAGGGTACCATTGTAAGTCACTAGTATCTCTGGCAGACCATGTGTGGCAAATATTGATCGAAGATTTTCTATACTGATGGTTGAAGTGGCAGCAGGTAGTGGCTTCACTTCTAACCATTTAGAGTAAGCATCAACGAGTATGAGAAACATTCTGCCTTGAAATGGGCCTGCAAAATCAGCATGAAGTCTCTCCCAAGGATGTTTGGGATCCCACAGGTGTAGTGGTGTTGGCACAGGATTATGCCTTATTTATTAACAGGGATCACAATGTTTCACTTTCTCTTCCAGATCATGGTCAATGCTGGGCCACCAAATGAATGAACATGCTAAGGCCTTCATCTTTGTGTTGCCTGGGTGTCCCTTATGTAGCAGATCCATGACTCTGATTTTCCCTGCAGGTGGAATAACCACTCTGTTTCCTCTGAGAAGGCATCCATCATGCAAGGAGAGCTCATCCTGGCACTGAAGAAAGGGTGTGAGTCTTCATCACTTGAGTGATGCCACCAACGGAGTACAAAGTCCTTCACCTTGGATAGCGCAGGATCTTTCGATGTCCACTGCTTTATTTGAGTAGCTGTGACAGGAGATGAGCTGAGGGTTTCCATCAGTAGTATGGTCTCCGGCGGAATGGGTACCTTCAATGGAGCATCTGTCAATTGTATGCTGCACCCCTGGCTTGTACAAGATGTTGTTAGCCTTAAATTCAAAATTCGATGTACAGATCAAAATTCAGATTAAAAAATTAACTACTCAAATTGTCCAAAAATGTTTTCCCGGCTATTATTACATGACACAAATTCATTACCTAAGCTAGTTAGGATAAAGTATCAGTTCTTTCTTTGTGTATGTACACCAATTTAGTCTGGCCAGGGTCATGGTAGCAGGCAACCATGTTTTTAGCTGACAAAGTGCATAAAAGCTCCTCTCACTCTCAGCATTTGTTACTGTTTGTATCACTAAAATTAGTTTCACTATCTTGATCACCTCTGAATAAAACTCCTTCTGTGCACTGGTGAAAGATTACAGATATTTAATTATGGACTGCAAATTTTTCGGGTCAATTATGATAACATGAGGCCCTGACTACCAAAATCAGAGTGATAAAATTCAATAACTTGTTTCAAGAGCTCTGATTGATAACTTCAAATCAACTGTGGTCAGCAAGGTCTCCAATTTCCTGAGCATCTGAAACCCCTTCTGCTCAAATTGACCTTTAATGGTAGATATGATGAGATCAACAGCCTGAAAGTATATTCTCCTGTAGTGATCTTTAGCTAAGAGGATGTTCAGGTGCTGCTCTCCCATTTCAAATCTGCGTGGCACTTTCCTTTTACGTGGTAGTGATAGTTCAGATACTACTTCCACTGACAATCGTCGCATATAAACATACTTCCAAAACAAGTCATAGCTTTTATCTGATTGAATTTTTTTAAGTGCTTTAAGTGTGAGACTTACAAGGTGTGACATTTTTTGAGCTTCCAATGATCGTGACAAGTTGTCAACCATGTTGAGAAGCTTTCTACAGAATTCAACCCCAAAGAAGAACTCAAATTTCTCCATCCATGCCTCAACACCCCCTATTCTTGCTCTTGCTTCTGTGTCTCTAGTTGCTTCCCTGGCAGCCTCCCAGGTTGATTGCAAAGCTCTATAATTTTCTGAAATGGATGCCATTGATTCAGCTCTAACCATCCATCGAGTAGGGCACAAAATTCTAATCCCTGGAGATCCCATTGCAAACTCATTCCTAATAATTATTTTTAATGATCGCATCTCGCTTTGGGGATTTCTTTAAGAGTTTAATAATCTCATAAACTGTGTCAAGTGTATCTTCCATGAGTTTGATACCCTTTAGTGTGTCTTGAGTGGCTAAATTAAATGTGTGACAATAACAGTGTGGATATAATGCACGAGACTCAATAGTAGACATCCTTGTTGCTATTCCTGACCGAACTCCAGACATGTTAGAGGCACCGTCATAACACTGACAATGGCAATGATCTAATTTGAGGTTCATGCATAACAGAACATCTTTTATGGTTGTCATGATATTTTCAGCCGAAGTTGTTTCCATGCTGTGAAGCCCAATTACCTCTTCATGAGAACTTGTAAGCTGTCATCCATATAAAGTAAGCAGAATACCATTTGTTCGGTGTTTGCCATGTCTGTGGTTTCATAAACCATTATTGTGTACCACTTTACAGATATTTCTTGATGCATATCACGAATAATTTTCAAAGCCATGATCCTAAGAAGTTCATTTTGAATATCTGGAGATGTAAGCTTGTCTTGACTCTTTTCTATCCTCTTGATTAAGGTGGGAACTTCTTCTGCGTGAACCTTCAGGAACTGTATGAAGTTAAAATCGAGCTCTCCTCTTTCCTCACCACTCCTACATTCACCACGCAGTGCTATTCCCTGCCAACCAAGAATGCGATTTGTATGCAGGATATAAATCTATTTTCAGACTTTTGTTTAGCATGGATAATACTAAGCATTTCCCCTACATCTTTATGGGTACTTGGAATGGTTTCGATAAGATTTACTGCTTCACGATGTGCAACAGACATTTGATGTTTCTTAAACTTTGAAAGAGCATTTTTCCAGTTAGAGAAACCGACACCAGAGAACTTATGTTTAACTGGAAGACACTGTAGATCTGTTACATGACAGTAGAAACATAGAACATTGTCACTACCTTCCTGATAGTGTAACAATGATACCATGATGGAGAAGATACAAGATATTGCTTACCAAATGCACGCTTTGGAAAGGACAGGATTGGTTGGTGAGCTTCTTTGGGAATGAGGGTTGGACTCTCTGGTTGTTGTACACACTCCCTTGAAAATCATTGGAATCCTACCATCAGAGTTTGCTATTACTGGCTGATAAACCTCACCAATAGATGAATTATCAAACTCAGGGGAGGAGACAGGAGATGAAAAGTGGGGGGGGGAGATATGCATGCAGAAATTTTGCTGGACTACGCCCATCTTTTCTAGCCATATATACTAGCTAATTGGTGGGAACAATTATTATACTTCCTCCCATGGATTCTCACTCAACTGACAAATTTAATTAAAGGACTCAATGGTGTATTGTTTGCATGATTGTGTGTACAAAGGTAAATATAACACATCAAGGAAAGCTTCCAAAAAACTTCTTTTGTTCATCATTATTAATAATTTCATTGGCAACTGAAACCAAGTCAAGTGAGTCAGTTAAATCTTTGTGGAAATGTAGAAGCAAGCAATTATTAAGCCTTACTTCAGTCATCATAGAACCTTGTGTAAGTTAAGGCATGCTTCAGTGCAGAAAAGGTTCTTTCAGCCGATGTAACAGGGATTGTTAAATAGAGACGAAGGTGCTGATGCAGAGTTCGTAGTATTGTTTTGAAAATGCATTTCTTGTTCATTACATCACAGATCATCGGTACAGAAGTGACTTTCTTCGCTTCAGAGCTACCTTGCTTGACAACATCTTGTAACAGTTGGAGGTGTCTGTCTAAGTCTGACATATTGACATCATCTTTGTAGCAAGATTTCTTCAGCTCTTCCATGCTGTCTTCATAATCATTATCATTTGCTGCACTCACAAGAGTTTTTTCAATTGCCAGGATCGATGGAATATGTTCTAAACCTGTGTTCCAACTCACCATAGAGCAGGTCACATGCTTCGAAGAACATTAGCCAAAAGGATGCCTTTGAAGATGTGGTTAGCTCACACATTTCAAAACGTAGAGGATGACTTTTGTAATGAGGTAATTCTGGTTGGCCAATATTAAACTTTTCAGCAATGGTGACACACTTGTCATAAAACCTGTCAAAATTTTCATCTGTCCTGTTTCGTTTGAAGAATATCTTGGCAGCATCAACAGCAGAGAGTGCTTCATGCAAAGCTATGTCTTCTTTTTGCAAAGTGAAATAAACTTGCTCTGTTGCACTAAATAAAAAGTGACTGAGTTGTAGACGAAATAAAGTGCTGAATTTTTCCAAAAAGGGCATCAATTCAGCAGCTTTTAAACCATATTCATCATGTGTTGTTGAATTAATTTCCTCCAATGCCTCTAACAATAGAGTGTAGTCTATGAGAATGGCTTCTATTGGAAGAGTTCTTGCTGTCCATCTGATAAGGCATAATGGCTCCAGACTAATACCTCCACTTGTCTACTGTAACTTCAATGAAAAGAGATGTTGTCGTTTTGGAGATAGACAAATGAGCTTGCTTATTTCCTTCACTGTTTCGAGACCATCTTTGATGCTTCCTTATCATGTAAGCAAAGATTCAGTGAATGTGCACAACAATGCAGAGCAATTGCAGAAGGGTATTCATTTCTAAACTTTGATGCCACATCAGATTTTCTTCCCTGCATATTGGCAGCTCCTTTATAGGCCTGTCCTCATCATAATTATAATGGGAGGTTGCATCGAATCAGTAGATCTTTGATTACTGTGAAAAGAGTCTCTGCTCTATTGTCAGGAACCCAATTGAATCTTCTCGTACTTCATAGTCAGTATTCACCCAGCGGATTGACAAATTGAGCTGTTGACTGTTGATAACATCGGTTGCCCCATCAGCTATTACTGAGAACAATACTGGTTCAGTCGTTTTCATTTTCTTTAAAAGGGTTCAAAGTAGTGTCTCCCCTAGAATAGAAATTTGCTCATTAACTGACCGATGACTAGTGAATCGGTTTTCTTTGATTCAGTTTTTTATGGCTTCATTATTCTCAGTCCAAGCCAGCAGAAGCTGTTGTAAGTTACCTTCTGATTCAGTATGGCCTCTTATAACTATTGCTTGACGAGTAAGATATCGTATGCCTTTTAACTGCATTAGCAGTCTTTCTCTTCGGGTTTGCTGAAGTTCTTGCATGTGGCAGCTCAGCTGGCTCGCAATTGTTGGCATCCCACGAGCTATCCATTTTAATTTTGCTTCTCTATAAGATATGCGAAACTTCATGATCTCTGAACTTTTCCAAGGCTTTTTTTCCAATTCTGGAATCCTGATTTAGTAAAAGCACTGTCCCCCATTTTACAGAATGAAAGTAAACCATGCTTGTTGCTATAACGACAATAAAGACAATGTGTAATGCAAATACTAAGCCAAGAACACTGTTTATACCACTTTGGTTGAAAATTTCTCTGTTTAGATACCAGTAGTGCTAGTGTTGGCTTATCAACTGGTTGAAAAGCATCTACATCGCTACTTCAACATTGTGACATGCACTAATTTGAAGTTTCAGGGGTTGGTAAGATAGAAGTGTTTGAGTTTATCTCACTTGAATGATGCTATACATTTTCTGGACTTCCATGTTGAGAATCTCCTTTTTCATCACTGCCAAGAACAACCATTGCTTCAGATTCATCACAATCACTGGCTTCTGAACTATCTTCCAGTTCCACAGTTTTCTTTGCTTTTTAGTACCAACTTTTCAGTGAGGCTTGTCGCTTAGACATAATTAGCTATCAGTGTGGGCCTACAAATCAACTTGGTATCTAGATAATAATGTAGCTGGTTATAATGTATAATGCTATATGCCCATGTGGTCTAGATGTTGAGCTTGCAAGTTGGTTAATTGGCATTATAATATGCACGAGTCAAGTGTCAGTGTAGGCGCATAGTGCACTAATGAATTATGGTTAAATTATAATAACACGCCCCAAGTCAGTATAGTTTGCATCTCAGTGCACTAATTAAATCATGAAAATCTAGTGTATCTAGTGTATGTTTTTTGCAATCTGCCTACATAATTTGCAAAGTTCTATCTGTAATTACACAAGGCAATTCATGAATGATCTAACTAAACATGTTGACATTTTGACAACGGTTTTCATAGGTAAATTTTCTATCTAAAATTACCACCAGAATCAAACTTAGAAAAAATATTTACCGGATAGTGGTCTCTGGATCCCATGTTTACCACACCCTTGTTGTGTGCTCTGTAACAAACTTAGCCCAACAGTTAAACAAAGTTGCCTACACCCATGACTGTGTCCAGTCTAACTTGAACTGACGTTACCAGTCTCAGCCCATGAGGTTGGATCCATCTCCTGCTACGATCAAGAGATTCAGGGATACCTTATGGTTCTTGTATGTTACATCTACATCTACTGCTCCATCGACAGATATCTCCTCCCCTGTATAGGTGCACAGCTTTACATCTGAAGCCTTGATGGTTGGGGCCTGAGTTCCTGACCAGGTTGTATCATAGGTATGGCAGCTAATGATGGAGAGAGTGGCTCCTGTGTCCGCCTCCATTGATATCAGTGCGTCCTGAACGTTCAGTTCCACGAACAGGGGATCACTTTCCGATATTGGATACTCTGGTAGCTCTTCTTCCGTAGCTTCGGCAACTCTGTGGGCAGATTTCTTCCTAAACTTCTTAGGCAGTGGTTGCGTTGTTGCAACTGTGATTGTTGCTGTAGTGGTTGTTTTCGTAGGGTGGTTGCTACTGTAAGTACTGGTAGTATTAGCTAAGCCAAGTGGAAGAAAAGGTCGTTTTCGGTACGTACTCTAGTTAAAACACCTTTCCAAAAACTTCTGCAGGGCTAAAGGCAAGGATGGATATCTTTACCCATGATGCTTTTGAGTTCTACCATTATTCTATGATGATTGGAAAATCAGTTATGTAAACCTATACCTAACCTGAAACCAGGGTCGATAGGTTTATACAGAGACAGCATCGGCAACTATCAGATAAAAACAAACGATCCTGTCAGTTATAGCAGTCACAGTCAGGTTGTGTGGAATGCATGGGTTACCTTTAAAGGGACACAGAAATAAATGGACAGCTGACTGTGAAATTAACAGGGAAAATTTTATTGAACATACTGCCAAGAGTGACCCTAAGTTGCATCAATATTTGGAATATGGTGAGAAGAACTAGCATTATACGTCAAGTACGACTCAGAATGAGCTTATTGCATGAAAAAATCCTGAAACCTCTGAAAAAGGTGCACTATTACAGTATCATGGCTTATGAAGTTATACACTCATGGAAATTAGGAAGTATTGTGCCACTGTTTGAGGTATATTGACATGACTGGCACAGAGCCTCATATCAGGGAAGCCTTCATTGACTTCCTCCATCTAGAGAGGGATTACTGGACAATACATGGCCAGTATACTATACTGGAGCTTCTCGCTAAACATAGCTGAGAGGTGCAGTACATGTTAGGGCAGTCATTTGGTGGTTCTTCTGAAATGGCTGATGAGAAAAGCGGAGCCTAGGCACTGATCTGCGAGAAAAACTACCTTACAATATATATACAAACTGTCTTTCTCATGTTCTAAATCTGACCTATACTTTTTCTTTCAACACTCTTAGAGCCCTCTCTTTCTTGAGCTTGTCCTGTGTGTATGCTCCTGAAAGCAGAGTTTCCAAACTTAAATGACTCTGTAAGACCAGATGGACTGAACGACTTGATTTTTTAGAAACATTCCATTTTGAGGGTGTATTAATATATATTCACTAAGCTCCATGCTATGCTTGAGTCGCAAGAGTATCTACAGTTCAAGCAGGCAAGAGGAGACAAAGAGAATTGGTCATGCTATGCTTGAGTCACAGTATCTACTGTTCGAGGAGACAAGAGGAGACAAAGAGAAAATTGGTCATGCTATGCTTGATTCACAAGAGTATTCACAGTTCGAGGAGGCAAGAGGAGACAAAGAGAATTGGTCTTGAAACACCTCCACTCTGACCAAAGCAGAGGGGTTGAAACAACTGGCTACAATATTGTTGCACTTGTTACTCTACTGAATGGCATGGATCCACTGAAACTGCTCAGCATCAAACTTCAGAAGCATGAATGTGCTCGCTGCATAGTAGTACATCAGCACAGCAAGTTCAAATGCAGAGACAACTTTGAGTCTGTATTGGTTGCTTGTTTCAAGGATGTTGAGATGATTGCTACCCCAACATCGGATCAGAGATCAGAATCCCAACAAGATGCTCATCAGAAGCATCGAGCAAGCACCCCTGCTGACACAACAAGGTATTATTTGAAGTGTTGTAATAATCAACCCTAGCAATATTAAATACGGAGACATTCCCAGTAAGAAGAACACATTTTAGAGCATAGAGATGTCATCTTTCTAAATATGTGGAAATTAGCAAACATGTATATTAAATAGAAGGTCTTGAATGTCTTACTTAAGGGGGGAAGAGGGCTGAAAACACATATTTTTTCAAAATATTTTTTGGGGGCCCAAAAGGGTTCATAATAAATGTCTGGAGTTTGAGTTTCAAGTTTCAGAGCAAGTGAATACTTGCATCAGAAGATATAGCCATTTTTATACAGTGTATTATTATTCCATTTCATTTCATTTCACTTCACATTGGAAGAGGTTCTCTCCCAGTCTTACCTGGCTACAATCGGGCGGGCGGCGATGATCGCCTACCCAAAATACAGTTTTTATATATCAAAATGTTGCCAATATCATGGAGACCCTTACCAGTCGTTTGCGCAATGAATTGGCCAGGCGGGGGGGGGGGGGGGGTAGGTAGTGCGCAACCGCTAAGCTAGCACGTTTTTTTAGGTCACGGTTTTTTTTAGTCAGTTCGCCAGAATCACTTGAAACTTTCACACTGTTGAGTTTATGGGGAAGAGAACAGAGAAGCATTTTAAAGAGAAAGGCCAAGGATTCAAGAAGAGTGACGACAAGAATAAGAAAGCCCTACAGGCGGCTGTTGTTGAGCCTGTCACAGTAGCCGCGCCAGGCAAGTTTTAATGTTTATCTCCGTACTAAAAAGTTACTAGCTGTTTCCTTCCTTTGTTAGTGAGTCTCTTGGATCCTGTAGGTGGGGTAGCGCTTCTGTGAACCTTCTGTGAACCTTCACTTGCCTTGCAATCAATTGCAAATGTCTGAAGAGAGGCCAGTTCCATTGGTGACTATGACCAGTGACTATGACCAGGAAGAAGTTGGCTCTCATGGATCGTTCAGCTGCTTCTGTGGCTGTTGCTACTGGATCTACTGGCTCTACCTCTTTGGACTCGGGTGGTGTTGGAGAAACTAGGTAAGGGTAATCGTATAATAAACTTAGATAAGCTTAGAGAGGTCATAGAAAGGTGTAATAAGTGTATTCAATTTGGTAACTGAGCTCCCTTGCAACTGAAGGCCGTAGGGCAGGCATGGTGTCTCATTTTTACTTTTTGTTCAAATTGTAGTAACACTCAAGACATCTCAAACCCTGTATCTGTAGAAGCATTCTTTGAACATCCAGTCAGTACAGGGTGCTCCTCGCATTGCTGGAATTAGTCATTCTGGTCTGGAAGACATCACTGCAGTCATTGATATGTTGCCCCCTCTTAGTTCCACTTGTTTCTTTTAAATATACTAGGTCAATAGGGAGTGACGCAAATGCAGTAACAGAGTATTATGTTGGATGCCGCTCATAGGTTAAATGATTTTTATAGGGTTAGGCATGAAGACATCATTGATGTTAGTATTACTGTTGACGGCACATGGCTTAGACAGGGCCACAAATCATATGGCTTGGTTGCGGTGATGTCTTGGGACACTGGAGAGGTTTTAGATTATTATCTTGTGTCTAAGTTCTGTCAAGCTTGTGCGCGAAGACCTGAAGATGAAACAGAAGCAAGTTACACAGAATGGTTTGAGGGTCACAAGGTAAATTGTGAAGCCAATTTTGAAGGCTCTTCGGTTTCTGTGGAAGTTGTAGGAACACAAAAATTTTTTTAGCGTTCAGTGGAGAGACTGAAGCTTAGGTACACACACATTAATTAGTGATGGGTATACAAATGCACATAAACGGGAGTGCAACAAGTGTCAGGCTTGCCGTCGAGAGGCAGCAGAGTTTCAATGGAGGGTGGAGCATTGTATGGTCCTGGCATGGGGGACCTGTAACATATTTATTTTGTTTATGTGTCTTGCTTTCTATTGTCAAACAGAGATTTCAAACAAAGATTACTGGAAGATACTTTTGTTTATGTGTATTTTTGTCAAGCTTAGGAATTACTGGAGGATGAATTTTGTTTGTGTTCTATTGTTTTTCAGGGATTACTGGTGGGTGTCGGAAGACCTGTGTGGAGGGTGACGATGGATGGACGAGCCCTGCAAATGATGACGTGTTTATGTTTGCTAATTCAATATTAGCAAAGCAACGTAACAAGTCTGATGCGTCTTTAATTTATGTGTATGTATATATATATAATTATTGTTGGTTTTCAGGTTGTAGTTAGGATGTAGGATACTGCTGTTGTTGAAAAAATAAAGGACTGTGAAAGTCAATTGGTTGCTTTCAACATTTTGTTTGTACACACACAATTCTAGTAATGAGGGGATGTATTCTAGTGAAGCAGGGGGTGTTTCTGGCAGCTGGGATGTGATTACAAACTGCTTGGACTTCAAGGCTCAATATCTCTGAAGTGATTTTTGAAAAACCGTTCAAATGATAACTTGAATATTTTTTATCCTTTCATAAAAAAAATTATTTCATTTGAAAGCAAATTTTATATTCTACAACTTGCGCGAGAGTTTTTGTTTGATAGGATTACTAAAAAATACCTATATATGAAAATGTTACGTGATGTCAAAAAGCTATGTTCAGAAAATGCAACAAAAAAACTTTTTTCCCAAGTTTCAAGACGCGCAGTTTGTAGTTACTCATTATGATTGACTAATAGACCGAATAAGAGCCTCGCAGAGGTCGTTACTGCAACGTGGTTTACTTAACCCCATGTAAGGGTTGATTCTAACAGAGAGAGAGTAGGTGAATCTCAGGTGATGGTAGGCACTAAGAGAAAGAGTGGGTGAACCCCATGTGAGGGTAGGCTCTAACAGAGGGGCTGAAAACACATTTTTTCAAATAATTATTTTTTGGCCCAAAAGGTTTCATAGTATGTCTGGAGTTTGAGTTTCAGAGCAAGTGAATACTTGCATCAGAAGATATAGCCATTTTTATACAGTGCATTATTATTCCATTTCATTTCACTTCACATTGGAAGAGGTTCTCTCCCAGTCTTACCTGGCTACAATCGGGGGGTCGGCGATGATCGCCTACCCAAAATACAGTTTTTATATATCAAAATGTTGCCAATTTCATAGTGACCCTTACCGTCGTTTGCGCAATGAATTGGCCAGGCGGGGGGGGGGGGGGGGGGGGGGATAGTGCGCAACCTCCAAGACGAGCACGTGTTTTTTTTCCAGTTCACTTGAAACTTTCACACTGTTGAGTTATGGGGAAGAGAACAGAGAAGCATTTTAAACAGAAAGGCCAAGGATTCAAGAAGAATGACGACAAGAAGAAGAAAGCCCTACAGGCGGCTGTTGTTGAGCCTGTCACAGTAGCCGCGCCAGGCAAGTTTTACTTTTCCGTACTAAAAAGTTACTAGCTGTTTCCTTCCTTTGTTAGTGAGTCTCTTGGATCCTGTAGGTGGGGTAGCGCCTTCTGTGAACCTTCACTTACCTTGCAATCAATTGCAAATGTCTGAAGAGAGGCCAGTTCCATTTGTGACTATGACCAGTGACTATGACCAGTGACTATGACCAGGAAGAAGTTGGCTCTCATGGATCGTTCAGCTGCTTCTGTGGCTGTTGCTACTGGATCTACTGGCTCTACCTCTTTGGACTCGGGGTGGTGTTGGAGAACTAGGTAAGGGTAATCGTATAATAAACTTAGATAAGCTTAGAGAGGTCATAGAAAGGTGTAATAAGTGTATTCAATGTGGTAACTGAGCTCCCTTGCAACTGAAGCCCGTAGGGCAGGCATGGTGTCTCATTTTTACTTTTTGTTCAAATTGTAGTAACACTCGAGACATCTCAAACCCTGTATCTGTAGAAGCATTCTTTGAACATCCAGTCAGTACTGGGTGCTCGCATTGCTGGAATTAGTCATTCTGGTCTGGAAGATATCACTGCAGTCATGGATATGTTGCCCCCTCTTGGTTCCACTTGTTTTTTAAAAATATACTAGGTCAATAGGGAGTGACGCAAATGCAGTAACAGAGTATTATGTTGGATGCCGCTCATAGGTTACATGGAGTGACGCAAATGCAGTAACAGAGTATTATGTTGGATGCCGCTCATAGGTTACATGATTTTTATAGGGTTAGGCATGAAGACATCATTGATGTTAGTATTACTGTTGACGGCACATGGCTTAGACAGGGCCACAAATCAAATTATGGCTTGGTTGCGGTGATGTCTTGGGACACTGGAGAAGTTTTAGATTATTATCTTATGTCTAAGTTCTGTCAAGCTTGTGTGCGAAGACCTGAAGATGAAACAGAAGCAAGTTACACAGAATGGTTTGAGGGTCACAAGGTAAAAATTGTGAAGCCAATTTTGAAGGCTCTTCGGGTTCTATGGAAGTTGCAGGAACACAAACTTTTTTAGCGTTCAGTGGAGAGACTGAAGCTTAGGTACACACACATAAATTAGTGATGGGTATACAAATGCACATAAACGGTTGTTGGAAGTCGAGCCTTACGGTCTTAGTGTCTTTGGGTGGTGCTAGGGGGGTAAGTCGTGTGTCTATAGTTAAAATGCAAACCTACTATAGGCGAGCAATTAGAAAGGACAACCTAGAGGGGATGATTTGCGATGTGAAAGCGATTTTTTTATCACTCTTAGTCGACTATGGAACATCCCAACACGAGTATTAACTAGCTGGTGTTGTTGAATCGTTTGCGAAAGTAGTAAACCGGCAGCCCCCCAGAAAGAGTTAAAAACTGCAAAATTCAATCTTGTATCTATGTATGTATGTTCTTTGTTCCCACACATACCTTGTGTGCAATGTTGTCCGTTCATCGTTATTGTATATACTACCAGAACTCTCCAAACTGGCCAATGCATTGCAATGACTAATGCATTTCTCGAACAGCACTAGTCCGTTACTCTCTTCAGCAAAACAGTTGAGTTGGTGTAAGTTTAATCCAGCTTGTGCTAAAGGTGAGGTACCACCAGTACCGATAGGCCTATGATTCCTCTGGACAAGGCTATGTATGTTAGGAGGTTTTTGATAAATTAATGTCCGAGGATCTTTTGTGCAAATGTTTAGGTGGTTATACACAACCAAAATGAGTTTAATTCTGTTGTGTGGAGTAGAGCGGGTAAGACAACATATGAGTGCAACAAGTGTCAGGCTTGCTGTCGAGAGGCAGCAGAGTTCAATGGAGGGCGGAGCATTGTATGGTCCTGGCATGGGGGACCTGTAACATTTTTATTTTGTTTTATGTGTCTTTTGCTTTCTATTGTCAAACAGAGATTACTGGAAGATACTTTTGTTTATGTGTCTTTTTGTCAAGCTTAGGAATTACTGGAGGATGACTTTTGTTTGTGTTCTATTGTTTTTTCAGGGATTACTGGAGGGTGTCGGAAGACATGTGTGGAGGGTGACGATGGATGGACCTGGGCATGGGAGCCCTGCAAATGATGACGTGTTTATGTTTGCTAATTCAATATTAGCAAAGCAACATACATGTAACAAGTCTGATGCGTCTTTAATTTATGTGTATGTATATATATATATTATATATTATATATATTGTTGGTTTTCAGGTTGTAGTTAGGATGTAGGATACTGCTGTTGTTGAAAAAATAAAGGACTGAAAAGTCAAACATTTTGTTTGTACACACAATTCTAGTAATGAGGGGATGTATTCTGGTGAACAGGGGGTGTTTCTGGCAGCTGGGATGTGATTACAAACTGCTTGGACTTCAAGGCTCAATATCTCTGAAGTGATTTTTGAAAAACCGTTCAAATGATAACTTGAATATTTTTTATCCTTTCATTAAAAAAAATATATCATTTGAAAGCAATTTTTATAACTTGCGCGAGAGTTTTTGTTTGATAGCAAAAGACCTATAGATGGAAATGTAACGTGATGTCATAAAGCTATGCTCAGAAAATGAGACAAAAAAACATTTTTTCAAAATTTCAGGACGCGCAGTTTGTAGTGCTCATTATGATTGAGTAATAGACCGAATAAGAGCCTCGCAAAGGTCGTTACTGCAACGTGGTTTACTTAACGGCTTACGGTCCGCACTGGAAGAGCCTGCTAGGAAAAAATTATGGCGAAACAAAATAACAAAGAGACGTACCATTAGAAAGCACTGCAAGCTATAATTTGATATATAAATCGGGAAACTAGAGTGAATGCGAGAAAAGATATGGTACTTTATATGAGACTATATACGCGATACGCAGCCTTCTTTCCCCCTTAACGGCTTACGGTCCGCACTGGAAGCTAGGAAAAAATTATGGCGAAACAAAATAACGAAAGAGACTTACCATTAGAAAGCACAGACTGCAAGCTATAATTTGATATATAAATCGGGAGACTAGAGTGAATGCGAGCAAAGATATGGTACTTTATATGAGACTACGCGATACGCAGCCTTCTTTCCCCCTTAATGGGTTAACTATGAATAACCAACCTCTATAGACAGAAAGTAAACAGTCTATTACAAAGCACTTTCATTCAAGTGAGGATACTTTTGCACACTGGAGTATGCCTAATTTGGAATTATTGGTTTGGTCACTATTTCCAGTGGCTACTACAGATGGACAGTTAGACTCGACTGCATACCAGGTTTTCAGAGGACAGTCGGAGAGTTAAGTCCATCATGGCTCTTATGCCACCAGTAGTCATTAACTTGTCTGATCCACACTTGCTGCATTCATTGGAAGATGATCCACACTTTTGGGATAGACTTATCATCACCACATGCCATCGCTAATGAATTCATGGAAACACGGCTGCAACAACCAAATGTGAAGAGATTCCCAAATCAGTTGATAAGGCCATAATGATTTGACGGGCAATTTCCTCCCCAGTCATGCTTTTTTCAAGTAGCATCAGCCTACAAACACATTGTTTGATAACCCAATTATTCGTGAAGGCTCTTCGGGTTCTATGGAAGTTGTAGGAACACAAACTTTTTTAGTGTTCAGTGGAGAGACTGAAGCTTAGGTACACACACATAAATTAGTGATGGGTATACAAATGCACATAAACGGTTGTTGGAAGTCGAGCCTTACGGTCCTAGTGTCTTTGGGTGGTGCTAGGGGGGTTAGTCGTGTGTCTATAGTTAAATGCAAACCTACTATACACCGTAAAAAGTAACTGTTGTTTTTACTACTATATTGTTAAAATGACTGTAATAATCCTTGGTTATTTTAACAAATTAACTGTTATTATTCTATAATAAGTGTTATATTAACAATTTTTGTATTTCAACTAAAATTAATAGTAGTATTAACGAATTTCTGTCTGTAGAATAATAGGTAGCCAAAAGAACTGACAATTATGGTAGAATAATATGCTAACATTCAGACCAAAAAAAACGAATAATAGGTAGCTACTTCTCCTATATATATTTTTGGCTGTTCCTCTTGTTTTTACCTCTTGTTTTCTTGAGTTTGCTCCACACTGCATTGCGATTAGGTTAAAGGTCTGGCAGGCGATTTCAATGACAGCATTATTTAGAGTGAACTAGGTACATGTGCTAACAATATGGCAGAAGTTTTCTGTGACAGATTCAAGGGAATCAGAGCCTGAGTCAAGCTTGGAGCAAAGTGAAGAAAGTTGTAGCTGTATTGTGTGAGCAGTGATACTGAGAGCAGCAACCAGTTAAAGTTGAGCTCCGATTCTGCTATTAGTGTTGTGTCTCAACTAAAGCAGACTTAGCTCAACAACTTCTTCGGACTTGACTAGAAAAAATAAATAAGCCAGAACCTTCCTCAAAATGAAGTAAGGGATGTGTAGTTGCGAATCTAAAGAATGTTGTGCCAGCTAACCGTGTCAAGGCATATCCTGATGAACATTTCTCTGTAAGAAACAAAAAACTATTTTATTCTGCTTGCTGAGAGGTAGTTGCCACCAAGAAAAGTATTTTAGAGTCCCATGTGAAATCCCAAAAGCATGAAAAGAAGAAAGAAGAGGCTAGCCCGGAATGGTCAACAGCAAGATTATTCAAGCTCTCAAAATCTTTGACAGCAAATTCCACACTGTTGGTGAGACTCTACCTGACAGAACTCGTGCATATAGGGTTAAAGTCACTGCAGTGTTGAAAGCAGGGTTTTAACTCAACAAGGTTGACAGATTCTGAGATTTATTAGAGGAGCATGGATTCGCTCTCACCAGTTCAACTCACCTGCGGCAACTGTTGCCATTTATCCTTGATGAAGAAATTTGACATGTGTTTATTAGTGATTTCCTTCTTTAGCCGTCAAATGTCTGCTACATTTACGAATGCATACTCTCAATCTTTAGATAAAGGTCATGATAATTATGTGCTCGATATTCTTCGATATAAGCAAAGCCTTTTATTCCGTTCTGCACTCACATCTGCTCAATAAACTCCTTATATTGACTCTAGATCTGCACATCATAAATTGGGTCCACAATTTTCTAAATAACTAGGAAAAGTTTGATGTTGTTAATGGGGCATGTTTACCATCTCTTAATGTAACATCTGGGGATCTGTATTGGAACCACCACTGACCCTCATATATATTAATGGCATTTGACTGTGTCATCTTCAATGGCCAAGTTGTTGTCTATGCCGATGATATAGCATTATACCAAGTGATAGACTCGCCTAGAGATTTCATGTATGTTCAAAATGATGTCAACGTTATCTGTACATGGATCAGAACCAACTTCATTCCACTGAACACCAGCTACATCATATTCTCCAGAAAGACCAGCCATGTATCCCAGTTGTTCCTCTTGTTATTGAGATGAGAGGATTACAAATATCTGGGCGTCACTTTGTCAAACAATTTCTCATGGTCCTCTCACATAACGAACATCTGCATAAAAGCATGATTATTGGAATGATTTACCATAAATTCTACACTCACTCACAATCAGACCCTCTCCTAAGTCATTACACTGCGGGAATACATCCCCATCTTGAGCATGCTTGTACCATTTGGGATCCCCACCGAAAAAAAAGTTAAGAATTTAGAACGAGTACAGAAGTTTGCATTGAGAGCAAGATTTTGGAAGAGTGCTTATGAGAATCTATTGATTCTTGCAGACATTACTTCTCTCTTCATCAGGAGACTGACACTGAAATTCTATCTTCTCTATAACTTTGTCAAAGCCCTTGCTATTTGTGACACACTTCCTGTAACTTGCAGTGAATTATCATTTTCAAATAGAGTTCATTCCATCAATAGCTCATCTCTAGTTAAAAATTTAGCAAGTAGAACTTCACATCAAACTAGTTCTTCCCATCAGTCATTCATCTATGGAACTCCCTTCCTTCTGGCATTTGTGGAAAATCTTCTTTGCCCTCATTCAAAAGTTCAGGCACATGTATTTTGTAATCACTACATGAATAATTTTTGGTTTAATGTTATTTCTTTGCATTGTTAATGTAATATTCCTAGATTCGATACTGGACTTGTATACACACACACACACAAGTTTTCTTTGTCTAGTCTTCTTTTTTCTTTTTTCTTCCTTTTTAAGTTCTCCTTATAAAAAAAAAGTTTTAATAACTTGTACAATTACTTTCAGCTGACATCAAGTGCACTGCACGTTTTTTGCCAATGTGGACCCAACGCCACCTAATCTAACCTTGTGGTAAGAGAACTAAGTAATCGATAGTAACTGCAAATGGAATGAATAGGACGTGTTGTGCATCCATCCCACACCTAAGGACAGTGCTTCAATCTATATGTGGAACTGGAGCAGCTGGTTATAGGGTGTTCACTCTCAAGACGATGCAGGAGAAACCATGCCCATCTGATATATGATGGTGCTTATTCACTCTCAGCATTCAGACCCATCATGAATCACACTTCTTGTTCTACCACACTCCAACATTCCTAATTGAATTCAAGTGCCTTAGCGAGTATCCATGTGTTGTGTTTGATTGGCCCTGGTGAAGGCGAAGTATTTTGGGTGAAACATTGGCAATAAAAACAAAAGATGCCGATCGAAAGAGAAATCTCCAGTACACATGATTGTAATAATGGAGTTCCTTACCTTTCTATTTTCTAAATAACTAGGAACACTTTATTGTTGTTAATGGGGCTTGTTTCCCATCTCTTACTGTAACATCTGGGGTTTCTCAGGGATCTGTATTGGGACCACCACTCTCCCTCATATATATTAATGGCATTGCCTGTGTCATTTTTAGTGGCCAAGTTGTTGTCTATGCCGATCATATAGCATTATACCAGTTGCCTAGAGATTTCATGTATGTTCAAAATGATGTAGATAAAGGTCTTGATATTTATGTGCTCGATCTTTTTCGATCTAAGCAAAGGCTTTGATTCCGTTGCACACTCAACTCTGCTCAATAAACTCCTTATATTGACTTTCAATCCACACATCATAAATTGGGTCCATAATTATCTAAACAACACGTAATGTCAATGCTATCTGTACCTGGACCAGAACCAACTTCTTTGTACTGAACACCAGCAAATATTGCTACATTATATTCTCAAGAAAGGCCAGCTTATGTGTTCCTGTTGTTATTGAGATGAGAGGATTACAAATATCTGGGCATCACTCTGACCAACCACCTCTCAAGGTCCTCTCACATAACGAACATCTGCAATAAAAGCAGGAGGATTATTGGAATGATTTACCGTAAATTCTACACTCACACACAATCAGACCTCTCCTAAGTCATTACACTGTGGGAGAACGTCCCCATCTTGACTATGCTTGTACCATTTGGGATCCCCACCTAAAAAAAGATGTTGAGAAATTAGAACGAGTACAGAAGTTTGCATTGAAAGTTTGTTTAAGATTTTGGAACAGTGCTCATGAGAGTCTATTGGTACTTGCAGACATTACTTCTCTCTTCATCAGGAGATAGACACTGAAACTCTGACTTTTCTATAACTTTGTCAATGGCCTTGGTATTTGTGACACACTTCCTGTCACTTACACCATCAATGACTTATCTCTAGTTTAACCTTTTGCACGTACAACATCACATGAAAACTCGTTCTTCAGATCAGCCATTCATCTATGTAACTCACTTCCTTCAGGCATTAATTTTGTGGAAAATCTTCTTTCTCCCACTCAAAAGGTTATTAGTTAGGCACATGTACTATGTAATCACCAATTGAATAATTTTTTGTTTAATTTTATCTGTTATTATTCTTTGTGTTGTTAATGTATTCTTCCTAGATTGGATACTGGACTTGTACCAGCTATTCTCATGTATCCATTACAAATAAAAAATGGCAGCTTTGTCAAAAAGAAAATGCAAATTGATGATGAGATGACTGCCTAACAGCTGCACGGGCTCCTCAACAGCAAGGGCTATCCATTGTCGCTGAGGACCATTCATCGATTTAGAACGTCACTTGTATGGACTTTTCGGTGCAGCTCCTACTGCCAGTTGATACGAGATGTAAACGTGTAAACAATGTTTGTGTTAGTCTAGTTAGCTTAGGATGCTTAAGGCTTTATAGTGACTTAATTTAGCTCTGAGGGAGACTTGCTTAATAATGCTTACTAAGACACCTTCATGGGACTGCTACTTGCTTGGCATATGGGGGAAGGGGGGTCTACTAAGCTTGTTTGTTTTCAGTTATAGCTGTTTAACAATGCCTAGTGTTTATGCTGAAGCCTGGATGCCCACCCTGTTGATGTAGTGACTGTTAGTGATCATTCACCTTGCAATGAAATAACATTTACAGATATTTACTTGATATGAATACAATTATAATCCCCATTCCATCTATAGATAAAGAGGTTGGAGTAGGTCAAGACAATTCATGGGAGAGGCATCTGATGGGTTAGAGAATGCCCATGGAAAGATAAATGCACAGCCAGCTTGAATCCCACTGATGCTTGTTGTAGGGAAAAATTTCCTTGTATTTTAATGTTATGTGAGAAAATCTTCTCAAAACTACAAATTGGGGAAAGGAGAGTTTTTTTAACCAAATGACCCTGAGATGTGGTTGCAGTAGTCAATGAAAAACGAATCAATTATTAGAGAACTGCAATTCATTTCTTGGTTTGTTGCCATTTGAACTGCCTTGAGGCATGTTCCAGTAGAGACAGGAGCAGGTAGGTGGAAGGAAAAGCTTGGCTCTACTTGGTGGTGTAGTGTGAGGTGATAGGTTAGTTGTAACTGCAAAATTGGTCTCCAAAACTCCATTTTATTGCATATATTATAGTACAGCAGCTTTCATTATGTTCTAGCACTTCCTTACCAATAGCAGTAATATCTTCCTCATAAAGAAAAGTCCCCAACTTCACTTTACAGGCACCCCAGTAAGGTGCCCCACAACACTTTACCTTTTGGGATAGCAGACACAGATCCTACTCGATGGGCCGAAAGACTTAAACCAGTAACACCACATGGATCAATTCGATGACAAGTCCAAAAATTTATTCTTTTTCCTCTCGGATAACTTGGTTGGCCAAACAATTCAAGGTGCCACAGTGAAACAAAAGTAGATCTATCAAATCTAAGCCGAAGCTGCTAGACCTACTGCCTGGTTGAGCTAGACATGGAGCTACAATATTAACTCTTCTTTTGCTTCAAACGTTAGGTTATTGTACCAAAGCAGCCATTTTGTGTTGTTCTTGATAGAAATAAGCTAGGTCCTGGACTGCCCAGTATTGGCTCTGCTGTTTGTTCTTAGCTAGCTAGAAAAATTGGAAAATAGTTGCATTAGTTCAAAAATAGCTAGAGTGCCATCCAGTATTCCATTTGCTCTGTATAGATACAAAAAAACACAACTAAAACTGAAACTCCAGTACTGGCTCGAACAGCTTATAGGGATCTAGCAGATCCCAGTTATACCCAAGTTTTATTATTATAGAGCAAATAATTATAACAAAAATAGTAAGTAAGAGGAGAAAACTTAACAGCTTACTGACATGGTTTCTCTCAATGCTTCCCTTAAACTTGCACTGAATAACTCAGACTAACAGCTACAGCAGGATGCTCTCAAAAGAACAAGTAACTCTAGTTCGAGATTTGCCCGCATTTTTTCTTGTTCACTCGGAGGACCTTGCAAGCGCCTATCCACACGTTTAGTTTCCGATATGATCATAGCCGATAAAATGTAGCGAGTACAACGCAGTGAGCGTACAATACTCGCTCTGTACGTTTCTTCTTTGGCCTATGGTCATGTGTTGCGTACATTGGGTTTAAATGCAATGCCAAATTTTGGGTGGCTTTTGAGGAGTCTTGAGCTCACCTCCAAACCTGGGTCGACGGGTATAGTGCTCTGACTTTTTTCATCGAGGACTGCTCAACATAATATAATATACAATACCAAGCATCACCAGCTTCATTTCACGTATGTCCAGACATCAACATAATATACAATATCAAGCATCACCAGCTTCATTTCAAGTATGTCCAGACATCAACATAATATACAATACCAAGCATCACCAGCTTCATTTCAAGTATGTCCAGACATCAACATAATATACAATACCAAGCATCACCAGCTTCATTTCAAGTATGTCCAGACATCAACATAATATACAATACCAAGCATCACCAGCTTCATTTCAAGTATGTCCAGACATCAACATAATATACAATATCAAGCATCACCAGCTTCATTTCAAGTATGTCCAGACATCAAAATAATATTCAATATCAAGCATCACCAGCTTCATTTCAAGTATGTCCAGACATCAACATAATAATTATGATCTATAATATCAAGCATCACCAGCTTCATTTCAAATATATATGTTCAGACATCAACTTACTTCAGTTCTCCTCTGAAGGAACAGAAGCCTGCGCTGAAGAACAATCTCAGTGTGAATCAGGGATAATGTTTGTGGTGATGATAATCAATGAAAATTAGTATGCAGACAAATGAAGTAAATTTGATTGCGTGTGGAGATGAGTCCTCAACACTGCCATTCATTGGTTAATAAGTGGTCAGTCGCATGGTGATGCACACCAGGAATCCATGTGCAAACTAATAGGTCCACAGGCTAAAGTATTTATTATCAAAGAATGAACCAATGCTATCCAACAATGTGAGGAAATCTGCTTGTAACCTGTAACCTGTAGAGTACACTAGTGCCTACTTGAACCACAACACTCACTAACATACAGTACACTTGTGACAACTTGAGCAAGAGCAATAGCACCACTGTCGCTAATCTGATTGCAAGTGAAAGACAGTGTCAATAGGGTCGTGTTGAGATGCAGGCCAGTAGCTAATGCAGCCATTATTGCCAATCTTATTATAGTTCAGGTTGAGGTGTAGCAGAGAAGGGTTCTCTGGCAAAGTAAGTGACAGTCCTTGAATAAACTGGTCAACAATGCCACAATTCTTCATGGACAGCTTTTCGAATATGTGAGCACCATGATAAATCAATCAAGAGATGGAAGGTGAATGTTTGGAAAGAAAATGTAAATAAAGTTAAGACATGCAATACAATTTCCACCATAGAGTATATATGCACCAATGCTCCATAGCCTAAACTAGAGTTGTTTGGCGCACTTGTTTTAACCAAATCTGAGGGGGGAAATGATGGAAGAAGGGAAGAATGTTTTGAAATAATCAATAAGCACTTGCTAAATAGCAATACTCTCATTGATTCTCACACTGAAATATTATTTTAGACAGAAGCAGACAAAAATTTAGTGTTGCACACCAGAGACAAAGAAGCATCTAGCCTTGCCAACCAATCTAAGAAGGAGCCGCCAATGGACACCCAACAACACGATGTGATTACCAACAACCTAATTACAACTGTAACTAATAATAGGTGTGGTCTACCAGAATTTCTTGCCTTGATGTTTTATGAACTCCATTGCCTTGGTAGTTACAGGTGAGCAGAACAGATGCTTGTCTTTGAATTTAAAAGGCAGCGAGACCAGCAGCACTCCACAGAGGAATACTATATGGATACTCATGGAAGAGATTTTGATTTTGTGATGGCAATATGAGGAGTGCTAAAAGTCCAAATTGGCACTAAATATCCAATGCACTTAACAACCAGACTTTACAGTACATCTACATACTATTTCCTCGAATGGCGACCACCTTACACAGCCTCGGACAGTGTTCACCTTTTTCCAACTGATCTAGTGTTCCCTTTCTAATGGGATTTGCAGTGTGCATTCACATGCTGCAGATAAGCAGATATAATTAGTCCAGCATGTGGGATCCTGCTGGTGACAGATGGTAGAGCCAGAGGCTGCACAGCCACTCACAACTATAGCAGGGAGAGAGGTGGCAAACTGAAGCAGAAACAGAAATTTGCACAGCTTACTTTCGAGTTAGAAAGCCAAGAGGATTCTAGCAACCCCTTTTCTGACCTCGATGACGAACAAAAAACCCACGAACTACTAGCAGATGAGGACTTGCAAACTTTGATATTCCGGGCTTGCATTACTTAATTTTTTTAAAACCACATTCGGTTCTTTTTGAGTTACAATCAATGACAGGGAGCAAGTAGTGTACCAGCATCTGGCGTGCCCGTGCGTGATGGCCACCAGAGCCCTTGCTTAGTCCAGGTCAGATTGATTCTGCACCCCCCCAGTTGTGTTCCACCCTTTAGTGTTTGCTCCGTTTTGACACTTGGAATTGTTTGTATCTATGCTAACCATTCAATGGTACAACAAGAGAGGGACGACAGACAGAATGAGTAATAATCAATGTAGTGTGCACAAAATCAGAGCAGTGTTCTGTGTACACATTATCAGTGTTATCAGTGTTGGTAAACACATCATCTGTATGCATGTGTTATGTGCAGACATTTAGAAGAGTGCAAGTCGATTGTACTGATTTTATTGTCACTTCAAGAGAAACTTCTCTGGAAAAAACCCCCCAAAACACTATAATTCCCATTTTCTGTATGAACCGAATGTGATGTTTGGACGCTAGCTGGCCCACATCATCAACGGTAACTGGGTTCAGACCAACATTCCACAAGCTGTAGACACAAATTGCAAACACTATGAGTGAGGCACAGTACAGTGTAGATCTATTCCAACTTAATGGATACCCATCAGTGAGGTACAAGAGGACAGACCTTCAAAGGGAAGTGCAGTTATGGGCTTTTCCAACAGCCATCCTACAATTAATAGTAGCAACAACTGGTTTATTCACTACATGAACTGGAGTATACACTATACATCTGTATACTTTTAAACAAGTACATGTTCTGGTGGTGGGCTGTGGCACCTTACACTTTAGATAGCTAATTAGGTACATAATATATACATTATATATATATATATATATACTTAGAAGGTAGTTTGCTGAGAAGGCTACAAATAGTGCTCAATGCTGTATTAAGGCAGAGCTATTAAATATAGAAAAGTACTGCCGTTCCATAATTTTGGTGCCTTCTTGCTGTACTTTTCTATATTATATATATATATATATATATATTTGGGGAAGGGGAGAGGTTTCTAAGTGGGAGAGGGGGAAAAAACCACCTTTCCTCCCCACCCCTAAAAAAAAAAACCCTCTTGATTAACTATTGAATTATTCATCAATGCACCTATAGAGCACTCCAAATTAAAAATTAGTTTTGAGCCACATACCCACTACCCAAGCTCATCATATTTTAGGTGTGAAAGTACAGTGCATAGCCAGAGAAACTATAGATACTGCCACACACCCACTACTTGCAAGCCTCTCATATTTTATGTGTGAAAGTACAGCATGTCTAATTTACAATGACCATCCCAATAATACGCTTGAATTTTACTCTCTTAATGTTTCGACTAGATGCTCTAGCCTTCATCAGGAATAGAGAATCTAGTCCAAACATCGAGTGATTAAAATTCAAGTTGATTATTGAGAACATCATTGCAATTTTGTTATGTCAACTGAGAGTCCATTGAGAACATCTCTAATGCAGGTGGGCATGCTGCATGCATATCATGTGATTTTCACTCAGTGGGTGTGGCTGGAATGACTAGCATTCATAATGTCTGCTGCTCTCATGTTTTTGTTGTTTCCAAACCAGTTCTTCCAACACATCTTTCAGCACATCTTTCAGCACATCTTTCAAAAAATCTTTCAAGACATCTATCAACACATCTTTCATCACATCTTTCAGCATATCTTTCAGCACATCTTTCAACACATTTTTCTACACATTTTCCAGCACATTTTTCTACACATCTTTCAGCACATCTTTCAGCACATCCTTCAGCACATCTTTCAACACATCTTTCAGTACATCTTTCAGCACATCTTTCAGCACATCTTTCAGCACATCTTTCAGCACATCTTTCAGCACATCTTTCAGGAGATCTTTCAGCACATCTTTCAGCACATCTTTTAGCACATCTTTCAGCACATCTTTCAGCACATCATTCAGCACATCTTTCAGCACATCTTTCATCACATTTTTCTGTACCAGTGCCACCACCACATTCAGCATGATGCTATAAGCATAATGTTGAGCTAAATTTCTAAACATTGGGCACATGGTCAACACGACCTACATCCACTCAGTGCTAAAAGTATTGTGATGGGAGTGACCACCATGCACTAATACGCATGCATATACACATGCTTATACACATACTACTACTGGTTGTACTACCACCCTTCATGTAAATAGCTGTAAGCAGATCAGGGTCAGATTGCTCGCTGTCAACAAGAATACTGAATTGAGATTTCAAGGGAGACCCTCTGAAAAATATTGCGATGGAATATGATATGGTTTATGTACAGTGTTCTGCATCTACCTGTAGATTCAATTGACCCTCTCTATAAGTGGTTCCAGACAATAGCGGTAATTCTTCAGACACTGTAAAAGCTGTTCATTTTACAGCATCAGTCATTGACACATTTATAACATATCAGAACTGGCAAGAAAGTGGTGTCATTTTCAGTACAAAATTAGTCGTATTTCTGGATTACTTAAAGAAATATGCATGTTTTTCAACATGGACAGCCTTTGCTCCATTGGCTGGTGCGATATTTGGATCACATGGGCTCCTTAGAGTGTGCATGTCAGGACAGTAAACTGAAAGAAGATTGCAGAGGAGTAATGGCATTACTAGTCTGGCCAGGTCTACATAGAACATGTAGCAATATAAGGTTAGCGTTCGAGAGATTGTTATGGAATAATCTCCACCTATGCAGCAAAAATTTACATTGCCCGCTCTCTTGCTTATTTCTATTTGGAATGTCCTTCTTCATGGATTCCAGATCCTGTTATTATCGTGCATAGACTTGTTTGCAAATTCATAAAAATATGAAAAATCCATGTACTTGGCAGCTATGACATTACATTTAACCCTGGTCACTTTTTTGGGTAATTAATCGATTCTTGGTACTCGTTTAAAATCTAAAATTGACCTAATCCAACTGCCATTGCTTAATCCTGTATGCAATAAAATATCATAGGTATAGGTATAGTAAGTCAGCCAACAGATATCTTTTACAAACATGGACTTGAGTTATACCTCTTCTGCTGCATAGCAAAGGCAAGTCATTCATAAACTGACCAGTGAGAGCAGCGTCAAAAACGAGTGTTTATTTTTTTATTTGGAGTCACAATTGATCTACCTTCTTGTGATGATATAGAACACCCATTCCTTGCAGTGTTCTTGGCTGCTCCTTTCCTTTTCATGGCTTACTATTAGACCATTGCCAAGTAAACCCATTAAAACACACCCTTAATGGTGCCTCATTCAGGATATGCTCTCTCCCATGGTATGGCATGCGTGCAAAGGTCAACGGGTCTGCTGATTGCTAGTCAGCTGGATGTCTACTTACCTGTCAGTTCATCTAGCATGGCCCTGCTGAATTATGACCAATATGTTGATCATTATGTTAAAATAAAATTCCCCCTAATCACTTTAGCAGCTCCTTAATATCACAAGGATGACTTCAGGCAATTTTTGAATCGATAAACACTTTGAGCATATTTTGAAAGGTAATAAACCGGCAACACCCCCCTTCCCACCCCCCCTAACCCCCCCAATTTTTTTGGGTAAAATTTGTTTTCATGATCTTGTGTGCAGCTAGACTCGATCTTACATGTTCACTAACAGGTTTATGATATCGAAGACCTTTTACCGACCAACCACCTCACTCAAGTCCTTTCCCTGCTTAACAATGTCATATTATTACTACCAGACAAATCCAAAACTGTCCGTTGGACTAATCCAGTTTCTCTATATATTCGCCCCCCCAAAAAAATTGGTGCTATATCATAAACACGGCTGTATCAAAACACCATTTGCATGCAAGAAGTTGCCCTGGAAGTTTATTCTTGTGACAATAGTTAGCAGCACCTTTAACAAAACCAGGTCACTACTCATGATGTTCACTTTAGTAATAAGTGCATGTTGAAGAGGAATTTAGATGTGAGAAATGTTTTTTCACCAGGGTGGTGAGGTTGAGATACCTAATATAAATGTTGTGCGTACAACAGGATACTGGATATGACTGGTATGGGTACAATAGGATACCTGGATATGATTGGTATGGGTACAATAGGATACCTGGATATGATTGGTATGGGTACAATAGGATACCTGGATATGATTGATATAGGTACAATGTTATAGAAGGCAAGCATGCATATGGTGGAGTAGGGTGGCTATATAGTTAGGTAGAATATAATTATCAGGTCTAGGCTGTGACTGAGGATGGAAGAAAGTGTGTGGGTGAAATTGAAACCAGAGGTGGGCAATAATGTTATTGTGGATATGGTGTGTGTTAACCTGGAAGGGGTGAAGGGTAAGAATCAGAAAAGTTGTTTGAGGTGATAAAAACTTGGGTGGCAGATTATCAGGAAGCAGGTTGTGAGGTACATACTTCTGGTGGATGATTTTAATGCCCTCAAACGGTTAGGGTCAGAGCAGTCACCTAACAGGAACAGTAGGAGATTGTTCTGGTTGGAGTGTGCAATTTGCGTGTGGGGAATAGGTCATCACAGTTTAGTGGAAGGTGGACTAGGTAGACAGGTCAGTGTTTGATTATATCTTACTTTCAAAGAGGTTAGCATGATGGTGATTGAGGACAGGGGAGAACATCATCTGGGTTAATATGTTATGTCATGAGTTAAGAGAGATTGGAGGAACAAGTACTCCACGTTTTAAATGGCAAGTTGATGGAATGGGAAGAATACCAACAGGTGGTGATCGAGGGTTTCAGTGGATGGGAGGAATGTTCGGAAGTACTAGGGATGAGAAAGGACAGAAGCTGTACAAAAAAGTTGGGTACAGGGTAGCAGACAGATCTAAGGGCTGGTGGTCTCGTTAGGTTGAAGTAGCCATCCAAGCATGAAAAATATCCTAATGGGAGGAATATATAAGTGCAAGAAGACATGTGAAGTGGTTAAGAAGAGACTGAGGAAGGCTACAATAAAAAAGATTAAAGAGAAAGGAGGGACTAGGTGTAAGTTATTTTGTGTGGATTTGAAGGGAAAGAAGAAACATTGTCAAATTCAGAGTGTGAGAGAGGAAAATGGGGTTGTAGTGAAGAAGAGGTAGGAGGTTTTGGCCAAGCATTGGAAAGGATTTGGGAGTGTGTCCAGGTTAGGGAAAGATGTTCCAATTGACAACCTTGAGTCTAGGACTAAAGAAGTGAACTGAATGGTGTCGTGTAGGGTTCCAGGAGATGCACAGGGTTTGAAGAGGGGCAAGACTCCTGGTCCTAATGACATAATTAATGAGATGTTGAAGTATGGTGGGAATAGGATGGTAGAAGTGTTATAGTTAATTTGGTGAAGGGATCTAAGTACTGGCCAGAAGATTGGTGACAATTATATGCCACTCTTTAAAACTGGGGATGATGGCTGGTAAGTATAGAGGATAGCTCTGGAGAGTTGAGTGGCAAAAGTGATGACAAGAGTATTGGCAGGTATGCTGAGTAGGTTTGCCGAGAAGCAATACTAATGGAGGGTCAGAGTGGAATTAGGCCAGGGAATGGTTGTGATGACCAGTTTCTAGTGTTGAGGTGTGTTGCAACATTTCTGACATTTGTGGATGTAAGCAAGGCATGTGAGACTATGGGTTGTGGATGAAGATGAGAGGGTACAGAGTTCAGGAAGAATTTGTCAATGTGTGCAAAGCATGTATGAAGGAGTTCAGTTGAGTGTGGTTTTAGGTGGAGATGGGACCATGTGTTTCTAAGTGGAGGCCTGATGAGACAATGTGTAAGACTTCAAATATCTTGGAGTATGGTTTGACAGGGGGATGAGAGGAAATATTCATTTGGAGAAGATGAGGGGAAAGGCAGAGAAATGGAGGGCATAAATATGTTTATAATTTATGAGCAGGGTGAATGGAGAGATGGACATGGATAAAGGTAAACTAATAAGGAAGTTACTAGCTAGGCCATGTCTAGAACATGCATCTGAAGTGTGGTTGACAGGAGAGAAGGAAGCCTATAAGAATTTGGAAAGAATTTAAGAGAACAATGGTACAAAATTGGTTGGAGGGAGTGAGACAGTTGCAGTGGTTGCAGTAAGAAGTGACCTGGGCTGGAGGAGATAAGGGATGAAAGAAAGTGTTATTTGGATGGAGGTTGCAGAAAATGAGTGAAGATAGGCTAGTGAAAAAAAGTTGTGGCACTGTTAAGTGACTGTCAAGGTTGGTGGGGCAGAATTTTGTGTGTTAAAAAAGGAAGTGTGTGGCCTATGTGTGTGTGTGTGTGTGTTGGGGGGGAGGGGGGGGGGGGGGGAGGAGAGTTGGAGATAGTAGGCTCACATGAGATATGGAGGAATTGTGTAAGAGATATTCATAAGGAAGAATGGCGAGATGAAGTGTGAGGGAAATCAAGCCTCAAGTGGCTAAAGAAGACTTTGGACAAGAAAGATATGTGAGAGGATTCAGTAACACAGGGGAGATAAAGCTGAGATTTAGGTTTAGGAGACGGCATCAGTGACACTCTTTGGTGACAAGGAGAGGTGTGCATGGTATGTGTCAGGACAGTAGATGTGAGCTATGTGATGAAGTTGTTGTGGAAGGAATTTTGCATTTCTTGTTGTATTGTTGGGAGTTTGCTGGTGATCGAGGAAGATTATTGGATATGGTCGAGGGCAATGAAGTCTGGTGAGTGGTTGATAGAATGTAGAAATGAAGATGATGAAGGGAGAGTAAGCGTAATGTTGGATCAGTAGCAAGAGCGAAGAAAGAGGTTTTGGGTAGGATTGTTATGGGAAATGTGCTCAAGGGTCCCAATCCCAAAACAAACTTTCGTGTTGTCATCATTTAATTCATGTTTTTTTCTTTGGTAGGCTCCCTTAGATGCATAAACCTACCACCAATTTATATGGCACCATTGTATATTTCATAGTACAGTTGATATCACCCCCGCTGGCAATACGAGTACATACGTCAAAGATTCTGGGAAATTTATCAAGTATGCACTCATGCATTGTGCACCGCATCTCTTAGCTGTGGGCAGTACAAGATACCAGAATGAATAAACATGTAAAAAGTGTGCTAAAGAGAAATCTGTAGTTGCTGAACATGCAAGGAACAATGGAAATCATATTTTGTGCGAGGAAGCCACCATCTTACAAGACAGAAGGAACTGAGGACACATCAGCCTAGCACCAGAGTGTGAGGGTTGAATCAAGATTTTAGACCTGGCTACTGGGTGAACCTAACTTGAAACCAAAATATTTCTGTAATTTTTAAAATTTTTTAGTAGTAAATGCATTATTCTTGACGTTATTATAAAATTTTAAATTTATTATTACTATAACTTCAACGTAACTCGGCTAGAGCCTTCATCATGAAACAACATTAAATTAGAGAGTTTCTTAGTAAGAATGAATCACTCACTCAGTTCCAACGATCCGCCACAACTGGTTCACGTACCACGGCATGGCACACGTGGTGGATAGCAAGCTCACATGAGTCTCATTTGGTACAGACAACCCAACCAGGGATCACCACTGACACCAAGCTCATGGAGCATCTGTATGAGACCTGAAAAGATTTGTTGCACAATCACGGGGAAAAACCCAAGAAGTTTGAAGTGGATGATGTGAAGTTTTTGACAAGAAAATTGACTTTTCACAGGTAGCTACAATAATAATTTAATGGTTCTGTTGAGCCTTGAGATAGGCCATCACTAAGTACATACAAACAAAAATGACAATGACTACTAGAAAACAACAACATGAATAATACAGCTGAATAATGAATTACAAAGAGTTTGTTTGGGGATGACGATGTGTGGGGATGGGGGGAAGGTGCCAAAAACATAGGACCCTAGGTGCCAAACATTAAGTATTTCCTCTTCTCCCGCCATTTGAGCACATTTCCCATTACAATTCTGTCTACCCTATCCAATACATCTTCCTTCACCCCTGATACTGATCAACCCAACATAAGGCCCACTCTCCCTTCTTCATCTTCATTTCTCCATTCTATCACCTACTATTCAGATCCATCAATGCCATCAACCATATCCAATAATCTTTCTCGATTACCAGAAAACTCCCCACAGTAACTAGTCGTGCCCAAGTCTCCTTCGATGTGCGCCTCCTTCTCTGATGCTACAGATATAGAATAGAAAAGGTTAAAGTATTGCACTTAGACCTGGACCAGACTAGAGAATGTGTATGACAACCGCTGGCTGCTTGGGTGAGGGTTGTAAGTTCTGCACAACCAGTGGTGTGCTTCTTGTTGCTGAGTGGACAATGGTGAGGAGTCTGTTGTGCTGCGTGCTGAATGCCCTTAGATCAGTGACTGGCTTCTAGGCTCGTTTTAATCTGTCCACCCGAATCCCCAATGCCCTTAGATCAGTGACTGGCTTCTAGGCTCGTTTTGATCTGTCTACCCATTACCCCAAACAGTGACTTGCTACTAGGCTCGTTTTGTTTTAGTTGTAATAAGAATGGCATAGAATGAAAGACAATAGTAGACAGAATATAGTGTGGGACTGACCAGCCTTTATAACTAGCACAGTCCTGCACAAGTGCTGTGGGTTGTGAGCTAATTAGTGTGAATGAGGTGGGATAAATATATGACACCTCAGCTTTAGGCTTTGGAATACATGCTAAATTGAGTTTATAAGTTTCTAGTTCTTTTCATGGATCTCAGGCGCGTCCATCCTCCCGGGCGAGAAGGTAGCTTCTTCCTCCTCTGGGATGAGAACCACCAACTTCACGACAGGTCTCTTGTGTGTTCCACAGGATGGTCCCCTTACCGTAGCCGTCCTCACAAGTCCGTCTGATCCTGGATGCACCCCCGTCACTCGAGCCAGTGGCCACTGATTGACGAAAAGGAATTTATCCTTTACCAACACGACGTCTCCAACTCTGATATTCCTTTTGGGTTGAGTCCACTTGTTGAAGCGGTTTAGAGTGGTGACGTAGGCGCTGGTCCACTGCTTCCAGAAGTGTTCCGTTAGTGGTTCCACCTGGCACGATGAGTCTGAGTCCCGAGTCCTAAGACTTGAGAGATCTCTGCAAGGCTGTCATGGGTCGTCCTATCAGGAAATGTCCTGGCGTTAAAACTAGCCTTGCGTCGGATGGTTGTGCCTCTAATGGCACTAGTGGACGACTGTTCATTATCGCTTCAGCTTGGTATAAGAACGTCGTCAGTCTTTCGAATGTGAGAGCTGTATTGCCTGCTATGGACCTGAGTAGAGACTTGGCACTCTTCACGTTACTCTCTCAGAGTCCGCCAAAGTGGGGAGCCAACTCTGGTATGTGGCTCCATGTCACCCTTCGGTCTGCTAGGAAGCTCTGGAGTTGCTCAGTCGTCTCTCTGCTGTTGAGGGCGTCATACGCTTGCCTCAATCTCCTGTCTGCTCCGACGAAGTTGGTCCCGTTATCAGAGTACACCTTGATTGGGAGACCTCGTCTGCTCACAAATCGCTGGAACGTAGCCATGAAGGCTTCAGTGGATAAATCTGACACTGCTTCAAGGTGGATTGCCTTGGTGGCCATGCAGACGAAGAGACATATGTACGCCTTCTCTATCCGAGACTTCTGTGGATTGCCTGACTTCAGTGTCATGGGCCCGGCCAGGTCAACTCCAACGTGGCTGAAGGCGGAAGAGGCTGTGGTTCTCTGAATGGGAAGCTGTCCCATAAGTTGTGTGGCCTTTCTGGCATAGGCTTTCCTGCACGGGATGCATCTGTTCGTCACGTGCCTAGCCAGAGAGCGCGCACCAGAGATGTGGTATCTCTGTGAGAGTGCATTGATCAGCACAGATGCTCCTGCATGGTGATTTGTCAGATGTAAATGCCTCATAATCAGATAGGAGAGCTTGCTTCTGCGGGGAAGTATCCGGGGATGCTTCACCAGTTCCGGTAACACTGCTTCAGCTAGTCGACCTCCAACAAGTAGAACACCTTCCCTGTCTAGGATCGGATGTAAATTGAGCAGAGAGCTTTTGGTAGAGAGCTCTTTCTTCTGCAGTAGTGCTAGGATCTCGTCTGGATAGTGTCTCTGCTGAACTCCTTTGACCAAGAGTGTTTCGACATAGTCCAGTTCCTTTGCTGAGAGCTTGCTGTCGTAATTCCGCTGTGTAGGATCTTTCTGCTTAGTGTTGCTGAGGAACCTGTAATGCCAGGCTGAGATTCGCAATAGTCTCTTGAGTGAGGAGTATCGCTCAGTCAATGATGGATGATTGTTCTCCTGTAAGCTGAGAACTGTAAACTCTCTCTTGATCTCTGGAATTGATACCGTCTTGCCAATGGGACGTTTGGGCCAGGTGCCCGGATCTTGTGTCAACCAAGGAGGTCCATTCCACCATAGGTTGTGTCGCGTCAGTTCTCCTGGCATCAGTCCTCTGGAGGCAGTATCAGCCGGATTGTCATCTGTCGGCACGTGTCTCCAGTTGTTAGCTGGTATCTTCTTGGTGATTGTTGCCACTCTGTTGGAAACATACACCTTTAGCTTCCCTGGCTCCTGGTTGAGCCACCCGAGGACGATGGTGGAGTCAGTCCAGGCATAAATCTGGGTTGGGTCCATCTTCAGTGTTCGTGCAATGTCGCTCATCAGTCGGCTCAGCAGTAATGCTCCACAAAGCTCCAACTTGGGCACCGTCATAGGAGTGGTTGGTGTGACCTTAGTCTTTGCTGTGACCAACGATACTGTAGTTGAGGCATCTTCGTAACAGGCACGGAGGTACACGACTCCTCCGTATGCCCTCTCGGAGGCATCCGAAAAACCATGGAGCTGCACGATCTGTTTGGGCTGGAATGGAGTGAAATAGCACCTCGGAATTGCATGATTCGTGATCAGTGGCAGCTCTTCCATCCACTGGTTCCACTGAGTGGTGATGTCGTCTGGCACGGAGTCATCCCAGTCCAGTCCTTGAACCCAGATGTTCTGCAGCAGTAGCTTGGCCACCACCATGGTTGGGGCGAACCAGCCCATGACGTCATACGTCCTTGCTAGATCGGATGATATCTGTCGCTTGGTGGCCTTCCTGTCTTTTCCCAATTCCGGAGTAGAGATAAACGTACTGTCTGAGTGAGTGTCCCAGTGTATACCGAGCGTCTTGTGGCATCGATTGGGGGTGAGTAGAGTAATGTCTTGCTCTTCCTCGCATAGATCTGTGGGAATCGACTGCTGGAGTTCTTTGGAGTTCGTCCTCCACTTTCTTAGATTCATCCTCCCATACTGGAGGATGTCGTTCAGCTGCTCTCTGGCATCCACTGCTTGCTCCACCGTCTCTGCTCCAGTCAGGCAGTCGTCGACATAAAACTCCTGCCTGATGATCTGGGTTGCTGCTGGGTGTTCGCTCTCGTAGTCATTGGCCAGCTGTAGGTGGGTTTGCGTAGCGAGAAATGGAGATGACGTTACGCCAAATGTGACACGAGTCATCCTCCAGATCTGAGTCTGTTCTTGGTCATCTTTCCATAGGAACCGGTGTAAGTCCCTGTCTTCTTTGTTCAACCCGATTTCCCTGAACATTTTTGAAATGTCAGCCGTCATACCAATGTTGTGTTGTTGGAATTTAAGGAGAATTTCGGTGGTGAGAGGATACTGGTTGGGGCCAGCCAGCAAGGTATCATTCAGCGACAACCCGTTGCTGGTCCTGGCTGAGGCGTCGAAAACGATTCATAACTTCGTAGTCGTGCTGCTGTCCTTAGACACCCCATGCATGGGTAGATAGTAATACTGGGACTCGGGCTTCTTCAAGTCTTCTTCGGGGACCAACTCAGCGTGGTGTAGCTGACCGTATTCTGCCACTGCTGTGCTAAATGGTTCCCATTTTCCCTTCCGAACGAGTGCTCGCTTGTTCTGGTCGAATCGTTTTTCGGCCTGAACTCTGGATCTTCCCAATTCTGGTGTGGGTGTCTTCCTTGGCAGGCTGACAGTGTATCTGCCATCTGCTTCTTGGGTGTGTGACTCCTTGTAGTGAGTTAGTGCATCTGTATCGTCCTTACTGAGAGCCTGTTGGTGAGGTTGAATTTCCTCGGACTCCCAGAAGGTTGAAGGGTTGTAAGGCTCCTCTTGTGATAAGTACACTTCTGCTTGCTGTGTCATTCCTCCTCCTCCTTGCACGATCCACCCGTATATGGTGTCTGCTGCTAGGAATCTGCCATCCCTGGATGCTCTGGCCTCCGTCTGTCCGACATGTGTCATCCTGGCAGTAGCTTCCGACCCTAGTAATAGGTCAATCCTCCCGGGCAAATGGAAGGGATAGGTCGGCCAGTTCCAACCCAGACAGGAATGGTAGAGTAGAGGCATCAGGGAGAGGTTCCGTCGGGAGTACCATCGAGACTGATTGAGAAATATGGGCCCCGATAGGAATGGAGTAGGACAAATGTTGTCGCTTAGGCCTGATCGTGATAGAGGCGACCAGCTCGCACTGAAGGCCTGTGACGTTGCCGACAGTGGTGGTGGAGATTGGTTGGGAGAAGGTTGAGGCACTCAGTCGCTGCACCAAACGAGAAGTGACATAGGACACAGAGCTGCATACATCGAGGATGGCTCTGGCCTGTACTGTCTTGCCGTTGGCTTCTACCATCACAACGGCTGTGGGCAGAATCCCTACATCCTTGTTGGCGTTGGCCAGATAAGTAGGGCATGGCTGGGTGGGAGATACGGTTGCCGCTGCTTCGGCTGTTTCCTCGTGCAGCAAAGAGTGATGTCTCTGCTGGCAGTCTCTGCAAGTTCTGTTGCTCCTGCATTGTTCGAGGTTGTGTCCGTATCCAAGGCAGTTGATACATAACTTCAATCGTTTCACTGCCTCCTTTCGTTGTGGAATGGTGCTGGATTGGAACGTAGGGCAGAGAAACATCGGATGTCTCTCAACCTTGCAGAGCTTGCAAGGTGCCTTTGCTTTCTGTTGGTAGGGTGTGTACGGGGTAGCAGCTGCAGACAGGGGCGTAACTTCTGACTGCGTGAGATATACTGGCTGCTTCCGCGGTTTGCTGGGTGCTGGATCAATTGGTGCTGGCCTTGTCTCTTCTTGTTTCTCTGCTTCACCTCTAACTCGTCTTCGTATTGAGCTGCGACGTGGTTGAGGAAAGCCGTGAAATCTTTCAGGGCAGGCACCTTCTTGTTCTTGTTGACAGCAGCTTTTGTCCACTGCTTGGCCAATCTTCCCTCCAGCTTCAGCTCCCCCAGTGTGGTGAAGACGTCTGCCGCAGTGTCTTGGCCGGTGACTGTGGCTTCTCTCTGGGCTGCTGACAACGTTCTGCTCCAGGCTCTGGCATCTGACTCATCGATCAGTTTCCCGTTGACTAGGGACTGCACGGCTGTCCTATACATCAGTCGAGGGTTGTGATATAGCTCGTCCAGTACTTCTGAGATGATGTCATAGTCTCCAACTGCTCCTCTGAGGTGTCGGAACTCTGCTATCGCTTCTGGGGTTCTGACTGCTCTTTTTAAGTACAGAATCTTATCGTCCTCAGTCATGTACTTGTCTTTGCTTAGGACAAGTTGAAATTCCCTCCAGAAGGCTGGCCAGTCCAGCTTATCTCCTGAAAATTTTGGGAAGGTCACGTCAGGTAGACGACTCCTGAGGATGTCTGCTGCAGAGATGCCGGTTGCTACAGGAGTTGCTGCTGTGGCTACGATCCCTGGTGGTCTTGTTGCTTCAAAGGCTGTCTTGACTCTGGTCAACCTTCCTCTCATGTCTTGGATACGTGCTTCGTATCTCTCCTCTTCTATCTCGGGTAGGTCGCCTATCAATGATTCGGCTGTTCCGATCTTGATCTTCAGTTCCCTGATGTCAGCTGATTGGTCTATGTCAGGCGTTCCCGCTTCATTTACTAACTGAGTCAGGTTTCTGTCGATGCTCTTCAAGAGTTTGATAGCTGCCTTGAGTGCTTTGGCTTGATCTTCCAGGTTGCTGATCTTAGCCATGTTCTGGAGACCTCTGTCCACCATATCGTATAGATCTTCGTTTTCCTTCTCGAGAGCTGCCGTCTTGGTGTCCGACCGTTGTTCCATGACGAAGATGAGTCGGTTCTGGAAGAGCTCGTACTCCTCTTGCTGTGTTGCTATAGCTGCTCTCAGCTGAGCGAGCTGAGCGATGTCTACTTCACCCAGTGGGCCTTCTGAGAAGCTCACAATTTGTCGGGTAAGGCAGGTGACTGCACCCTTTCTTTGTCCTCTCTTTCCCCTGAGTATACTTTGGTCGTCCATGTCATCGACACTAATCATGGACATGACTTGTGCTTTTGCTGAGGACGTGTATCTACAAGAGGAATGTGAGAAGGAGCTTGCTGTTGCTGGGGAGAGACCTCAGTATAGTGCCGTGGAATCTCGCTGTAGTGAAGTGTATCACTAATTGCTGTGGAGCGACCTCGGTGTCGTGCCGTGGAACCTCGCTGTAGTGTAGACTGCTTGTCTAAAATCCGGCTCGAAGGACCAAATAGTCGTGCCCAAGTCTCCTTCGATGTGCGCCTCCTTCTCTGATGCTACAGATATAGAATAGAAAAGGTTAAAGTATTGCACTTAGACCTGGGACCAGACTAGAGAATGTGTATGACGACCGCTGGCTGCTTGGGTGAGGGTTGTAAGTTCTGCACAACCAGTGGTGTTCTTCTTGTTGCTGAGTGGACGATGGTGAGGAGTCTGCTGTGCTGCGTGCTGAATGCCCTTAGATCAGTGACTGGCTTCTAGGCTCGTTTTGATCTGTCCACCCGAATCCCCAATGCCCTTAGATCAGTGACTGGCTTCTAGGCTCGTTTTGATCTGTCTACCCGGTACCCCAAACAGTGACTGGCTACTAGGCTCGTTTTGTTTTAGTTGTAATAGGAATGGCATAGAATGAAAGACAATAGTAGACAGAATAGAGTGTGGGACTGACCAGCCTTATAACTAGCACAGTCTTGCACAAGTGCTGTGGGTTGTGAGCTAATTAGTGTGAATGAGGTGGGATAAATATATGACACCTCAGCTTTAGGCTTTGGAATACATGCTAAATTGAGTTTATAAGTTTCTAGTTCTTTTCATGGATCTCAGGCGCGTCCAGTAACAACACGAAATGCACAACATCTTTCATCACATATAGTGCAGGAAGTCATAGATGTCCATAAAAGTTGGTCTTGTTTAAAGCCAAATAAATCACCTGAAACAGATTTTTGTGATATCAAAATTAAAGTTTAAGTTTGTTATGTTCTGAGGTATGTGGACAATGAAAATATTGTTGCCATAGTAACCAGTTCATTAGTTACTAAGGGCTTGATTAATTAATCTTTGATGTATAAAAATAGCTATAACTTGCTGTTAGTTTGAGCTAGGGATTGTAATTTGGTGTGTGGTTTAATGACTTGGGGAGCTAAAATACTGTTAACCTAAAATTTGGTTGAAAGTCTTATTTTAAAAATATGATGAAAAATCTTATTTTCGTGGGCCTTTTTTTTTTAGGTCTATGAAATTGAGTAGAAAATGTTCTTGCTATTGAGCTTATTGTTATGTATGGTGCATTTAATGACCAGTAAAACTGTTAAAACAGATTATTATTATAATTTTTTTAAACAGAGTAAATTGACGTTACTTTAGTTCAGTTTCAGGGACATGATAACTTTTGTACTTTTTTAACAGTGTCCTTTGGCTGGCAATCCGTCCACTCACAATATGCCTCTTGTGCATCATCTTCTGAGAAAGGAGATTCGTTCTCTGGCTCAGACTCATCTCCAGATGATGTTAATATCCCAGGGACAGCAAACAATTCATCAAGCTAACCAAGACCTCTTGAATGTAAGTCAACTTCCTCTCTCTGCTGTTTAGCAGCTCTTGCTACAGATGCTTTGTCAGCCTGGTGCTTCCTGCTGGACCATCTGGACTTCTTTGATCCATCTTCATTCATAGTCCACCCACAAAAGCTTGCTATGCAGAGGGAAAAAGGCGTTGCCATGGAAACATGCCACGCCCACTTATTGTACTGTACTAAAGTCACATAGAGTTTCTAAATGCACCATGTGCAACTAAACTTGGTATCATTTTAAAGGAAATTTTGAGCTGAGCATTATGATGCAAGTAATTTTGGGCAAAAAGTAAGTCGTAGTAAGTTACAGTACAAAGTTCGCGTGGACATTAATGCCTTCCTGCACTATATATAGATCACATCTATCATCCCGGCACATACCACACCACACCTTGTAACCCAAGAGTCCCACTGTGCTGTCCTTAAACCTAAATCTCAGCCTCACATCCCCTCTGTTACTGAATACTCTAACATATCTTTCTTGTCCAAACTCTTCTTTAGCTATCTTATACCACTTGTGACTTGATTTCCATCCTACTTCTTCCCACCACTCTTCCTTATGAATATCCCTTACACAATTCCTCCATGTCGTACTTGAGTCTACTATCTCCAATGGTCCTTCCCCCCCAATCTTCCTTTTCAGCTTAAAAACTCTGGCTATCTATATACTACGGCAATTGCTACTGTTATTATTATTGTGCTAATGAGTAATAAAATCAGGATTTAAATTTAGAAACAAATAATCATAAAATTATATATGCATTTATACATGAGCATCGTGACATATATCTGTACATAGCTTGATAGGACCCAAATTCCACGAATAATTTGATCCAGCGGGATCATAATTTTCGACACAATTGTCCTGATGACAGCACTATCATGGAAAGTTATATTCGTGACATAGTTTGTGTGGGGTAATTTCATGTATTCCAAACTGGCAGGTCCACAAGAAAAACATTTAATTAGAAAGCTTGAATGGGCTAGACCATATGTGCAAAGATATGAATAGTCAGTCATGGTAATCATAATAGTAATAATTATAATTATTATCATTTTGTTGTTAAAAAATCAAATAATAATAAGTAATAATCATAGTAACAATAATAGTAATAATAATATTAATAATTATAGTAATAATAATAATAGTAATAATAATACTAATAATAATAGTAATAATAGTGATAATAATAGTAATAATAATATTAATAATAGTAATAAAAATATTAATAATACTACCTAGTAATAATAATACTAGTAATAATAAAAGTAATAATAATAGCAATAATAATACTAACAATAATAACAATAACAACAACAATAGCAATATCAACAACAACAATAACAACAACAACAATAATGACATTAACAATAATAACAATAGTAATAATAGTAATAATAGTAATAATAAATAATAAATAAAAAACAAAAAAACAATAACAATAATAACAGCAATAATAACAACAACAACAACAAAATAATATTAATAATAATATAAATATGATATTATAGGTAAGTTCATTAACAATTAATTTTCAATTATCTAATGTAACAAATAGGGAAACAAAGACACAATAAAAAATATAAAATTATTATTATTTTATTATTATTATTATTACAGATAACCTTCTCAATAATCAACTTCAAATTGTATTCTCTCCGAGTTTCGACTGCCTTCATCAGGAATAATGAGATGATAATTAACTGTATGAACAAGCTAAAAAGACAGATCTCCCTGGGTGCTCACTTTTCATACAAAAAATTGTTGCATAGGTGTAACTATGCCAATGTTACCTGCAAGCAAAGTGGGATACCTCAAAATCTGAGTGCCTAACTGCTGCAATTGTGGTTCCTGATTGGAAAGTATGTTAACAACCAAATTGTTATCTGTGGCTATATAGAGCAAACAAAATGATGTATTCATTAGGTGATAAAATGTGACAAATTAGGCAAGCCTGTGCACTGAAAATCAATTATCCTGCGACAGGGAAAAAATTATTTTCAGCACCCACTTCATCGTGAAACACTATTTTTTTGGTAAAGTAGGACTCTCTACCTCCTTTATCCTCTCTCTACAGTACTAATTGTTTCAACTGAGAGCACTACTACCAATGAGGAACCACAACTGCAGCAAGCAGACATTCAGATTTTGAGGTACCCCAAATTTTGTTGCATTTCACTTTGGCATAGTTATAAGTAGCACAGAGAGCTACCTTTTGCAAGTTGTACAGTAAAGTGTGCAGAATCTATGAAGCTCTGAAGTGGTAACCACAAGGTAGTCGCCATTCATGCGACATAAATCGACTTCTCTGTTTACATTGCACTATCAATCACAGCCACTTGGGACTTGATGTTGCTGTGCTGCTCTGCAAATGCCACCACTGTCAATTTGAATGATGCACCAAAACACCTCCTTTTTGTTGTACTAGTACATTGTGTCTCCTGCCATTGTAAATGTTGGGGCACAGTGTGGTCTAGCAAACATCGCGCACGAGTGTTCTTAGCTAATGATTTTACGACTCACGCGTGTGCAAGAGCGGTGGTGTAATTAGCTTGGTGTGCTACATTTGGAATGCGGCTTTCAGAGCGACTTCTATTCGGTGTCCGACTTCTATTCGAGTGAATACGGTATTTATAAATTTCCTGTAAGACTGTGCAGGTGTATTCCTAGATTATATGACATAGAAATACACACACACCCCCCCCCTCCCCCATCCCCTCTCCCTTCGTGGACCTATGACTCAGAATAAATCAGCCAGAAGCATAATTGGTCCCAAAGTGTTCGACATGTGACTCCACCACATGCTTTTCCACTGCCTGCTTAGCTTCCTATACTTCTTAGCCTCTGTAGTTGCCATAACAATGATCTAGAGCTGATTGACCAGCTTCTGACTAAGTTCTCGTTTTTACTCACTTGATATTTGTCTACATTTTTCTATCCATTCTTGATGAGGGCCAGTGCAACTAGGTGAAATGTCAGGTGAGTTAATTATTGATCATCTATGAGACAGTCATTGAAGTTAAATTGATAAAAACATGGACATTTAAAAATATAATATATACCAAAGTGGTAAGTAGAGTGCTCAAACATCCTGACAAATGGATCTTAGGAATACATGTCAGCCTTCCCTGTATGAGACAGTCCAAGTATACGAGGCTATATCTATATCGTTGCAGCAGTTGGAGAGTAGTTGTTATTTGATAGTGAGGCCAACAAGGTCGACATGGGTAAGTTGAAGGAAAGGCAACACCTCCTTTCTATATATATTGACTCTACTTAGAGCTTGTTCAACTCGTTCACTCTTTCCAGCTCCTGGTTTGCTAAGAAATAGCCTTGTACACCATAATGACAGAAACAGAGAACGCTGCAGCATACGATTGTTAAGCCTATACAACAAAATGCCATACATTTAATAAGAAAAAAATTAATATTATAAGAAGAACAATAATAATAATAATAATAATGAACAGATGTGAAAATAACTGGTTGGAACTACTAATCTTGCATTGGATTTTTCTTTTTTTAGCAATGAATTATACAAATGACGATATGTATAGCCAAGAACAATGTTCACTTACTTATGCCAGCATTAGCAGCACTACAAACACTTGTCAGATACACAACGATGGACCTCTCCAGCACAAAACTGTTCATGACTATGAAAAACAGGACAAAATATCCAGGAGCATTTTGCAAGACACCAACTATCGCAACAACAAATCCGATGATGACTACAAAGGCATAATATTTTAGAAAATCTTACACAATCCTTCCTTAATTTAAATTTTGATACTATTTCGCACAAAATAAACTGTATACATATATGAGCAAAGTTTATTCCTCCTCAAATTTATGAATATTATAACTAGTAATATATACATCATTAAAATTTAATTGTTACCTTCATCATTCTCAATTGTTATCCATGCCTTATCAGAACACAGATTGTTCATGGTGCCTAGCAAAACTACAATGTCCTCCTGTATAATTATCTGGGTCCTGATTTGAAAAACAATACGAGGTTTTTCGCACAGATTGTATGTAACACGCATCCTATGAGGTGGTCATTGACCTGAAAGTAAAAAGTTCTTGTGATGTTATTTACCTTGACTTTTGCAGAACTTTTGACACAGTCCCACATCAGGAGGTGTCTACTATTATAGGCCTTTGTAGTATAAGTTCCAAGCATACCTGTCAGACAGCACCCATTTTGTGGTTGTAAAGGCTCACATTTAAGTCAGCTGAGGGTAGCTTCAGGAGTGCCTTGGGATAACATCCTTGTTCCCTTTCTGTTGGTTATATACCAAATACATCATCTTTTGCATCGACCTTACTTGTTTGCAGATGACACAAAACTTGGTGCTCCTTTGGTGATGAAAAATGATGGCCTTAAAGTACAGGATACATTGACCCATGTTCAATTTGTATTAGTGAAGGGAAATCTGTCCAAGTGTATTATAATAAGGTTCAATTCAAATACAAATGCTATATCTAATACCCTTAAAAGAGAAGAAATGATCCCAACCACCAGCCAATGAGACCTTGGGTGAATGGTAGACAGTAAATTATCCTAGTGTGCACTATATTCATATCTTGAGGCAAGCATATAACTCATTCAAAAGAATCTTTCCTGCCAACTTACCAATCCATGTCAATAAATCCTCTTTATCACACTAGTTCGATCCAAATTCATGTATTCCTCTCAAATCTGGAGACCTTGTGTAACATGGTTGAGAAAGTAGCCTTGAAATATATCCTTTTTATTAGGAAAATGTGGAAGGGCAAAATCAACTATTGGCCAAGATATATCCAGTACGTTGTCTCTCTCCCTTATCTAGTATAAACATAAAGAGCAGCAGTACTACATTTTAAAGTAACCCAGTACCTTGAGTGTTGGATAGAGGATTACAAACGGTGAGGATGATAGTGGAGTTCTAGTTCATTTTCAATGCAATCGGCATGCTATTCTGACAGGTTGAAGTGCATCTACAAACAAGTAGCATAGAAAGAATCAAGAGAGGAACTTCATCATCTTTTGCATGTGAAACAACCATTATAGAAAATCTAAAAATGAAATAGATATACACCATTAAATAACCAGAGGTTATAATAAAATACAAACGTTGGTAGAGCAAACATTATCATAATACTCTTCTAGCTACTTTTTCTGAAGCAAGGGCAAGATGATGCTTTGTATTCATGGATAGACTGACATAACTTACAAGTAAAAAATAGATGTATAGATTTTTGTTCCCTTAGTTTTATAATGTAAGAACAAGTACAAATTAGTGTAATCAACAAAAAGGTAAACGATTTGTAAACTCTAAGTTCTACTTACCTGAATATAAATTGTTCGGCTTTGTAATATCATTGTGATAGAAAATATCTCAATAATATATAAGAATATATATAGTACGTAGTTATTCTGCTGAAGCAAAACATACATTACGAATACTCTAGTGATGTCTACAGACTTTATAATGGGACAAATTCATAGAGAAATATAGAAAGCAGAGGCACTGCACACTTTCAATTGGACTCGAACACCCTCCTCTATCTATGCATTACAATGTGGCATGCACAAGCCAGCACAGATTTTAAAACTGACACAGACCTCTGTTAGTGCAGACCTGAGGGATATAGCAATGTTATGTAGACTGCTATGCTGCCAGCTCCTGCAGTAGTTTAATTAAGATTTTGCCAACCACATGCACTCAGGAAGAAATCCATGCATTGGAGAAATCTTCATTTGAATTAGGATGTTATATATTTATCCAAGATATGCAATTCACATATTGGTTTGATCCTGGTTATAAAATGGCAAACAAAAAGTGTATATATCTGCTAAAACTGACATTGACAGCTTTTTAATAACTATACATTGGTTTAGCTGATTTTATCATGAAAAGCACTTCTAGCATTCTTTTCCAAAGGTAAAAATGGGTAATCCCTACCAGTTTTATTTAAAAACCCTGATAAGATCTTATGTAGGGCAGTGCGTGTTTCATAATATACAGATATATATATAGATAGATTGGAACTTGGTACTTCAAAGCATAAGATGACTAAAAACCAAAAAATATGAGTTGAGCATCCTGTAAATATTTGTGTCAACATTTGGTAAATTCTTAATTTATTCCAATCATATAATCTCATTTACCGCAGGTGCTACTGGGTTTAATCTTGCTCTTATCCTTGACAGAAGTGCTTCTTACTTCTTCTTTTATTTGAGCTCTAGTCACCGCCATGACTTCATCTCCACCTCTTGTGTGAACTGTTTATCTTTGTCTCTCAATAGTCTTCCTAGTTGCTGGTCATCCACAACCAGGGGAACTGACACTAGCTAGTTCTCTGATGTGGCTTCTTTCACCTTTAGTTGAACTCCATTGAGATCCACACTGATTTCTGACATTGATAGAGGATTGTAAGACCATGGGAAGGGCACAATTAGGGGTGTAGCCAAGATTTTGAGCAGGGAGGTGCTGAAGTAGCATCTTGATTCTAGCCACTCTTAACTTTTATAAGCCACACCTACTTACAACAATTAGTATTATTATGCTTTTTACTCATGACAATGTTAGAATGATGATGATGATGATGGGATAGATCAGCAAGAACGTTTACCAGTTGAAATTGCCTGGGATGCTGCTGAACAGGTTTGTCAATCGTTGATGATGAAAAGTCAATAGGAATGTTTAGATGGATGTGAAGTAAAATCAACCCATTAAGCCGACTATTACCCATTTTTTTATGAAGGGATGTTTATATTTGCTTCAGTACAATAAAAGAATGTTCAGAAGAACAAACTAGTCATGGGCAAGATACACACATTAAACTAACATGACAAACAGCAGCTGAGAGTATGGCATTTAAGCTATATGAAGTCTTCTGTTCCTGATGTGCCAACAGTGCTACTAACTTTATAAATTGGAGGTGGTTGGAAGATCATCTTGATATAATCAACGCTCTCAATTTTCCACCCACGCGCTTAGGGCTTCCTCTAGACTCGTAATTTTTGGGCACTTAGCAATCTGGAGTTATTCTGGATGAGGTTTTTGGGATTGAGGTCCCTCCACTTTAGGGTCTAGTAACTTGCCAATAATTATCATTGAAAAATAAAAAGCGAGCACACAGATAGACCTATCTTTTAAGCTATATATATCAAGTCCATACCATGAAGTTTGCAGAATCTACGGAGATCTACCACAGGTTAAAAAAATAAAAAATTAATGCAACTGTTCCCCCTTATTAAGTTTACTGTTGCACTCTTCAGCACTGAACAATAAGGATAGTCCGAAGAGCATACCCCTAGATGATAAATGCTAAAACAGTCATCTAGTTCTCAAGTCTAGGCAAGGAGGACTGTATAGCAACACTCATATATATAATTTCTCAAAACCATGAGCTTTTTTCGCTCCCCCAAAATGCCAATAATTTGTTTCCATATTTATAGGTGGTAAAAGATTATATTCTAGGAATTCATTACCAGCTTCAAATCTGAATTTTAGTAAATCCCAGAAATTGCCATGATTTGTTGATGTATACTTCATCACATCAGTGCCAGAATCATAGTAGCCTGTCAAAGGATTTTTTGGTTGCTCGCATTAACAATTGTGTTCACAATAATTGTATTTACCATTGGTTTTAGCATCTCTCTGTTGGTAGCAACCCTTTCAGCCCTCAAATTATCAAGTTGATATGGAAGGTTAGGCTGACGACCCTAAAAAATATGCTAACAAATGAACTAACAACTGCTAACTTGTGATGCTCCTTTTCTGAATGTTTCGGAGCAATCCTAATGCCTTGTACCATTTTAAAATGTGCTGAACTAAAAGGCCTGGTTCTGAAGTATGACACCCACATCGAGCAGCAAACAAAACACAAGGGAGAGAGAAAAACTACTATTGACCTGCTGGCTATGCACTAGCCAAGAGTACAGTCTTAACGTTGTGGTTGAAATGAACAACTGCAAGCAATCTTTAAGAAATCTCTAATTTTGATTGGTCAACAACTCGTACTTGTCAATGGCAGGAACACCACCATTAGCTAACTCATCAATATGACTTGCTGTATGTCTGCATTGCAAAGTATCAGATTTCACTCTAGGGTGTTCAGATCCTGAACAATGGAGGAGTTGATCACTGTCACAAACACTCGATATTACATCATCACCATCACTTACACAACACTTTTAGTTTGTGGTGGTGTTGTTTGTACTTTGAAATACTCATACAGTATCATTTCGCAATAAAATAGCAGCTGTACTACTATGGCCACATGGCATGCACGAGTCAACAGTTTTCACTATACAATTAATAGTCAGCCACAGTTACTTTGCCGAGGGTGTTTGACGGAGTCAAACATTTTTCACAAATCTCTTGCTACTTGACATGAGATCATGTTGCACCATGGTCTATGAGCAGTCTGTGTCGACAATCAAGTCCGTCATGTATATTTCTACCACCCTATCACTCCTCTTAATTAATACCTGGGTTCTCACATTGTTAGGGCAACATGTCATTTTTGCCATATCTACACTACTTTAGGACTTCACTAGGTCCTTTTTTCTCTTCCATTGTTTTTTTTAGTCGTTTGCGAAGTTGTCAGTGTTCTTCTCATGCAGAAATGGGTAATGTGGCCTTCCTCTCCATATGAATATCATGTCCAAGAATTTTATCTTGATTTCCATTTCATACAAGATTTTTAGATCTGTTTAACATTTTGTTCAAGTGTCCTTCCGCATTTCCGACTCTTCAAAGGAATGCTTGAGACCTGCCATCCAGCCTGGATTAGTCATCTATCAATTGTGCAGCTTCCGACTTGTAGCTACCTGGCTTCTTCTCACTCAACCAAATCTAGTATGCCAGATGGTACAGAATTTTAGAATTGCTTCACTAACATTTTCTCTGGTACTGCCTGGAGAGTTTACACCCAGTGTCTATTTAGCAATCAAATATTGAAATTTGGTTGGAAGTCTTACATAGCCTCGACTTTCTTTCATCTGGCTGTTATGAACCTCTAGCTATATGTTTCCTCATTGATGTAAAAAATTGCGAACTTGACTACTCCCTCTTTGTATTCTCCAACTCTCTGTGTATTCAATTGTAAACATGTCTTCTGCTATCCCGGTAAACTGCACTGCCAGCTTGCTTGCTCAAAGATACTTTCCGGTTTAGCTTACTTACACCTCTCTCTTTCTCACGAGAGAAAGAGATTGAGAGAGAGAGGTGAAGAATCCTTCAATGTCCTATCCTTCTGTAAATGTCAAGGCAATCTGTTCACTCCCTCGAGTTGACTTCACAATTTATTGCATCTTTGGTTAACTTGTTCATCATCTCAAGCATTTGCTATCAAATTAGATCCTATTTGCATTGCCTCCTTCTGCTTGAAGTTCCCATTATTTTCTTGATTATCTACCAACCTGTCCTCCTGATTTTGCAGTCATCCACCATAGCCATGCGCAGGCAGCTGAAATGTTCCCTTGAAGTTTGCTAATTTTTCTTCCAGTAAATACTATTTCACATAACTCATTCCAACTGTGATGGATTGACTCGAAATTAAAATTAATATAGTAGTAGAGGATAATATGAGCAGACTAACACATCAATTGAAGTATTTAAACATGTCAGCACAAATAAAATATTCTGGAACTAACACAAAAAATTGCACACACTACATCCATATCAGCACAAAATATATAGTTCAGAACATAACACATACACACATACACACACATATATATAGCTGTCACAAAACCAGCCTAAACAAAATAATTACCCCTAATATTTTCTGTTCCACCACACCTAACCATACCATATACAATTCTATAAAACCGAGATATAAACTTTGTTAATCTTTGTGGTCTGCTTAAAATATTTTTTTGTCGTTAAGCAACTTCTCAGTATTGCTTTGACAGATACTACCCATACAAATTTCAAGTCTACTTTGAATCCTCAGATCTTGTATCTATCATCTACATAGCTACAAACATAATTGTCATTTGATGATAGTTTGACTACGAGAAGATTTCAAATTATCCATTAGTGACCAGTAAATGGTCATCAATGGCATAAACATGTTTATGCAGATGTATATAGTATTTAATTGGCAAGAAGATAGATTTGTTCGTACAAGTTTATTTCAACAGAGGTTTACTTTTATGACAATTCGTTAACAGTACACACCTCCATTCAAAACTGTGTTGATGCACATTGTTGTATATCTTGGGAACTAATATTCAATCACCCTAAAATCACTTGTTATCATAGCATTTCAAATATTTCGTAGCTAAATGGCAATCAAAGAGTCATCAAAACTGCTCTTTGTAATGATCCCTGGTCGAATCTCTTTGTATCCTATGCGATCAGCATGGCAGGATTTACGTGTGACTTCACTCTATAGATCGTCCTTCATAATATGGCTGATTCAATTGATGGCTATTTTCTAACTATCATTCAGAACTTCCTATACATGTCCAACTTTATCAGACCTTGAAAAGATGTGTAGACATGAGCATGTTGCACTTATCTCTTCCCACCGAAATGATATGTAGTTTAGTAACAAATTTAATCCCCCTCTTTATAAAATGCCTTGTTTTGTATTTTTTTTACAGAAACATATAAAAGGAGTTACTTAAAAATGGGGAAAATACAACATCATGATGCAGTACCATACGTATTGTTTAATCTAATTTCTGTCTGTGACTTAATTAAAAAAATGTGAAGGGAAAAATACAGTTCTATTGCATATTTTGCCAAAGCTACATGACAAAGGAAATATATATATATACATGTATATATATACACAATCTAAAATGTTGCAGCTGTGGTTTTCATCACAGCTGTGGTTTCCATGTCCTCTATGGCATTGCTCTCTTCACTATCTACAACAGTAGGCTTCATTGTTGCTGCATTAACAGTCGTCTCTGGGATAGTGAGGTCATTGAAATTCATGTATCCTGCATTGGCCTCCAGGAGCGATGAAACAAGAGGCACCAAATCGCTGAAACTTGGCCTGTCTTCTGGTTTTAACTCCCAACACTTCTTTACAACTTCACAATACCTACATCCAATGGAAGAAGGTTGGTTGCATGATGAGAGAATTTTCTGATATAAAACTAAGAACAGAGATAATATTAACACATTACTATGCACGTAGCTTGAAAATAATTATTTTGCCTTTGAACCATTATGTTAATATCCCAGAGTTTAAAATTGCTAGATAATTATAGAGTTAGACTTAAAACTGAGCAGAAAATGACCTGGATCAATATTAAAATATATGCTAACAATCTAAAAAACACAATAAAAATCAAGTAGTTGAATTGCCACAAACAAAGACCGATCAGACTACCCTTAACTTCCAATATAGCTAGCTGCCATAATTCCAGAACAGTTTTTAAATTGCATAATCTTTATTCTGAAGCCATATTGATTTTATCATAGCAAAACAAAGAGCCCACATTTTGGACAATTTGAAAATCATTTAGCATCTTTTACATTCCAGTATAACTATTATTATACCAACTAAATTTGTTCGCTAGGACCGAGGTGGATGTGGGGTGCGGTGGGGAGGTTCTGTCCTATTTCTACAGTGTTGTTGTATAGATTGCCATCCTTGCCTATTAAATGGACCTCATTTATTATACATACAACCACATGATACATTTCACACTTTTTCAAAAAGAATGCTGAATAATGTATAAAAACAAAAGAGCTCTACGATGCAACTTGCACCTGAAAGGGGGAATAAGTCCAAAGATGAGGAGTGGTTCAGAGTATCACTAAATACTTGATAATTCTAGCCAGTAGGCAAATCAGCTTGTATATTAGAGTGTTCTGGTTCAAGTTTGATCGTTTTGGTTCAGATTTTTAACATTATGATGCAAGCCTGCTGGACAATCGAATAGTATATGGCAAATTAGTACTATTATATCGTTTGTCGTGTGCAATAAAGTAGAGGATTATATATGTGCCACCAAAAGTGAGGTTCCTCAATTTTCAGTTGATTACAAAGAAGGTCTGGTAAACTGAGAGATAGAAAAGGCCACCAGAAAGTATGCAGTAGCTGAATTCGAAGAGAACATTACAATAGTTTATTGGTATGCATGCATACACGTGTAGTTTCCCTAAAACCCTCTTAACATGCAGCTGAATATCTGCCTTCAATATATACAGTGAAAAAGCAAATGCTTAGCACATCGGTTTTTAGAAAGGAGTAATTTTTTTAACTGAGAAATAATTGAGATTAGTTATAATTAAATTTGATGGCTATAAGTTTATTATGTAGAATATTTTGAATCAGCATTAAGTCACACCCTCAATTTATTTGAAAGATTTTGTGCTTCAAAGTTTAGTTCTCATTTCTAATCCCAACTTGGAAAAAACGCGCTTGATTGAAAAAGGTGCATATTAAACAATATTGCTAAATAATGCACACCAACAGAAAATTATTTCCATAATTATTTTGACAGAGAGGAATTAGGACTTGAGTCAAAGGAGCTAATATCCAGAAACCAGACTAACAAAGACCACGTCTATCAAAGCAGGTAATGAAAGCAAGTCTATTGAGGCAAACTTAGAGGAACTAGTGATGGCCTTTCAATTTGTGTTTGACATTATTCCCCAGAACAATGTACAGAATTATTTGAAAATCTTTCATGGCAAACTGGTCCTTTTAGCTGAAGATGACAATAGTTGTTGTGATAGTCTCGATATTGCATCATTTACAATCCAGAGATTCAATCGTTGCATATGTCAGAAAGTGTATTGGAACTTGATAGGACATCCAAGAGGTACCTGCACTAATGCAAGACTGGGAAATGACCTACAAAATCCATGCAAATAAGCATCGAAAGCCTCGTTGGGAAATTATTGACAACTTAACTATAGAAAAATTGAAGCTGATAATAGACATGATTTTACTAGAAAATTCTTGCCTCAATATTTTGATACTTTGCACAAATGATGCAGCTAATGCACATGCACATAACTGGCACCTTTTCAATGACTACAAGACCAGTAGTTCATAGCAACCATAAAGATTTCTAAACAAGATGCTTTATAGCGACAACAAAATATCTGCTTAACAAATTTTTTTGGCCCTAAACATTGAGTGGCTTAACCAGATTCAATATTGTATCATGATGGCAGTGTTATTGCTCACATTATATCAGAACATGCAGAATTATTTGGTTTATCCATTCTGTATCCATTCTCCAGCATAGGACAGAGATCTGTTGCATTGACTCCAGCATAGGGGCTCTTTCCAGCACTAAACACCTCCCAGCAAGTCACACCATAAGACCACTACATAATCACATAAATTATAAATTATTACATCATAACCTATCACAATTGTATTACATGTTGTTTGGCTATTGTAAAAGTGATTATATGAAGTTTAAGTTCCTCGCATGTCAAGGATAAATAATAATATACATACCACATCAGTCTTCTCAGAAAATATACCATCTCTAAGACATCCACTTAAATGGTATCATAACTTCCTTTTCTTGCTGTCTGAAGCAGTCCTTGGATGGGTTGATGGATTGGGATAGACCAAAATCCGATACTTTAATTATAAAGTGCAAATCAACCCTAGATAATTGAAAAGGTAATAAAAAAACTAATAAAATTATTAGTATTTGTTACACAATTATGAAAAGGAAAAAATGGTTACAGAAACTATCCTACAAACAATATCTGAAATTTGTCTGACTTTTAATACCATGTTATTCCAGAATTATATAAAAAATTATATAAAACAGCATAATAATCAAACAACAAAACAAAACAATGAAAAAAATTCCACATGAAAAATTTAACAACTTTAATATACTCACATGCAATTTCTGGCAGCCAGGTCTCTATGTATGACCTTTTCACTTGTCAAATATTCCATCCCCTTAGCTATTTGAAGACAGATATCCAAAAGCTTACAGAAAGCATACATCTAGGGAAAAGAAATATCTGTCAACATAATTATGCTACTACCCCTCAACATTTTTCATCAAATGAACTTACAATTTTTTCATTCATCTCAGAGTTAACTGAAAAATAGAGTTCCTCTCTCTCTTTTGACAGGTAAGAAATGAGACTGCCATTGAACATGAAGGGCATGACAATATAGGGAACAGGACCTCCATCCATGCAGACCCCAGTGGGAGTAAGAACATTAGGGTGGTCAAAAGTAGACATCCTGGAAAACTCTTCCAACAGACCCATTACCAGGGATTTATCAAGAAAAACTATATATTTTAAAAATAATGATAAGTTTGAGAGCAACAATTAGGCATACCTTCTAGTGTTTTCACGGCCACTGCTTCAGTGAAACTCTTCGTGAATCCTTTAGCGAGATGTCCTCTGTAAACAATTCCATACTGACCTAAGGCAGAAGAAAATAGGAGTTCCGAGTGAAAATTTTAATAAACTGAACATCATCATCTCTATAGTAAAGACCTTTCCAGAGAATGTATGAATGATTAAGAACTTATTATGGTACATGATGAAATAGAGATTATGTGAGAGGAACGAGCAAAAGATTACAAATGAGAGCTTTAATTGTAACAATCCATACATCTATAAATTAATCGCTATAAATTGTTTGGATTACTTATTTTAAGCTACCGATTGACATCTATAAAATGCAGTTTGTTATAATAAGAAATGGCTTGAGTGAAGGAAGCAAGCTAAAGCTATACTGGATTATTATGTCTACTGTTATAAACCCACAGCATAGAAATCTGTCTAGGAGTAATTTAATTCTGTAAGATACATACAATATTCAAAGGAAGCAGCAGAATAATCAAAAAATTATCATTTAAATAAATCACTTGCCATTAAAAATGTCATACATACCCTCAAAGTGGAAAGTAAATATAAGTGAACAACCTTTCCAATTCCAATTGTAATCATCCATTCAATAATAATCATAAGCAGATTATATAGAAGCCAACTGAAAATATGCAGCAGGCTTTCATTAGATTGGGCATGTAATATTAACTTCTAGAACTGCCTAACTCCATATACATACTCAATGATGCAGGGGAATTTGTATGTAATACATTTAGTAATCTTGATTGAGTGATAATAGCTGTATTTTGAGGTGCTATTCATTCCCTAACAAACATTGTCTCTTCTTTTCAAGTCAATTTTATCTCATGATATGGGATCATCTCCAGCCACTCTTTGTATAGTTTGGCTAATCTCACTAGCAATTGTAAGTTGTGACTTACTCTGATGACAGAAGGTTCAGAAGGTGACTGAATCCCCTGCGTGTGTTTGGGAAAGTTGAAACTACTTTCCATGTCTTGTGGTGTCTGCAGTCATATTCTGAACATTCTCTCAGCACATAGAAAGGCCACTTGGTTATGATTTCTTTGGTATCTCCGCAGATGGAATAGACATTCCATCGACAAATATATACCGTAAGGTATGATTGCGTGTACTGCGCTCTTTTTTTTACTTATGGGAATGTGCATTGCAATTCCAGCATGCATGGTCTAATAAAAGATGTGGCTGTTTCCTTGAAGGAAGCAAACACTATATCAGTCAACAGCACAATCCTTTTAGGACATACTCCTCTCAAGCTTAATTTTTTATTCCTTTCAAATGCAAGGCCAATTTAATGCTATACTAGCTTGTGCTAAACGACTACTTGAATAATTACTAAGAATCATTACATAGTCCACAATACTTTACCATCATACTTACCTTGTCCTACTGATTCATTTATCTCCAAGTTACAAGAATCGATCATCAGATGCTTAGAAATATTCAGTTTATATGAGCTTTGGATGTTGTGTGACTTGAAGCCTACCTCCTCTGTATGTAAAAATATGATATATTTATTTCTATACCATTACATATGACTTACCCGAATTCTTGCCAAATGATCTAGACAAAATTAACAACAAAGTTATTATAAATGTGTTGATGGCAATTCTTATAGTTTTCTTTTACCAACAAATTATTGTGGATAAGTGTGTGTGTGTGTGTGTGTGGGTATGCATGTGCACATTATTTGGGGGGGAGTGGGGGGATGGTGGTGCAAATACATAGAAACTAATAAACATCTTGTCAGGTGATAGTCAACAGTTCAAGAATTGAACCAAATCACTAGGGATAAAGAGGAGAATATACAAGTTCAAGCTTATGTTTTCAAAACTTCAGTTCTGTGATATAGAAAAAGACTTGTTAGTCTGGAAACATTTGTGTAGAGCTCTTTCACTTTGGAAGCATAGAATGTCCAGAAAAGCCTTCTGCTAACACTGGACAGATAAGAGTATGGAGTATGGAGATGGACATCATGATGAAAGCATTGAAGACGGAAAACTTTGGCCAGAAAAGCCACAATATTTCTTGTGTAATGCATGTAAATCATTGGATTACTAAGGAATTACTTGTAGATATCACTCATCTTGTAATTAAGGTGAACTACCGGGACTACAAGTTATTGCTCAAATATCAGTAACTGGTAAATTACCTATATTGTCTTTGATTACTTATTTCCAAGCTAAAAATAGCTTTTGCATCTTGTTAGCATTATAAAATCTTATATTGTCCTTTTCTAGCTAAAAATTCCAATGTGCCTTGAATACAGTACTAAGATTATAAACCAGCAGACATTAAAAAAATGTAAACTTATTTTCAAATAGCTAGGTGCTTTCACCAGAATTTAGAGGAAAAACACTGAATTCTCCAATATCTTTAAATAACCTGATAAAACTTTTCATGAAGAAGCTCATTCACATCTCAGATTGGAGATCATGTATATACCCACTAAGATGCAAATGGCGCCTTAATGACAGAGCCCTTGTTATTGTCAGCTAGTTGGCCATTTTGTTTAGGGGTATATATATCTGTTCATGTGTTTTCATGTCACCAATGGTAGCATAGAAATAATGGAACATGTTGGTATTAGAAGGGAAAAAACTATGCTAGCTACATTAGAGCTCACCTAATGCAACCGTCTGCTAGAAAACTCTTGTATCAATAATAAAACTACTGCAGGCTCTGAAAGTGAGATTTAGAGGAGGATTATTTGCATACCTGATGCTACCAGACAAATTATTACGAAAAAAACAAACTATGCTAGCTACCCATTAAAACTGCAAACAGTTCACTAGTATATCATCTCACAATTTTTTTCTCGAGAGCCATAAAAGGGTTTTTGGAGAGTAATTTTGGTGGGTTAACCCTAGAGGGGATCACGTCTTTCATTCTATTTTCTGCTCCTCACTACATATTTATCTTTCCTGAAGTAGGAATGGTTGAGATAATTGACCAATTGCATGTATTTCCAGCCAAAAAATGGCTTACTGAAAAACTAATTTTTTAGAAAAAAGAAAAAAGATATAATTATTAGATCATCCCATTTTAAACATGTATTATAATAATCAGGAAAGTTATCACAATAGAAGGATATATTATATATTCAACAAACCACAAATCACCATCACTTATGATCTGTATATGTATATAGATATATTATATATATATATACATAGTGTAAAAATGTATATTCTACTATTATTCTAGAATTATCTGAACCTATTATTATATAGAATAGAACTGCTAGAGTATGACAATTATGTTATGGAGAGGAACAAAGCCATACAAAAATTATTTCTCACACAAACTATTATTGGCCCTTTCAACTTTTAACAAAATAATGTACAACAATATTATACTGGTTTTTATATTTGTGTACACTATTTTAAAAGTCATGGTTACTCCTAATATTTATGCTCCACATTCTAGTTTTGTGGTGCTTTTATCAAATTATTTCAAGTAAATTATTTTTTCTTGTAAATAATATATACTTGTACACAGGGTGATAATGATTTAGATTTTTAAATTCATAATTTATGACATACCTTAAATTAACATGTTCTTCTGCAGCTTTAGTGGTGAATTTTCTCCTCGTGAAATATATATACCAATAATATTATGAATAAACTGATAATAATTATCAATGCTATTGCTCCAACAATAGCTCCAATGATTACAAAGTACTTGGTAGAAACATCTGCAGAATTGTTTTTGTCTAACCCAAAATTCAACAACAACAATAATAATCATAGTTATATCACAGGTGAAATGAAGAAGCTAGCATATATAACATGATCTGCTAAATTGCTTATTAAACCTAGATTAAGTAAATGCTAGAGTAGGAGAAAAAATATAGTTCCTGTACTGAACATTTCCTTGTTAGAAATACATCTTACAAGTAATGGCAAGGGGAAAATAGGAAGCAAATTTGAACAACAGTTTCTGCAGATATTAACAGATATTGGAGAGTAGTAGGATCGATATAGTTTACAAACCTTTTCAGTTTTCATTACAACCTGTTTTTAAGGGGCGAAGACAAAAAACTTTATACCTATAAGGGCTAGTTAGTGCTTAGGTATAGACTGCAGCTGTTGGGAAAGCTCCCCAACTTAGCCAAGATCTTAGGTTTTGGCGAGCTGATTTTGCCTTTGATATTGAAAATAGGCTTAAATGGAATGGGGAATTGAAGGAGAACCACTGTGGAAGTTCTACAATGCATATTACCTTACTAAATTTGAACAATGTTAGCTAACTGTGACAATTAAATTTTTACTATATATACGTCAAGACATTTTTGAACATGGTCTTTTTGTGGTTTCCATTTTCGTTGCTTTAGAAGTAGGAAGTGACAATTTTAGTACTGATAATTAATTGACTAGGTCATAGTTAAAATATTGTAATATACCAGTTTGTGTACCATTCATTTCCATTCTTTCAGAAATATTGACTTCAGCATCAACTCCTAAATGAATTCTTTTTTTGTCTTCATTTGTGACAAAACGCCCATCGGTGAAATTAATAACTGACAATACAACATTAAAAGTCTTTGATTCTCCAGGCAAGTTATCTGGTACTATAAGGACTTCGATAAATTGTGATTTATTGCCATCCTTTTCAAACGTAAGGGTAGGTCTAAAGAACAATCCATCTGCAGAAATAAGAAAATATACATTTCATGACAACTCATAATGATAATTACTACATCCAATGATTAGTGTTTTGATCTGCTTTATCGTTGGATCTTTTCCATAACCTTAGAAATATTATATGACCTCCACAACAAGATAAATCCACAAATCGATATATCATACAAAAATTTAAGGAAATGAACAAAATGCACTAAATACCAGCACTTTAGCATATGCATAACCTGTAAGCTGCTGAGACATTACAAAACATCCAACAAACATTTCATGGAGTGTGCGATTAAAGTAATAAAGGGTGAGGATTGCAACTGATTTCATAAACATTCTCTTCCAGACTTTAATTACTGTTTCTTGAAACCCTTCTGTAGACATTGGGTGCACAGCCACCTATAGTAACCTGGAATTGCTATGAATCCCGTAGCTCATGATAAGGATATATATTGGGATGGATTTCAATTTTGTTGTTATACACAGTGCTACATAGCAATGCACCATTTGGTTCACTTGCGTGGATAACTGTGCTTATACCTAATAAATTACAACTCATTCTTGCATTCTTATTACATGAGGAGTTGAATATGTTTATTCATGAACAAAGTTCTAGCAAAAATGCCACCTCAAAAAATCAATTAAGCTATTATTAGGTACATTGTCAGAATCAATTTAAGTGGGCCAACACACTTGCCTGTAATCATTGATGATCATGCGACAGTGTAAACCATCTTTCATTCCTACATACACCTTTTGTTTCTAAATGTTTGACTATAAACATACTTGCAACAGTTTTCCTTAGATAACTAGACATTCCTGGGATACTTGATCAGGATGCTATGTTTATCCACTCGGTTGTTTAAATGTTAGTTCCTGTGTCTTTTTGTGGAATAACTCTATGTACTAAGATTCCTAAATGACTTTGTGCTCATGAAAATTTACATACTTTTTTCTGGTATATTTTAATGCTCTCAAGTATGTTAGTACTTTGCTTGTTTTTATATTAAGTTAGTGAAATGCTTTTGTATGAAAAAATTAAGCATCAGATAATGCATGACACATACAATTTTCTGTGGGATTTTGATGCTCTGCCAGAATACATGGTTAAACATAATATGAATACTTATGATTTTATATTTCTTTGTATTTTTGTTTGGTTGGTTACTATGAATGTTCGTTTTGTGCTAACTTCATAAAACAGACATACTTACAAACTTGCTTACCAATAGCAGTGCTATTATCCACAATACTTGCCCCCAATATAACTCCAAAATCTCCAAGATTTCCACTGAACAATGATACATTCAGATTGACAGCTTCATCATCATTTCTGACGGAGTAAATCACCGGATTAAACTGAAAATATAATTCTGGAAGGAAATCAAAGAGATGCATTATAAGACACAGATTTTCAGTTACTATGGCTATGAAAGATAATGGTCCTTAACACTATGCAGGTCCAAGCCAATAATGATGGATGTTACCAATAAATGCTTAACACAAGTATGCACTTAGAAGCTAAAGGATTATCAAGATTTTGTGTTATATTAATTTAGTAAATACCAAACAAACATGCAACTTACCCAATATTATTATAGATAGTCCCCTCCCTTCACTTAATGATGAAACCCTGGTGTGTGTGGATGCCCTTGTTTATTTTTTGGGTTTTTTTGGGGGGGTGGCTGAGGTGGCTTCTGCCTGGATAAACTTGAATACTATAATGTGGAACAGTTGACATAAAAGTTGTAGAAAAGTAAACTGGTTTGAAGAGATGCTGATCTATTTATAGAAGGGAACAATACTAGACACTTACATCATCATATTATTGAGTGGTATATAAATTGAAGCACAGAGAGAAACAAAACCAAAAAATTCGTATTTCATAAGTGCACTCATACAGCAGATAAGTGAAATATTGGAGGCAATTGTGCTTTTGTTGATACAAGCATGAGCTTTGGCACACAGTTAAAGCATGTCCTAAGGAAGATTATTGACTATAGGGCAATCACAGATTTCTCTTACGGCAACAATGGTAGCCATTTCCCATAAAATAGCTGCCATCCGGTTGTTATTTTACCAGTATCTCTGGTTCTAGATCAACTAGGATCTTGATTCTGGTGGCTAATCTAGGATGGGGAATGCAGTGGTACTATTTACAACATGCTAGCAACTACCTAACTACATTTATATAGCTTTCAGGAAAATAAAACTGTCAAATTCCCTGTATCCTTGGTACTTGTGTGTTCTACAATGTTCCTGTCCTGTGTGTTGAGCTGTTGATCGCATGGTGTTGATGTGTGTCCCTTTGATCAGTTCGGTTTCAGGCTGGCCCAGAGGGGGCACTGCTCCATACTTAGTACTTAGTAGCTACCTGACTTGTCATTTGATCAGAAATGACAGTCAGTCAGTGTGCCAGTTAGGATTCTGTAGTTCACTCTCTTAGTAATTTAGTATTACTACTGCTTATAGTCTGATCTCTCACAGTACCAAAAAACTTTACTTGGATGACCAGTACCACACTGTTCTCAAGTAGAGGGACAATGGCCAAACTATACAAGGTGGTGGGCATTGGTGAGCCTCGAACATCAGGTACACAGTGCTTGACCACAGACTGGAACCAATGTGTTGTGTGTCAGGAAGAAACAATTGAGATGCTGAATTGTCCGGCACATGGCACAGAGGGGACAGGATACAAGACCAAGGCTGAGAATCTTGTAGCATCAGTTGCCTGCCAACAACACTAAAACTGTTACAACTGGATGAGGGTCAGGGCATCGAGGCAGCATTCCGGCTTCACAAAGCCAAATGGCATGACTCCTGCAAAAAGAAAGCTTCAGAGGGATGAAAAGAGGCAAATGCCTCGCGAAGATGATCCAGAAATCTGCAAGTTCACCTGTCTAAGCAGGGAACATGAACAAAATTCAACAGAGACATGCTTCTTCTGTGGTAAATCTGCATCAGAGATGCTTGGCATAATGCATCAACATTCGAACTTGACATTCATGTGAGGCAGTGTGTCCACACATTGCAAGACAAACCCCTCCTAGCCAAACTCAGTACTGGAGATCTCATAGCCCAAGAGGCAATGTACCACCACACTCAGTGTCTTTCCTCTCTGTACAATAAAGCATGGGACATGAAACAAGTGTCTAATGTAGAGAATGTTAATTATGGAATTGCATTTGCTGGACTTGGCTCCTGTATTGAGGAAGTGCACATGGACAATCTTGTTGCACCAGTGTTCAAACTAAAAGACCAGGTGAATCTCTACAGTACCAGGCTGGAACAACTAGGAACGCACACGATGGGGCGTGTACACTCCACCAAACTCAAGAATAGAATACTGAGTTACTTCCCAGACATGAACACTCACAAGCAAGGCCGTGATGTGGTTCTTGTGTGCAATTAGAATATTGGTGCTGCATTGAAGAAAACATGTGAGCACGATACTGACAATAATGCAGTGCATCTAGCCAGAGCTGCTAACATAGTGAGGAGAGACATGTTAAAAGACTTCAGTGCTCATTTGATGCCCAGTGACAGGACAAGTCAGTGCCAGTTACTATTGGCACTCGTTTCCATTGTGTTGTATGGCCCAAACATCATAACCCAGTCCAGCTCTGCATCTATGCCTCAACCAGCTCTCACCCTCCTACTGCTACTCATGTACAGCAGTCTGTCTGATAACCTGGAGGGATACTGCCACCACAAGTATGCCTACCACTAGTCACAGCAAAGACAGGGAGACACCATTGCCCATCAATCTGGGCATCATGATCCACACAAAGACCCGCAAATGAGCCCTTGTGGATACCCTCTTTGACCTGGGACTGTGCATTTCATATGATCGGGTGCTGGACATCTCCACAGAACTGGGAAACACGATCTGCCATCATCATGAGGTGGAAAAAGTTGTCTGTCTTCCTCAACTCAAGGGTGGCATGTCTACTATGGCCGCAGTCGAAAATATCGACCACAAATCCAGTTCTACTAGTGCACATGACTCGTTCCATGGAACTGGGATTTCCCTCTTCCGACATCCAGACAATGATTTCACTGGGGTTCAGCGGAACGTTGCTACCAATCCAGGTGACACTCAGAGAGATCCAAATAGAAAGGCAGCTCAACTACCAGACACCTATACTAATGTGGCCCCTGTTACTCTGCTCAGAAAGGTTCCTCTTGCTTGAGGGACCCAACCAAGCAGACTGTCAGCTGATGCCTCAGGAATGCAGGTATGGTGATTTATATAGTAATGCTCATTGGGTCAATTTCAGTCAGACAGAATGACTACTATCATGCTAATGAAACTACTGTCATATACAGCATCACTCTCTGCACTTATTTTTCTTTTTTATGTAGGTGGCTTGAGCAGATGAAGACTGTGCTGACCACTGACATCCTCCAAGGGTAAGAAGACATATCGTGGGATGCACACCACAGTAGCTGTGATGTTCAAGTATTATATTACTAATCACACACACTCTATCAGTCACTTTGATTATTTTGCATAGACATTGCATCATTACGTATTGATTGTGACACATTATTACATCACGTGATAGAAGAAAGAGAAGTTTTATACTCGTGCTTTTAACTGTCTAAGTACGGTTCGACAGTCTTCATAAATGCAGTCCCATCAGTAGACCAAGACTGATATAAAGACAACCAGATAACAATAAGTAACAGTTGAACAGTATAACCTGCGACGAGGATTATGAACCATGGCAAAAGCCGGAAGAATTGATTTGTCACCATTAGCAACCTTTGACCCTGTGAGTGATCCATCATCGTTAAGCCAGAGATGGAAATGTTGGAAGCAGCATTTCGAGATATATATAGTAGCGCTCAACATAAGTGACGACAAACAAAAGAAAGCAATCCTGGTGTATCTGGCAGGACAGGCTACCCAAGAAATGTTTGACACAATTCCAGATACAGGAGATGACTTTGCCACAGCTATGGAAAAGTTAGACAACAATTTCACACCCCAGAAAACATGTCCTACGAGATTTTGCAATTTCGTAAAGCTGTTCAACAATTAGGAGAGACCGTCGATCAATCTGTTACCAGATTGAGAAAGCTAGCTTCCACATGTAAATTTACTGACCTGCGAAAAGAGTTGAAGTCCACTATCATACAAAATTGTCAGTCAAAACATCTAAGAAGAGTGGTACTTCATGATGATCTATCCTTAGAGGCTCTACTAGCTAAAGCAAGAGCGCAAGAAGCGAGTGAAGAGCAAGCAAAAGGAATTGAACATGCACACTCAGCAGCAGAAGCAGTGAATGTTATTCAACAGAAGTGACCACCCAGAAAATGACAGTCACCACGAATATGGACAAAACCAGAAGGTCAGTGTGAATTTTTGTGGCCCCATAAGAATGGCTCATGTCCAGCAAAAGGTCAAACTTGTAATAAGTGTGGTAAAAGTAATCATTTTGCCAAAGTATGTCTCTTAAAACAAAAACAAGTACAAGGTCGATACAAAACACATGAGTCCCAACCGAAACACAAGCACAGGCAAATTTGTCAAGTTTCATCAGAGTCCAACCAAAAGTGTGATAACAGTAGTGATGAATATCTGTACAAATTAGCACCAAAAGTAAATGTGAAAATCAATATCACCACAGTTTGCATGATTGTAGACAGAGGAACATCCACGGACATCATGGATGAGGAAACATTTGCCAAAGTAAACCAAGCCAATAATCTTGAGTTACAGCCTTCAACAAAGCGTATATTTGCGTATAGTTCAAACTCCCAACTTACAGTAGTGGGACAGTTTGACACTAACATTGAAGTTGATACAAAGACAGTGCTATCAACAATTCATGTACTATGAAGAAGTCACGGGTCTCTACTCAGTTACAAGACAGCATGTGACCTTAATCTGGTTAATGTTAAGATTAAGCATGTTGGGGAGAGTCCAAGAGTATGTGAGAGGCTGGTGCAAAAATATCCCTTGTTTGAAGGTATAGGCAAGCTCAAGAATACAGAAGTCAAACTTCACATTGACACAAATGTACCTCCTGTGGCTCAAGCAACACACAGAATTCCTTTTCACATGAGGAAAGAATTTGAAAAATAGCTCATCAACCTTGAACAACAAGGAATCATTGAGAAAGTTGAAGGTTCAACTCCATGGGTTTCACCTTTAGTCATTATCCCCAAAAAGAATGGCGAGGACCGTTTATGTGTTGACATGAGGAGAGCAAATGAGGCAATCAACCGAGAGAGATATCCTAGTCCAACAATTGATGATCTTATTCACAACATGAATGTAGCAACAGTTTTTACAAAACTTGATTTAAGAAAGGATATCATCAAATACCCTTATCACCTGAGAGCAGATATATCACAACGTTCACGACTCACAAAGGTTTAAGACGTTATGCTCGACTGAACTTTGGAACAAACTCAGCAAGCGAGACATTTCAAAACATCATCCATGAACAGATTCGGGACATACCAGGATCAATCAACATCAGTGATGATATAATATTTGGGAAAAATCAAGCTGATCATGACAAGGCTCTACAGGCAGTTTTTGAGAGATTCTCATCAGTCAGTTTGTCTTTCAACAAGACAAAGTGTGAATTACGCAAGAACTCGTTGACATTCTTTGGTTTTGTATTTTCGGACAAAGGAATCTCACCTGATCCTCAGAAAGTACAAGCAATTTATGACGCTAATCCTCCTACATCAACCAGTGGTATCCGATGTTTTCTAGAGTAATGGCAACATATTGTGCAAAATTTATACCATGCTTCATTGACATATCATCACAGCCGTTACATGAGTTGACCAGAAAGGATGTTAATTTGTTATGGACAACAGAACATGACAAAGCTTTAAAAAAAATCAAGCAGCTATTAGCAAGTGATACAATCATGGCATATTTCCATCAACAGAAGGAAACAGAGCTGATCATAGATGCATCACCTGTCCATCTCTCAACAATACTGTTTCAAAAGTCGCAGGGAGAGAATCACAGAAGAGCGATAGCTTATGCAAGCAGAGCACTCTCTGATGTTGAAAGCAGGTATTCTCAGACAGAGTAAGAAGCATTAGCCATAGTGTGGGCTATTGAAAACTTTCATCTATATCTCTATGGAGGATATTTTACCCTTTGCACGGACTGCAAACCAGTCGAATTGATTTATGGTAACCCAAAGTCCAAGCCTCCAGCACGCATCGAACGTTGGAATCAGGATATGACTTCTCAATAGTACATACTAAAGGAAACCAGAATCCTTCCGATTACCTCACAAACTCAGAGGAACCAAAGAAACAAGAAACCATGGCGGAGGACTATGTCAATTTCTTATCTGCTCACGCAGTACCAAAGGCTATGACGTTGTCAGAGATTCGAGAAGCAACCACAGCTGACCCAACTTTGCAGCAGATATCCAGGACTGACAAGTGGAAAGAGCAGACCTCATCCGAGGCAGACATCGCAGAAATCAAGCTTTTTCAAACAGTCAAAAATGAACTCACTGTTAGTAGTGATGAAAGTGTGATACTCCGTTGAAATCGCCAACTTCACTATGAAAGAGAGCAATTATGTTGGCTCATGAAGGTCACCAAGGAATTGTTAAGACAAAGAAGTTGCGCTGAGAAAAAGTATGGTTCCCAGGAATAGAAGCAAGAGTTAAGGCTGGTTCACAATATGACGCTAGCCCAGCGTTTCGTTTCGTCTCCGTTTCTTCTCCGTCTAGCGTTTCGTTTCGTCCTGTTCACAAATTAGCATTTCATATCCGTCACTGCAAGCCCAATTGAGGTGCGACCCTTTACCTTGCCACACCCTCGACTAGCTATGACTCGAAGTTCGGCAGTGAAGCAGGCTATTATTTTGATTCTTTTGCTCAGGAGGCGGAGGAGGAGGAATAGGAGAAGGCAGAACAGAGTGTGGGTACGTCCAATATTTAGAATGCGAAGACAGCAAGGCGAGTATCACAACCTGTTCAGGAGATAGATCCAGAAAGCCATTTCAGGTATCTGCGGATGTCTGATAATGAAGATGGTAGTAGAAACATTATTGATGGTGGGTGGAGAGGAGATGAAGAACCAAAATAAGGGAATGACATCAATTGGTCATGCTGGCAGCAACAGGTTTGCCATAATTTATCTAGATGTTGCATATGCGTTGTTTATTTCTTTTTTATTTAGACATTCTCAGTCTACTGTGGAGATCAGGGAAGGTTTCAAGAATACTTCTGTACTCCTGCTGGAGAAGTGATTGGCAGTACAGCTATGTTCGCAGAACTCAACTAATTATTTATATCATTCATTCACTGAACAAAATGCGATGTAATATAATGCACTAGTTCAATAGTTGTAATAATCCATAGAATCGTGGGAATGAGGGGTAGTGGGGTGAAAGGTTTCTGAAGAGGGATCAATATTCAACCTCGCTACATTCTTCTTGTGCTCACTGGATACCACAACAGGCCCAGCATCTCCAGACTTCTTCTTCTTGGTCCTTTTCAGTTCCCTCACAAATTTGTCCCTCAAAATCCTCCACCTCTTGATGCATCCATCCGATGTGTAGCCTTCTTCAACCTAAACAACATTATGAATATGGGAATATGACGACTACTAAGATAATTTAATTCAGTAGCTACGTGATTTACCTTGCTAGCAACTCTCTTTAGCTCGTAGATCCTTGTAAGAGCTTGATCCTACCTTCCAAAGACATACAAAGCTTTTCACAGCCTTAACTAACTTTTCATCCGACTGACAAATTGGCATTAATTAGAACTATGATATGACACGTGAAAATATGAAAATCTGATTGGTCAATCTAGCGTCAACAGACGCTAGATAGTCTAATCTAGCGGTTCTCTCCGTTTCTTCATTTCTTCAAAACGGAGCATGTTCACAAATTGACGGTATGACGCTAGGTAACGGAACGGAACGAAACGCTGGGCTAGCGTCATATTGTGAACCGGCCTAGATTGATAATTGCATTGCTTGTCAGGCCAATGGTCCAGAAAATCGTCCTGAACCTCTCCAGATGTCAACATTGCCTCCAGAGCCGTGGCACACTGTACATGTTGATTTCTTTGGACCTTTCCAAACTGGAGATTATCTACTTGTTATGATAGATGCCTATTCTCGTTTTCCTGAAGCAGAAATAGTACAATCAACAACAGCAGCAAAAGGAACAATTTCCAGCTTGACAGAATCGTTGCCACACACGGAATTCCAAGAGTTCTCAAGACTGATAATGGACCACCATTTTTCGGAAATGAGTTTAAAGCTTATATGGAAGAGAATGGAATATCTCACCAGAAGATTACTCCATTGTGGCCACAAGCTAATTCAGAAGCAGAGAACTTTATGAAACCCCTCATAAAAGCAATTCATTCATCGAATTCTGAAGGAAGAGATTGGAAGAAGGATCTGTACCAATTCATGTTGAATTACAGAGCAACACCACACTACACAACTGGAGTTTCCACATCTGAATTACTGTTCAACTAAAAGATTAAAACCAAGCTTCCCCAAGTGGAAAAGGATGTTGACACTCTAGGAAATGATGTGGAAGTAAAACAAAAAGATAAACGAGCCAAAGAGAGAATGAAGTAGCATGCAGACAGAAGAGCCTGAGCTCAAGTCTCAAGTCTCAAAATTGGTGAAACAGTTCTCCTACGTCAGCGAAAGAAGAACAAGTTCAGCACAAAGTTTGATCTATCACCTTTCCAAATAGTAAGAAAAAAATGGAACAATGATCACAGCAATCAGGAACGGAAAGTATGTTACACAAAATATTTCTCAGTTCAAAAAGATTAGCTCGAATATCGAGTGTCTCAGAAGATGAGTATGAGTCAGATATGCTGGAATATGACAATGAGACTCCACCACAAGGAAATTCCCCACAAAATATGCTTCCAGTGAATCAAGTTCCTCCACGGAACAGACGATACCCTACCAGGATGAAACAACCTTTTCATCGATTTGGTCATAATATTTATGTCATTAGAACATTTCATTATGTTAAGATATTAAATTAAGAAAAAGAAGAAGATATGTTTAGTACAAGTATTATATTACTAATCACACACACTGTGTAAGTCACTTTGATTATTATGCATAGACATTGCATCATCATTATGTATTGATTGTGACACATTATTACATCATGTGATAGAAGAAAGAGAAGTTTTATACTCATGCTTTTAACTGTCTAAGTACGGTTGGACGGTCTTCATAAATCCAGTCCCATCAGTTCACCAGGACGGATATAAAGACAACCAGATAACAATAAGTAACAGTTGAACAGTATAGTAGCATTTAGCCACAAAATGGAATATCAGAGAGCAGTGTCATGCTAACTTCTCTACTTTCCCTTTTTCTATGACCAGCCCAAGCCTGTGGCCATTATTCGCCTTTCCATCGATGTAGTGAAGAAAGCGGTGGAGATTCTGAATCCAGGTCAGCACCCATCATCACTGTGAATCAACCTCTATACACAGTTGCAAAACAAATCCAGTGGAGCTGGCCAGAGACTCGCGGCAAAGGTCACTTTATTGTGATGTTTGGTGGCCTTTACATCGAGATGCTGGGTCTTAGACACTTGGCGATCTCCTCGAGGGGAGCAGGTGGACAGGAGCACTTGTACAAGCTAGAGTTGCTACTCCTAAGACAGCAGATTCCTTTCTGAAAGCCTCCCATGTGACATGCACCCAACGCACTCGTCAATCACAGCTAGCAGCTATTATCTTCTCCTGCAGAAGGCCTACACTGAGTACAGCAATGATCTGGATGAGGGAGATGATGTGATGCCCTAGGAAGACAGGTACACTGAAAGAGCTGCGTCATGTCCCTATTTCCACTTCTGGTCGAGGAGGCTGATAATTGCATCCTACTGCACCTGGAAGATGCTGTGAAGATGGGTGTCAGTATGCAGAGTTGACATTGATGTGCTAGTACTTAGGTAGTTTCTAGCTCTAGTGACTTTGTAAATGGTAATGCATCTGAGATTGATGTACAGCCCAATCTTCCTAACAAGCATTGCTCAAGTTCTACTTGTAAACCACCTTCCAAGTCAGGATCTGGAATCAGGAGATACAACAAAAAGTGGGAAGAAATTTTCCCTGGTTAGAGTTTGATGAAAATTTACCGGGTGCATTCTGCAAATTATGCAAAAAGTATGGAAGATCTCTTCAGAGGATTGATGGGGCTTGGATTACCAAACCATGCACTAACTAGAAGAACGCTTCTCCAAAAATGAAAACACATTCAAAATGTGAGCGCTCCTTCTATCCTGTCAATTAGACATGGAAGCTGATAAAGCTAGAAGAGAAGGATCCATTATCAGCCAGCTTCAAAATGTCGGAGAGCAGCAAAGATTACAAAATAGGAAGGCTATTCAAGCTGTAATCCAATGTACTACTCACTTCCTAGCTCATTAGCACATTGCACATACTACTAACTTTGACAAACTAGTTGAATTTGTAACCTTTCTTGACAGAGATGGAAGAAATGCAATGTACACCTCAAAAATGGCTGTAGTACAGTTTGTGAATGCTTTTGGAACATGGGTGGGAAGAGTCCTACTTAAGCGGCTTCATAAGGCACCCTTTTATAGCGTCATGGCTGATGAATGCACTGCGTTACTACCATAGAGGATCTGACAATTTGTTGTCGTTGGTTGAGAGAGTTGTACCAGAAGAACACTTCATTGGGATTTTACTCTTGAAGAAAGCTAATGCTGAAAGTATGCTTTAGTAGAGTACTGCAAGGAAAAGAACATTCAGTCAGGAAGGCTTATAGGAATGAGATTTGATGGAGCTTCTACTTACTCTGGTGACAAAACAGGAGTGCAAAGAAGATTGAAAGAGCTCTCACCTCATATTGTTTGTCCACTGTTGCTGTCATTTCCTTCAACTGACTTCTGTGCAAGCATCTAATGCTACACCAGGTATCAAGGATGTCTACACTACTCTGATGATGTTATAGAAGTTCTTTCATTACTCGCCAAAACATGCAGAGCCATTAAAGGAGATTCAGAAAGTACTAGATCTTCCAGAGCTCAAGATTGTGAAACCGTCAAGATATGCTGGCTTGCACATGAGCATTGTGTCAAAGCAGTAAAAGCTAGTTACAGCTCAATAGTTGTTGCTCTTGAAAATATATATGAAACATCACATGAACCAGAAGCTCTTGCACTAAGTAAAGCCCTTTCTGGTCACTCCACAATAACAGCGATGTACCTACTTGACTACATTCTTCTTCAAGTGGCAAAGCTCAGCCGTGCCTTACAGACCAAGCACCTGGACCTCTCCCTTATTTCTAGTCTAGTGGATGCTACTCTTAATTCACTTGATGATACTATAGCCTTTAGAAAATTGGGTTTTACAGCTACAAGATGCAAGAGAAGAGTTAAAAGCAGAAACAGATATAGAAGTCGCTCATTTAGATATATGCTCTTTTCAAGAAAGAGTGAGAAAGCCCTTTATGTGACTCATCAAAGATAACATATCCAGCCAGTCTAGATCCTCCTCAAAAGATGTGTTATCAGCATTCAGTATTTTTGATCCGAAGAATATGCCCAGCCTCTCTACTTATGGGCTATCTTTATATGGAGACAGTTCAATTCAAACTCTCATTGGACAGTTTGGGAGATATTTACCAGCTAAATCATTGGAAGGAACTGAATTTGAGAAGGCAGCCATTGTCTCTTCTGACCTCAGCACAGAGTGGAAAACATATCGTCAGCTCCTTAATAAGCAGCCAAAAGATGATACATCCATGCAACTGAAGGAATTACTCACCAATGACATGCTTATAGCATTATTCCCCAATCTACATAAACTGGGCAGCCATGTCTATTCCCATTTCTACAGCATCAGCGGAACAAAGTTTATCTGACATAAAATTAATAAAGAATTGCCTTCGCAACCGCTTATCTGAACTTAGCATATCCAACTTAATGAAAATTGTCATTGAATCTCCTGAAAACTCATTGATAGTGATTTGGAAGAAATTGTTGACGTGTGGCATAGACGGATTGCTGTGTAAACTCTCATTCAGACTCTTATCTCATTACATTTGTATACTCTCACTGCTCATGCACTTTGTCAAGCACTTATCAACATGAATAATGAATTTTAATAACAGAATTTCCAGGGGTGGGGCAAAAAGGTTGCAAGGGTGGGACACCTACCTTGCTATACACCACCCTCCATGTCAACACCAAACTTTGGAGTTTCCTCCCCCACTCCCAAAACTCAAAATCCTATATGAAACCCTTCAAACACACACAAATATTCAAGCATACTCCGATCCCCAAGATAGCATTTGTGAAACTTTGTCACATATTTAACCATCATGCTCCCCAATAAAATCCAGATTCCTGGAGTTGCCCCACCTCCCCTCTTCCCCAATGGACAATTTTCTAAATGAAACCTTTGCAAAAGAATTTCAAACTAGGTAGGTAGAGAGTTTCAAGATATTGTGTATTCATGTATTGGTAGCTAAAGAAATTTCAAAGAGCCGTTTATTACTAGCTAAAAGAGTTTCAAGGATTGTGTAAAGGTAGCTATAGGAGTTTTAAAGATCTATGTATTGGTAGCTAAAGGGGTTTCAAGGAGCTGTTTATTGGTAGCTAAAGGAGTTTCAAGGAGCTATGTATTGGTATACCAAAGAATCTAAATTAGTTTCATGAAGCTGTGTATTGATAGCTAAAGGAGTTTAAAGAATATCTCTATTTGTAGCTCAATGAGTTTCAAGGAGCTGTGTATTGGTAGCTAAAGAAGTTTCAAGGAGTTGTGTGTTGGCAGCTAAAGGAGTTTTAAGGAGATGTGTATCGGTAGCTAAACAAGGAGCTGTGTATTGGTAGCTCAAGGAGTTTCAAGGAGCTGTGTATTGGAAGCTAAAGAAATTTCCAGGAGTTGGTAGCTAAATGAGTTTAATGGAGCTGTATTTTGGTAGCTAAAGGAGTTTGAAGGAGCTGTGTATCGGTAGCTAAACAAGGAGCTATGTATTGGTATAGGAGTTTCAAGGAGGAAGCTAAAGGAGTTTCCAGGAGATGATAGCTAAACGAGTTTGAAGGAGCTGTGTATTGGAGTTACAAAGATCTGGGTAAGGTAAAGGAGTTTCAAGGAGCTGTGTATTGGTAGCCAAAGGAATTTCAAGGAGCTGTGTATTGGTAGCTAAAGGAGTTTCGAGGAGCTGTGTATTGGTAGCTAGCATGGACGCCAACTTTAGTATTGCAGTGGTAACTTTGTGCTGATGGTCATAACCACTGATTAGACACACCACCAGGTTAACTGAACCACCATCTTCACGAACAGTGTACTTCAGTGGCATTAATGCAAATTTCAGTTCTGAATAAAAAATATATATTATCAAGCAGTAGTAGGAGGAGAAAACAATAATGGCTACTAAAGGGAAGGCACCATTAACTTCCGGCTTGCTAAGAGTTGAATGATCTCTCATATAATGTTTATAGTCGAAGTTGTGATTATAATAAATCATGTTGCATTAGATTAGTCACAACAAGCAAAAGTTAATTCATCTTTGTTAATTACTTCACATCCTTGAAACATTGCTCTTTCAGAGAGTTATAACGAGTTCAGTGTTGCTAGGTCTGAATGATTTTGGAAAAGGTTACTGAAAACCCATAGTAATTCTATCTTTCACAAGCTAGAGCACAATGGGATGGCTAAACGTGGTTCTGCCTTTTCAACTATAGCAGGTACATATGGTGAAACAAAGCTACTTAGCTCCTAGTGTGACCACGTTTGCAATTAGTTTAGCCCTCATCCAGATTTTGGGGAGTGTGATTATGGCCTATCAACACTAAATCCAAAGGACTTCACCTCCCAACATGTCATTATGGATTTACCATCATCATCCAAGACGGTGATTTCTGCTGAAGTAGGATCCAAGGTCAGATGTTGGACTGCAGCACCTGAAAGGCTTAGACTTGCAGACAAGCTCTCAAGAAATTCATAAACCAAATCATCCATGAGTGGGAAGGAGACATTCAATACACAATTACCAGCATTCAGGATGATCACTCCATTATCACCGAATTCATCCAGGTAATCAGAGGAAACTGTATATTGAAGTGGGAGGAAAGATGATAGCGAATTATACATTATTCAATTTGGCCAGCTTTAGTCATTAACCTTGCCAAGGCAAAACCTTGCTAACCACACCTTTCAATGATCATGTTCATTACCAATAGGAATCAAGTGTGTTATTTTAGAATTTACCACTGGTCAGTGATTAAACGAATTCCAGTTTGAGGTGGTGAATGACTGTTGGGTCAATTATAACAACTGCTGCCCTCTAGAGTCGCTCTCTAGTGAACTCGACCATTTTTGGAAGCTCTACTGTTGAGAATGTCTACTCAGTATATAGCCTACACCCAGAAGAAGCCCCTGGAGGATTCCTTGATTATAAGTACTCTGTTGTTTTTGTTTGCTTATTTCGATGGACCCAATTCTTCGACAAATCGGCGGCTTTGTTATCAGTATCAATAATATTTGACAGAATTTCAGCTGGTGTAGCTATTCCAATAGTAATCAGGACTGAACATGTGCCTACATTTGGAGGGGGAGATATAAATGGAGCCGTCTTGATGAGTAAAAACAATTTCTTCATTATTTGCTCGTTATTTTTTAACGTTTAATTTAATGACCATTTAGCTCATGATGGGTGGTCTTATGCAAGTAACTTGCCACTGTTTAACAACACTCGTGGAAAGTTTCAGAAACCCTCCCCCTCCACCAATTATGATCGAAAGGGAAAAAAGCAATTTAAAAAGTGAGATCGAGTTTGTGAAGGACATTATTGTATTTAACTCACAAAGAGAAGATCCTTCAGACAGAGATATCAAAAGAGCTACAACATCTTGCCCCATACTGCCAGATATGACTCCAATCTGCAGGGTTGCTAATCCATCAGCCTCATTCGCAGTGTAAGATGTCTCGATGAAACCAATAGTAGCATCTACAAAATATGAACAAATTGCATTATTGTTTGTCATAATTCAGATATCTCGCTGTTATTGGTAGAGCCGAGCTAGTGTTTCGACTTTATCCATCTCTAGTGTATAATTCCATCAAAGCTGCTAAAAATACCACATACATTTAAAAAATGGAGGCAAAGTAAGTTAGTTGTTAGTATCTCAAAATACTGTGCATGTTATGAATCTTCATTAGTGATCTGGACTAACTGGTGGCAGTTAACTTATGACTGACTGACTCTGCTAGTGCTGTACTACATACACCTGCATTCACACTTCACAATACAAACACCACTTCAACTTATTTGTGATAACAACACACAGAAATAAAAACAAATACATTTCCGTAATAAAAAATACAACCACTATATACCCATGTGGTAGTGGACAAGTTCTAGGCTATGGCTAGAGCCAGACCCGACTACATATGGTAAAGATATTGAATTATACTGCAAAAGCTGTCAAATAGTAGCTATCTACATGAACCTAGTAATTTCCAAACATAAAAATACGAAGGAAAAAAGGACTTGTAAGGTCATGAAAAGTTACAGGCTCATCTGCAAACAGCAGTAAACTGTTATCAAACTAATGTTGTGGTCACACATCTATCGATAAGTCACTCATCATAAACAACTAATGCATCATTAATTTGAATAGGGTTACTTACAACTCATAATTAGAGGACAACATTTTATCTTATGTACCATCATCATCCACAATGCTTATCTCGGTGGTGTTAATATCAGCAACAAGAACCCCTGACTCTACTGGGGTCAATATCACAGTGAATATTTCAGTATCTTCCAAAGCATCATCATCAATGATGACAATGTCTACACATTCTCTACGAGAATTGGGTACGTTTCCTCGTCCAGCAAGAAATAATATGTAGTAAGAGCTTACTGCTTCGTAGTCATCCTCATCTAAAGACACAATATTGCAAAACTAATAAACAACAAAAACAACAAATTTAGCAAATCAAATAAAAGAACTAAGCAGAGAGATTATACCAAGAAAGATACTCCAGAGAAGTTTGGTTAAAGGAAATAAGCTCTTCCATTTTCCCTTTCCCTTCCTCCCCTCCCACTAACCCTTCTCTCCCTTCCATCACCTCCCCCCACCCCCCACCCATTACCCCCTCCTACCCCACAAAAAACAAACATTATTATCCCCAAGCACAGGAGTATGAGAATGATGGATGAGAGAAAGGATCACGTTGTATAAGTGTTTTAAAATAAGGTGCTAAATATCATTTTAGTTTACTCTATCTCTCTCTACATATATATGTGTGTATGAAAATAGTATACAAGTCTTTGCATTACTTATATATTCGCAACAATAGATATGCCTTGTAGTACATGTATACAGCCTTATATAGGCTAATGATTATGCTCATGCTGCATGGTAGCTTGAACGACTCTTACCTGCACTGCCTATCACTGTGGTGTATGTCAAAATTAAACTGAAATAAAGTGGCTCGGTTATGGGAGGGTTGAATAGGAATACACATATTTCCTGAACTCCAGCAGACTCATCAACTGAATGTTGTGCTTTCTCGAAAGTAACCATTGCTACTATAAGAAAATGAGAAAAATAATATAAAGTAGTAGTACAGGTGGTAAATGTAGTAGTAGTAGTATAGAAACAGTTGTTGTAGTAGTGGTAGTAGTAATATGGCAACAGTTGTAATATTAGTAGTAGTAGTATATCAAGAGATGTAGTAGTAGTTGTAGTAGTTCTACAGCAAAAGTTGTCATTGTAAGTAGAAGTAGAGTAGTAGTAGTAGTTGTTGTAATAGTAGTAGTAGTATAGGAACAGTTATAGTAGTTGTAGAGTAGTAGTAGTAGTAGAGTATAGGAACAGTTGTACTATTATTATTAGTAGTAGTGTATAACACTGTTAATATTCTATTCTCTTATCTAAAACTGTGGTTTTGATAGTTGTTGTACTGTGTGTGATGTTTGTGTCTCTATTTGGACTAGGCGGTGAACTTGAATCCTCTTTCATGTGGACTTGAGTAATATATCACACTAACATTCTATTTTTGGTTGTATGTAAATAATCTATTTCTGGAGGAATTTAATCTTGTGCTGAAAGCCAATATAAGTAGGCTTGACTTTTGTTATAGTGTGCTGTTTTTATTTGAATGAATTGTTGTTGCTAAAACCATTAACTTTCAAAGTTGGGCACTGCTACAGTAGTATAGCAACAGTTATAATTGTAGTAGTAGTAGTAGCAGAATTATAGCAACAGTTGTAGTGGTAGTAATAGTAGTAGCTGGTAGTAGCAGCAATATATTGGTAATAGAGCAGTAGTAGTAGTAGGGGTCATGACAATCGCCTCACTCAACTCCCCGTAGGTGCTAGGATCTAAATTTCTCATTTGTATCTCCAGCTACCACGGTAGTTTTTTCAGGGTTACTTCCATCAGTATCAAAGTCTCAGCCTCTTTTTCTGATGAGTTGACCCACTGATGGAAATTTTTGTTGATACCCCCTTAACCAGGCATCAGGGTTGCTTCCATCAAAAATCTTCTCAAAAACCCTCTTTCTGTACCTTTCTGTAGTGACTTTGTATGTTGCTAGTAGAGTGCTTTTAACTTCAAAAATTGTACGAATATGCCCAAAGCATGCCTCTAATATACCCCTGAATATCAGGAAAATACGGAATGAGGAAAGGGAAGTAAACATGCCAGCAAACATCACTTCCGGTTAATTCCCGGTCTCGAAGAAGAAATGGCGACTTGCTTTAGAGTAGAGACGAAGCGTTAGACTTCCTATTTGAGGATGACTTCGGCCTGTCCGAGATTGACGTTAGTGAAGGAGAGGAAGAAAGTGCCTGTGCTTACCTGGGAAGTGGCGTAGTTGACAGTGATGCTATGGTAGCTATAACAGAAGCTGTTGGCACCGACCACGAAGCAAGTTTTCAAAGCATAGATCGCCTTACTCTGCCAAGCGAAGCTTCAGACGATAGCGATGGTCATGAAGACTTCCCCCAAGGTAAGAATAGATAAGAGTTGTATAGTAAAGCCTAGTAACTAGCATAATAATAAGAACTATTTCTCCTGGGAAGGCAGTTTCACTCATGGAGCTGGAGGAGGAGGATGAGGAAGCAGCAGAGGAGAAGACAGGGTTGGAGGAGAGGTTATTTTACAAACAGTTGTTGTTGTTGACCAAAAGTTGACCAGCTAACATTGCTGGTTTCATGTGTAATATGAAATTGAGATGATATAAACCCGATATAAACCCTTTTATTTTACTTCCTGTCTCTTATAACAATATTCACATTTCTGTGGTTTGTTGCTAAGCAACAAAAAAATTAACATAACGTCCCTTCATGCATCAGCTATCACCTGATATATAGTTGTTGGGTACTTGTCTTCATAAGCTCCTCTATAAAAAAATTATGTGAAATTGTGTCAATTTTTGTAAAATGTCCTCCGTAAATCTGCCAGTGAAAGGGTTAATGATCTTATAGTCATTCTGTTCTGTTGAGCTTACGGTTGATATAGCCGTCATCCCTGCTCCGGATAGTGAGCTTTGGGGGAATACAGACCATTGTTCTTCTGGCCATCGTCCTGCCTGAGCCGTGACTTCAAATGTTTGCAGAAAAGCACCCATGTCATCCATGCCCTCCTAAAATTTCTGCAGAGTTAGTTTAGGAGTGGGTGGAGGTGGCTCAACCACTGATGGTCTGTGAAACTCGACCAGATGTTGAAACAACCTCTCTTTTTGCTGGGCTGCTTGTCGTCTATCCTCCCCACGCCTCTGTTCCTCCCTCTCTGTTCTCTGTTCTCTGTTGATCCATTTGGAGCCATTGAGCCATAAACCGATCTAAGGATTCGTTTGTGTCAGAGATAGACTCTAGAGGGGGAAGAGCCTCTGGATTGGTGTTCTGAAGATGACGAGTTTCTCTATGTTGTCGTTCTTCTGACATGACAACCTCAACACACTAAAAATTATATATTTTTAATTTACCAAAAACAAAACGAAAACAATATTAGCCAGGGATTTGGTTTCACAAACTCTCTAGGCCTAGCCTGAGTTGTTTCCCCTGTACTATTACAGACTAGCTAAACTGTTGTCCGAGTTCTCTGTCACTAAGAGAATCCCACCGCTGCCACCACTGTCAGGCAAACACTTCTACTCTATCTAGGTAGTCTAGTATCCTGCGACGCCTAAACAACAAAACTCAGTCGAAGTCGAAATCAGCTTTCCTGCTGTCTCCCACTCATGGAGAGTATAATTAAAAACTGTAGTAGGTTTAATCAATTAAATACAATATAAATATACACTAAATATGTATGTCTCAAAACGCTATACGTCAAAAACTCGCTATCTCTGTCACTTGCTCAAAACTCTACTGTTCTGTTTCTCATAGTTACTCTTTGCCATGCATGGGCACGGACTTGTTCAACCAATCAGTACTCCCGGATTCTACTCTGAAGGCTTCCTGGTCGTTCACGGAGTAATAATCTTTCTCGAGTCAATGTCTGACAGGTAGCTACACAGAACTTATCTCAGAGTTCTTCCATGTATATCATTTTCTGCCTTTTGCTATACAATGTAGCTAGCTATACACTATTTTTGGCTATTTATTATTTGTTGAAGCCGATTACCACATTTGTTGATATAAACCTCACTATTCCAGCAACTGCAGTATTTTTATAGTAGAATAAGATTAGAAGCAGCCTAGCTAGAAAGAAGATTTTGTGTGAACTCTAGCATACATTTTATGCCCATCACATTGTGAAAATAATATCTGCTATCACTGGAAAAGTGAAACTTGCATGCATCCATTATTGGCCCTAAAGTCAAAACATTGCCATTTGCATAATACTGTTTTATTACACTAGCGTGGAGTTTCATTTATCAGCATGCAATCATCGGTGGGTTTTGTTACTCTTCTTATCAATGGTCAACACTCTTTTGTTTGAGACATAAAAAAAGTACGAGAGACCGATAAATCATCCTTACAGCTCATTTTGCTCTAAAGGACCTGTCACACACTATCTCACATTGTCCACAATAGACTTGTAGTCCAACTTGAAAGTAATTACCAAAAATAAAGTGACTTCTGTCTGACCGGGCTAATTGCACCACTCTACAATATGTTAGTGATTGCAGCACTTCTTCCTCGGCTCCTCCCTAGACATGCAGCAAAGTTAGTGACTTGCAGCTGCTGCTTGATCACCATAAGTTTTCCATTGCTTTACCAACAGAAAGCTGACTCCACTGCTCTCACCAGCAGGATCCATGGTCACCCATCTCAAAAACTGGTCTAGGGTTGTGGTTTTATGGACCTCATTGCAGCACTTTCTCTAGCATACCAGACACAAAGCTTCATTAACTATTGCCATCCTGTAACCTCCTCATCCATGCCCACCAAATATCTGTTTCTAGCCTATATTTAACTCATGAAAGAGCATTATCATTCATGCAACCTAATCCTTGCGGTTGTGTTCAGCTGATACCAAATAATTTAAATCGGCTTTTGAAGCCAATGTTTCACCTGAAATACTTTGGTCTTCATGACTATTTCAGTTAAAATTTGACTTCAAAAACCAAAAAGCTTAAAGTTTATCTCATCCTTGCTAAGTATGGCATCTCAAAATTACCAATTTTATATACTATCGCACCAAAAAACCAAAATGCGTGATAATCCTTACACTGGAACTGCTCTGAAATTTTACAGATATATAAGTTATGGAAACCAAACACATATTATGGCACATCTACTCGAAGTACTCTGATACCAAAGTTAACACGAGTGGAGCTAGAGCATAATTTTGGGGGATCTTTAGTCTTTCCATTTTGTATGTTATATAATTATAGACAAAAATGCATTACAACAGGTCTTTGGGATTTCAGGTACTGAAGTTGGCCATTGATATGAAGGGTTGGTGTGGGAAAGAATCACAGAAAATAGAGAGTTAGAACAAGTGTAGCAATAAAGGTATACTGATTAACTTTCCTAGAGGATTGAAGCCACAGGATTCGACAGCAGAAGGGTCGTCTTCTATCCTCTACAGAGGTTGTCTGCAACTACACAGCAAGGAAATTCTGCCTCTGATCATGTACCAAGCTGACTGTGCATTTTTAATGACTATTTTTGGGGGTTTTCTTTTTAGACTGCACTCTTATAATCAACACTCTATTAACAGTTTAGTCTTCGGCTTGCTAGTTGACTACTTTGGCAAATAATTCGAAGCATGCTCATGGAGTTTAAGAAAGCTAAATGCAGTTTAAATTGTCGAGGCTGGTTTATAATGTGCTATTCACTGGCAGTGTAGTGTTGCATTCCAATGCTTGAGTAGAACTAAACGCGAGTTATTTTGGCATTGCACACCTCTTTTAATTAAGCAAAGTGGAAATGTATTTAGTATCTAATTACTTGTTGCTGTTCACAGCTACTTTTTCCTTCATCTTATCTCCAACCTACTTAATAAAGACAAGTTCACAACAAGATGCTCGCCAAATTTATCATCCTATCATATCATCATGTCGCTAAAGCAAAGTTATTATACCATACTACAATAGAATATGATATTATACATTACAATGGTCTACTTGTACTTATTCCAGATACCCCAATAGAATAGGATACTGTATACACCATACAATGGAATAGGATCTACTATTCCAGATATCACAATAGATTATACAATATAATGGAAAAGGATCTACATGTACTTCTCTTCCAGATTCGAACATTGAGTGTCCGACACATCAAAATGCTAGAATTTAGCATGTGATGAACTATAGCAACAGCTGTTTAGTTTTAAGTGAGCATTATGGCATTTGTGGCTAAGAACAGGATCATTAGATACCTGATGGCCTCCTACTGCTTGAGGAAGGTATCTTCAAAAGCAAAATGCCTAGAAATAGATGTAAGTCAAGTTGAATGTGTTACATAGCTAGCTGGTAGTTCCCAAGATAATATAGCCAGCTACTGGCAGATCTCCTTTGTAGCTAGTAGTTTGACTAGCTTGGAGTGCAGTAGCAGGCTAGCGATTTAGTTATAACAGTGTGGCTGGTTTAGTAGTTATTGCTTGCTAGCTGGCTTAAGCAATCTTACATAGCTTTAGCAAAATAACTTCACGTCCACAGCTGCCATAATGTGTACTCTAGCTGATCTTCTGTATATCAATGATGGAACCGATGTCAAAATTCAAGATTGAATATTAATTAATGCACATTAACAATGCATATTGGGAACTGGCCTAAGACATCCTACTGAGAGTAGCGTGTGATTATAATATCCAGTAATACCGGAAATTAATTTGCATCAGAACAATGACCAATATAACACATTTTATAAACCCCCCCTCCCTCGGGATTAGAGATAAAACCTCCGCTCTTATATACCTTTGGGGCAGACATTGCAACCTTCAATTCCAGGAATGGAATATGCCAGTCCAGGTGGATCAACGCTATTTAGACAACAATTTTCAATGGTAGCCTCTACAGTATCACCTTCCAAACAGTGTTCATCATTGTAGCATGACACGAGATTCTGGGACTCCACAATCACTGCAAATTAAGAATTAAAACATACAATGAATGTCATAAATGACTGATTAAATTGAATGAGGTGTAGCACTTAAAGGTGGGAGGGGAAGAGGAATTCTCTACTATCGTGATAATATTTGGTGGTTACCAATTCAAGAGCTTGCAAAGTATCTGGTAATGTTATGAGCTACTATAGGGAAAAGTACAGATATAATGAATATATACACACACACGCATATCTGAACAGCTAAAAAAATTATAATTAAGCTGTTAAATCTCTCTGCCATAGGAATAGACTTCAGATTCAGATCAGTAATGAATAAATTTATCTTATAAATATGCACATGCTCTTAAAATTGGTTGAGATAATAGCGGGTATGTAATATATCCTTTAAGTCTGGTTCAAAATATGACGTCCATCGAAATTAGAACCAATAAAGTCTACTTCTATTCAGTTTCGAGCATTGAGCATCTGACCTACCTAAACACTCGGACTTAAGTATAATATTATGATGAACTGCAGCATCAACTGTTTAGTCGAGTAAACATTATAGCATTTGTGGATGTCAACAAGCTCACGGGAGCTCTGAAAAAGTCCTTCGGCAGGTGTCTATTAAAGTGTAAAAAGTAGGACTAGCTGTTTCTAGCTGATATAGAAAGCTAGTAGCTTTGTAACCAGATCTGACTATAAACTTTGGTAGCTAGTAGTTTGACAAGTTGTGGCACTAGCAAGTATCACTGTTGAATTGTGCTATATAGCTAGTTATCAGTAGTGTGGCTTGTTTAGCAGTGATGGATATTTAGCTGGTATATGTGTATTAGCAGTGTTACATAGGTAGCTATAGCAGAATAACTTCTCTTTCTTTGTTAGAAGCTTACAAATATTTACTTTTTAGATAAGGAATAAAAAAATATATAATTATATTAAAAAAATAAAAAGATTTTCAAGTCATTCATTTCAGTACCTACTAGTGCTTGCTTGTGGTCTCTGCTTTCCAAGTCTGCACATGCTATTTTATTCTTGGTAGATGTACAAAGCAGATTATACTTCCATTCTGTAGTTTTTTGTTAAACTTTGGATCTCATATAATTTCAATCAAATATAGAAGTTAAGACAAGATTGTGGACCTAAGCTACACCAGCTTGCACTGAATGAAGCTGATTTTATTATTATTGTAGTTTACTGTTTTTCTTCCTTTTTTTAAAATTTTTCTGTTGCTGATGCTTCTGTGAAGATGTGAAGGAACAAGTCTCTGTGACAAGGTCAGTGAATAATGAATTACTGTGATGTGTTAATTAATGATATGCATGACAAGCCATGTGATGTATTAGGCAGACTTAGAATAATGTTCAGCATTTTAGGGAGTCTTGAGCTTATAGCTAGTAATTTACAGAACTACAGCCACTGCTAAACCATACAGTGATTGTGTAAGTATCTTATGATGTACTATTGATTAAGGACTTTAGTAACACCACAGTATCAGACAGTGGTAGTCATAGACGACCTGGTGGCAGCAAACAACAGTTCAGGTGTCTTAGGATTGTTCATCAAAGGATACTTCCTGGGACGTCATGTTAATAAAAAAATTACCACATTAAAGGGAACAGAAATACGAGCTGTGTTTATTGGAAATTAGCAGTACTGACCTAGGCTGAAGCAAACATCCTTCAATGCAAAACTCGATATCATCAGACAATTTTTGTCACAGTCTAACTATTAATTGTTATTACAGACTTCAACACTTAGCGGACGGTCAGTAAATTGAAAAGTAAACACGAGATTGCGCAATTCATACACACAGGTATTCTTAGAGACCAGGTGTTTTTATCAGGTAGACAATATTTAGTCTGTCCTCGTATCAGATGAACTGCTGGGTTGAAGGAGAACTTCTAGGTGCTAGTGCACCTATTAAGCTAGCTAGTTGGCGCATCTAAGTAGCTACCTAGTCATGTAGCTAGCTAGCTTAGCTTCTTTTTTTACTGAGAAAACTGTGCTTGTTTTGTTAGATAGTCCTACGCTCACATTCAGATGTTCACTTAGAAGAACTCAAGTAAAACAAGTTGAGGTCAAAATAAAGCAGCTGTCACGATGTGACAATGGTTACAGGTGAAAATTACACCTGTGACGAATACGTGACAATGGTATATCAGACGAGGAGTCTCTTCCCAGCTCGTAGAGCTGTGTCATAAATTTGTGACAATGGTCCGCTAAGTGTTAAAAAATTTCTGCTGCATCACTGTGCAAAGCGTCTTCCAAAGTAGCATTCTACCGCGTCATCATAGCTAGGTATAAACTCACCACAGGAAGACAAAAGAAGATAAATGACCAGTGGAATATACGTCATATTCGAGAAAAGACCGACCACAAGGTAGACTAGACTATATAGCAGTAGAGAGCAACTTCCAACCACCTCAGCAGAACTAAACTACAATGGTAGCTAGAGTAGATCTACACAAGACAATAACTAGCTAACTTGATGCAGCATAGAACATGGACCAACTGTTGGAAGCTAGCTATAGCTTTCACTCGATGTGAAACAACTTATAATTATTAAATGATCTACAACTGTTTGAACCTAGCCATAGCTTTCCCTATTATGTGAATTAACTTATAATTATTAGATGATCTACAATTGTTGGAAGTTAGCTATAGCTTTCACTATAATTAAGTGAATGAACTTATAAGATCTACAATAGCTTTGACTGTATAAACATAAAACTAATTAGCTAGTATATATATCCTCTAGTGACTTCATTGTCATCCCTACAGAGTGGTCAATTGTGTTATATGACATGACTTCATTGTCATCTCTACATGATACATTACATAATGTAACTTCATAGTCATTCATGCAGACCATCAGCAACTAAGACGCAAAGCTTGCCCAAACACCTTGCAGAATTTAATGAATTGCTGTTCATGGAGTCACCAATATTTCTCTGGCCAAGCTCTAACATTGGTGGTCTGAGTGAGCAGAACTCTCCCGTTCATCTCCTGTGAGAGGAGGATGACTGTCTGAATAGTCCAAAAAATTGGTGTTAGAAAAATATCTCGTAACAAACACTTTCAGAGTAAAGTTCACAAACTTAACTCGTAACCATGGTGATGTCATTGAATTTTTTTATAAAAACATCTACTCTGAACTCTGTACATACGAGATGATAAAACTTTAGCAAGGCATGAACAACTTGTGGCTCTCTCCCATTGTGAGGCTAAATGAGTTACAAGGAGCTGTGTATTGGTGGTAAAAGGAGTTTCAAGGAGTTGTGTATTGTAAGCCTAGAAGGAGTTTCAAGGAGTGATGTATTGTAGGTAAAGAGTTTCAAGGAGTTGTGTATTGGAGTTTCAAGGAGTTGTGTATTGGTAACTGAAGGAGTTTCAAGGAGCTGTGTATTGGTAAAGAAGTTTCGAGGAGTTGCGTATTGTAAGCTAAAGTAGTTTCAAGGAGCTGTGTACTGGTAGCTAAATGAGTTTCAAGGATTTGGTAGCTAAAGGAGTTTAAAGGAGCTGTGTATTTGTAGCTAAAGGAGTTTGAAGGAGCTGTGTATTGGTTGCTAAAGGAGTTTGAAGAAGCTGTGTATTTGTTGCTAAAGGAGTTGTGTATTGGGAGTTTCAGGGAGCTGTGAATTGGAAGCTAAAGGAGTTCAAGGAGCTGTGTAATGGTAACTAGCATGGAGGCCAACTTTAGTATTTCAGTGGTTCTCTCCCATGCGCAAGAATATCACAGGTCTGGTCAGTCTATTTGTTTAGGAAACCTCCAGCAACCCTTTTGGTTCAATATTTCATGCTGCATAATTAGCTCTCTCAATGTGCTAGCTCTAATCATAGTAGGCCCCTCACATGAGGAGTTTCAAAGATCAATCTCAAAGCAATGCAATTGCATGCCTAAAAGCATGTAGGTAACTTTGTTCTGATGTGCATAAGGCATCTCTCCAACTTTCACTGAGAAAAGTTTGAAGCAGATGCTTGCTATAACTTTAACTCTGCATTTGTAATTATAATTATTAGATGATCTACAACTGTTGGAAGCTAGCTATAGCTTTCACTATATAAACTTATAAATACTTCGTCTTCTGGAAACATTTAGATATGGATGTATCTAGTCAAATATTGTGTATACTACGATATGTAGAAATACCAAATCTCTTCTGCTGTAAGACTATTCAAAACTGTAAACTTTAGCTTGTCTATAATTATATATATATATATACACATCACATATCTTAGTATTCTTCAGCTTGTCTGTATATACACACCATTATGGGCATATGTCTAAGTAATTGTTGAGCTATATACACACAGGATATATATAAGGAACCTTTAGCTGGTTTATGTACACACACCAGATATCTAGGTAACCTTTAGATTGTCTATAATACACACACCATATTATATCTAAGTGACCTTTAGAATGTCTATATATACATACCACATATCTAAGGGTTGTATACATGTATAGAGGTGTACATGCACACAACTGTTAAGGGTTTGAAATATCTGCTACATGCACACAAATGTTAATGGTTTGAATTGTATGCTACCTGCACAACTTTTAAGGGTGTGAAGTGTTTGCTACATGCAAACAATTGTTAATGGTAAGTGTCTGTTAATTGTACAAAACTGTTAGGGTTTGAAGTGTCTGCTACATGCACAAAACTGGAACCGTTTATGGTTTGAAGTGTCTTCTAAATGCACACGACTGCTAAGGGTTTGAAGTGTCTGCTAGATGCACACAACTGTTATGGGCTTGAAGTGCCGGCTAGATGCACACAAGTTTTAACACACCACTTCATCCAATGCACAGACACACATGTGATGAACACTATTTCATCCAATATATAGACACACATTAAAATCACCTTCTCAATAATCAACTTCAAATTTTATTCACTCGACGTTTCGACTAGATGCTCTAGTCTTCATCAGGATTAATTAAACGCATGCTGATGGACACCACTTCATCCAGCACACTTGCTGATGAACACTACTTTTTCTACTTTTCTGCACACAGACACAACTGCTAATGGACACCACTTCATCCAATATGCTGATGGAGACCAGCTCATCTAATTCACAGACACACCTGCTGATGAACACTAGGTGCCACTGCATACTATAAGTCCTAAAGGGAGTGGTAGTTGTGTGTGTCGATAAGGGAGTAGCCTCTGCATACTACTCTGTGTAAGTGGTGAGGAATGGATGAACTAGCTCTGTGTGGTTGGCTACAAACTATATGTATAAGTGGTGAGGACCAGGTCAACTAGTACTGTGTGTTACACTGCATACAAGGAATTGATAGTTGCATAGCTGGCTATGGTAGAGATGAAATGAGAAGTAGGTCTATATCAGAGCAATAACAGAGCCATGCTTAACAACACACCTTCCTTGCCCCCTCTCCCGGTGATAACTGTTGTTATTGCATAATACATGTACGCATGAGCTGTATATCAGTACTTGTGTAGGTTAGCTAATTCTGACTTCATCAATTATACTAGAATGAGGTGGGCTAGTTTCATGGCAACAACAAATTTTGACGAAGTTGAATAATTTAAGGATTTACTGGTACTGCAAATCTTCCACATGTCAGGCCCCGCCACAAACCCACACTACTCATCAGTAGCTGGTTGTTCATGCGCTAATATAATCAGAAAATAGCCTGACATAACTAAAGATGTAGAATGATGGCTGGTCAGAGCAAATGCACAGCAAATTGGAGTTCCAATTTATTTTACAGTCCCCTATCCAAGTGGCTGTTCAGAATGTTTGTGATTGATCTTCTTGCAATATGTTGATGCATGTCTCTTGTAGATAATTATGGATACTTCCTAGATATGACCATCATACCTGTAATATGTTTTGGTGAGCCTCTCCTGGATATGGACTTGCAATATGTTTTGCCGAGTCTCTTAGATATGGACATATATACTTACAATATGTTTGAGGTAGATCTCGTAGATATGAACGTATATATTTGCAATAAGCTTCGGTGATCATCCTCTCCTTGATATGGACATATATACTTGCAATATGTTTGTTGAGCCTCTCCTAGATATGGACTTATAATATTATAATTGCTGTATATGTTAGGGTGTCTCCTAGATTTGGCCATAATAGTTGCAATATATTTGGGTGATCCTTTCCTAGATATGGACATATATACTTGCAATATGTTTGAGTGCGCCTCTCCGGCATATATATATGGAGCACAAGGGCATAAAACTACAAAAAAGATTTTGTAACACCCACCTATTCCTTGCCTTAACTTCAAGGTAGTCCAATATTTTCCTTGACTAACATAGGTTAAAATACTCAGCACACTTTAAATAACCAGAATAGTTATTGCCCCAAAATTTTTGGCTGGTTGCTATGTAAACTTGAAAATGCAATTCCCAATGAAATTGAAATCAGTATTTTAGGTCCAGTTCTTCAGTTAGTAGCTCTAAAATATTACAAAATGGCACCAAAGAGGATAAAGCTTCACTTAATGAATGCCAGGAGAGTAAAGGAACAGAGTATGGATAATCTCAGGCTTCTGTTACACCAGCTATAACCTGACAGCCAAGAAGATTCTTCTCATCTTACAGACATGCCTGCCTCTTCCTCTATTTCTTATAACCAACCAACCACTTCTTCAGGTGCTTCTGCCACAACTGACCATTCAGACAATCAAATCAGCGAAGAAAAGTTATTGGAGGAGCACATATTGGATTCGACACAAACTCTTTATCATGAGATTACCTTATGTCCCTAGCCATGACCGTTCACTATTCACTAGTAATGAAAAGTGATATGAAGGCCTCTGAAGCTGCTCAATGTATTGGTGGTTTGATCAGAAAAAATTAGCGGACGGTGAGATAATGGAGAAACCTCTTCTTCTCTAATAATGGTAACTTTCCAGATAGTTTACAAGGGAAGTATCAGAGGGAGGGCTTCCTTTGGAAAAATGAGAAACTTAATTAATGATGCATCTAAGCGAATATTGTTGTGAAGGGCAAGCCAAATATGACAGCAGTCAGTTTTTGTTGGTGGGTTAATGAAAATCTCCTCCCTAATAGCATTCTCGATCCTGGTTTTCCTCGAAGTATTAGTGTACAAACAGCTAGAAGTTGGCTTCATGAGCTGGGATATAAAGTTTAGGATAAGAAGAAATGTGTTTACATCGATGGCCATGAGTGTCTTAATGTTGTACAACATCGAAGATGCTTTCTACATCAGTTGATTGCTGGTGGGTTCTTGACAAAGGAATTAGCACCAAGTGATGAAGTAATTGCAGCATTTCCTGGTGATCTTGAGCAACCTCCACTGGCACGTTGTGAATTTTTTTTTCTTTTTCCCCACGACGAGTGAACTTTTAATGCAAATGATGATGAGACCTTGCAGTGGGGTAGGCCAGATAGTCAAATTATTCGAACAAAAAGCCGAGGATCTGGCATTATGGTGTCAGATTTTATTACAGAAAAAGATGGCTCTATCTGCCATACACAAGAGCAATATGATGCTGCAAAGGTCAGCAATCCAAACATAGCAATGGTTCTTAGAGTGTTTTTGGAATATGGAGAGGCACATGATGGAAATTGGACAGGAGCAAAATTCAGGCTATTGCAGTGAAGATTGCTGAAGCAAAATACCCCAAAGAAGATGGATACGGAATATTTTGGGTGTTTGACCAAAGTGGCTACAAAATTCACTGAATGTTAACCACATGGATGCCAAAGAAAGTGGTAAACAAGCTCTAATACATGATACTGTTTTTGAGGGAAAGCCGATATCTATGACCAAACTTGTACACAACTGTACTGGTGATACAATCAGAATTGCCCGGGGAATGGTTGATGTCTTGAAGCAGAGGGGATGCTACATGCATACGATGAAGGTGGATGATATGAGAGAGGAGTTAGCCAAGCACCACGATCTTCGAGATAAAAAAACCCAGCTGGAACATTTTATCCATAGTTGTAGTCATGCTTGCATATTCATACCGAAATTTCACTGTGAAGTCAATACGATTGAATGCTGCTGGGCATAGGCGAAACGCTACCCCAGAGCTATAATATCATAGGACTTCATCGCAATGTTGGACCAGGACTTGACAGTGTCTCAAAGGATATCATTTAGAACTATTTTAGAAGAGCCAGAAAGTATATGTATGGTTACCTAGAAGGACACAATTCAGGAACAATGCAGGAATAGAGTTGGAAAACTTAATCCAGAAATACTCCAAGGAATTCAAATCTCATCGCCGCATATCTAATAACACGCATATCTAATAACAATTAGTCAAATTTTTGGGTCCTGCTTTCAGTTTTGTTAAAATATCTTTCTATAGATATGAAGTGCTGCTCTTTAATATTGTGTTTCTCTACTTACAAGTTCATCTGGCCACCCCTTCTGTCTATTAATTGTGGTCAAGCTAATGTAAATTCCATGACCACAAAATATCTCACCCAAAGTTGTTAACAGCCCAATTATCACTTTATAGACCTGTCTGTCTTCACTAGTGGAGCCTTCCCTCAAAATCTAAAGTCTATAGCTCTATTTGTGTAACAGTTCTATTCTTTTTTGTAAAAAAGGAGGCATGGCAGCTTAATAGCATCCTATCAGCAACCACATTTGAGTTACCATGGAAACATAATAGAGAAAAAGTTTTATTATATATCAGACTAGTTCTATGCAAAATATAAAAACTTAAATACCCATATTTACAGAGATTATGATTTCACAAACAACTTTTGTATACTAGTGGGGCGGTTAAGCCAACCAATCGTGCACTTTTTGATAAAAGCATGAAATTTAGTACATAGTTTTTAAACATCATAAGGATCATTTTTAGATGTGGAGCCATTTTGGATTTGACCTCTGGTGACCTCTAGAGGTCAATTAACTTCGGAAAACCACAAGTTCTAGTTTAGCACCATTTGTACTTGGAATAAATGTTAAGTGTTTGAAATCAGAGTGAAGCTAATGCTTCAAAGAATTAAAATGAGTCTAGAATTGTATATCTCATTCCATTCCAAAGTTATGAGTATTTAAATTTTATGTGTGACCATGTGAATAGCGTTTCTCATTTCCCCCACAACTTTCAAGCCAGAGTCAGTTGTAAACCATACTAACATTAACATTTCAAGACTCATGGTGGGCATGGCATGGAGGCTACAATGATGGCACACACTCATCAGCTGTGCACACACGTTCCAGCTGTAGCAAAGTTGATCTCACAGAGACCACCTATTTTCATAGGAGATAGAAATCCCCATGTGTGCCAGCCTGTCGACGAGCACCCTCTTGCGCGTGTGTGCATGCAGCATTAGGCCGATGTAGGTTGGAACTGGCGTCTCCTGCATGGTGGCGTGCCTTACTGGGCAAGGTGTACTGCCTGTGGCGGCCCGTCGGTGCACAACGCTGTAGAACTTGAGGAGCTGGGCGATGCTCAGTGACGCTGGAGTTGTGCTTTCACTCTGGTGCTTGATACTGGGACCTTCCAAGATCATAGTGACCAAGGCAAGCAGCATGGGTGGCACGGAGTCCTGTTGGCATCCTGCAGGAAACCCATTGAACACCTTGGCATCTCCGATGATGTTGCGTCTCACAATTTGGGCAGCACGCGCCAGGTGGACAGCATCAAGGTCTCTGTCCAGTTCACAAGACTTTGCCAGGGCATCGCCGAGGTCTTCATTGAATGCAAGTAGGACATCGCGCCCCTGGTGCTGTGCACACATGTTAGGAAAGTGAGCAAGCAGTCTCTGCTTAAGACGGGTCGTGTGCACCCTGCCATCATGCTTGACTCCCAACTGTTCCATCCTTGATGTGTATAACTGCGCCAGGTCAGCAAGTTTGAAGACCGGAGACGTCTCGTCATCCATGTGAGCTTCTTCAATAAACACCACCAGCTCTGCGAAAGCAAGTCCTGTTATTGCATGTTCATAGTCTCCACCTTTGCCTGCCATTTCCTAAATCTTCCGTGCGCGATTGTACAAGTTCAGGAGACAATTTCGGTGGTACTTGGCGTCCTGTGCGACCATGTCCCCAGCATTCGGTTGCATCAGGAGGTCCATGTCGCCCACAATCAGTGCGCATGCCCTGACACGCGAGTCCAGTTGGAATGTCGCAGCTTCATGAAGAACAGCACTACCAGGAGCTTCTCCGCAGAAGAAGCATTTCACTTCTTGGCATTTCGTCTCAGTACTTGAGGGTCGTGACTGATATCGAGTTCGCTTGCAGGCAACAACTTCCTCTTCTTCGTCGGCGCCTATTTTCAGGTGCCCTTTTCTCATCTCTGTCTAACTTGGTATTGTTATACCTCAGCCTGCATGTCTTGTGGAATCGTGCAGTGTTGGCGCTCAATGCTGCTTCAACTCCACTGCCTTCATCTAATCGGCTCAACAGAAAAGAGTTGGGGAGCAATCCAAGCTCATTGAACCTTCTAAGATGTCCAGCGAAAATGCTATAGCTGCTCCCCTTGTCTTGGCGTGTATTCTGGGATGGACTTGTCAGCGACTCTCGGGTCGTTTCTTGGCATATGAAGCATAATGACCAGTCTGTCTCTGTTGCTTGCTGGGCTGAGGTAGACGGAGCTGTTTCTGCACCACGAGGCTCAACGAGTTTGAAGCTCTTCAACATTGTTCTGGAAATGGAAAATGACAAAGTTGTATGAAAGGAGCACTCAGAATCCAAGTGAATTAGGACATGTTCAATTGAGAGATGTTTGTGATGGTTGTTATGCTAATCTATGAATAATTCAATAAATCGATAATAAGATAAGATTCTAAAAACATTTTTGCCAATTAATAGTACTTACCCTTCCTTTTTTATAGATGCTACAGCTCCCACTGGCTCCATATCACCTCAACTGAAAGGCAAAGAAATATTTATCACCACTACTTTAGTCACCCCATAGCTACTACAATATTAAAAAAACACCTTCATTAGGGCACCCCATATTTAGATCCCATAATAAGAGACCTCAAGAGTTCCCACAACCCCCTCACCCTCACACACACACACACACACATAGCTAATTGAAATGTTTACCTTAGTTGCCTTTATAAGCCTTCAGCTTCACCTCAGGGAAAACTTCTGGTAACAAGACTGGTATTCACAGAGCAGCTTCATCAGAGTAGAGTTACTATGGGATATAATATTCTATGGTGTTGATGAGCTGTTTGCATAATGATAGGTATGGGATATAATATGCTATGGTGTTAATGAGTTGTTTTACAGGCTATGGGATATAATGTTATGGTGTTAATGAGTTGTTTACAAGTCATGTGCTTTACACTACCAGTCAGATACTTTTTTGTTGTTGTAGTATGGTTTACAACTGGCTCTGGCTTGTAAGTTGTGGGGGAAATGAGAAAACGCTATTCACCTGGTCACACATAAAATTTAAATACTCATAACTTTGGAATGGAATAAGATATGGACACAATTCTAGTCTCATTTTAATTCTTGAAGCGTTAGCCAAACACTTAACATTTATTCCAAGTACAAATGGTGCTAAATTAGAACTTGTGGTTTTCCGAAGTTAATTGACCTCTAGAGGTCACCAGAGGTCAAATCCAAGATGGCTCCACATCTAAAAATGATCCTTATGATGTTTAAAAACTATGTACCAAATTTCATGCTTTTATCAAAAAGTGCACAATTCCTTTTAATATGCTATCTTAACCGCTGCACTATACTAGATTTTTCCCCGGGTGTATACTTATAATCTTTTGGAGGGAGTTCTCCCTGTACTTAGAATATATTTGAGTGCGCATTGCCTAGGTATGGACAGATACTCTTGCAATATGTTTGGGTAAGCCACTCCTAGATATGGACATATATGCTGGCAATATCTTTGAGTGAGCACCTCCTAGATATGGACATACATACTTGCAATATGTTTGGGTGAGCCTCTCCTGCATATGTATGCAATATATTTGTGCATGTCTCTTGTAGATATGGACATCTCCTAGATATGGACATCATACTTGAAATATGTTTGGGTGGGTGTCAGAAGAAGCTCACTCTGCTGCAGCTCCTGCGACACCAACCTCTTGTTTACTGACTTAGTTGCACCGCAACTCTTACTCAATAAACCTAGCTTGACCAATTCAATCTCCATCCTTCTGATAAGTCATAAAGGTAAAGAATAATTATAGCATAGAATCACAATTGTCTCATACACCAATTGTATCATACACCAACTGTCTTATACAGTTCCTTTAGTTCTCTTGTCTTTTATCTTCTCTCTGTCTCTCATTATTATTCTCTTTGCTGTTATTCTCTTTTATAGATTCTATCACAGTTCACGTAGTGGTTTGTTGGTAGTCTGTCTTCTCTGATCTCTGTGATTTTACATATTCAGATGTAGGTGAGTAATCAGGTGAGTGATTGCCACAGGTTGTTCCTCCTTTCCCAGAGGTGTCAGAGGCAGTCACAACGTGTGGTTTTACATATTCAGATGTAGGTGAGTAATCAGGTGAGTGATTCCCACAGGTTGTTCTTCCTTTCCCAGAGGTGTCAGAGGCAGTAGTCAGGATACTCCCTGACAGTGGACCTCTCCTAGATATGGACGTATATACTTGCAATATATTTGAGTTGTATCTCCTAGATATGGACATATAAATAAAATTGCAATATGTTTGTGTGAATTTCTCCTAGATATGAACAAATATACTTGGAATATGTTTGGAGAGTTTCTCCTAGATATGGAGATATTATACTTGAAATATGTTTGAGTGAACATGTCCTAGATATGGACATATATATTGCAATATGTTTGAGTGAGTATCTCCTAAATATGGACATATATACTTGCAATATGTTTTGAAGAGTCTCTGGGCATATATACTTACAATATATTTGAGGGAGCATCTCCTAGATATATATATATATATTATATTATATGGAATATGTTTGGGTAAATCACTCCTAATATGTTGATGTACACTTACAATATTTTTGAGTCAGCATTTTATAGATATTGAAATATATACTTGCAATATGTTTGGGTGAGTCTCTGCTAGATAAGGATATATATACTTTCAATATGTTTGAATTAGTATCTCATAGACATGGCCATATATACTTGCAATAATATGTTTGAGAGTGCCTATCCTAGATATGAACAAACATATTTGCAATATGTTTGGGTGAGTCTCTCCTAGATATGGACATACATATTTCAATATGTTTTGGTAAGCATCTCCTAGATGTGGACTTATATACTTGTGAGTGAGAATCACTTACATATGTTTGAGTGAGCAGTGCCTAGGTATGGACATATATACTTACAATATCTTTGAGTGAGCCTCTTCTGGATATAGATGTATATACTTCCAATATATTTCGGCAAGTCTCATTTAAAAATACGTACATATATACTTAGAATATGTTTGAGTGAGCATTGTCTAGGTATGGACAGATACTCTTCGCAATATGTGGGCCTCTCCTAGATATAGACATATATATTGCAATATGTTTGGGTGAGTCTCTCCTAGAGAATATTCCAATAAGTGTCCTTATTCTGCGAGGTGCAGCCAGCACGCAACAACCTCACTTACAAATGGTGGACTGTGCGCGCAAATGAATTTCTCCTGAGAGATTGCCGACAGAGTTTCATCGTTTACTCACATTTTTTTATTACCTTTGCTACAACTGGATCTTCTGTAATGTGAGTGTTAATGGAACTGAGCTTTAAACATGTAAAACCATCAGTGAGGCTATTGTTGCCTACCAAAGCCAAGTTTCCCACATGCACTGCCATTTGTAAAATATTAAATGTCCAACTTCAGTCAAGAGTATATACATGTTTTATAGTTACCCTTATTATGCTAAAAAAAAGACATACAAATCTATCGAGCATCAAATTTTATTCCAAGATTCAGTATTATTATTGTATATATTACACAAATGTTTCATCCGCCTTGTGTTAGCAGACGTAAACAAACAAGCAATTTCTGTTAGATCCAGGACATCTGTTTCCTCTTTGTGTGCATGCAACAATAAAATGTTACGCTCTTCGGTCATGGTGGATCTGCCTCCTTATGTCCACAAATAGCCAGGCCTTGTCGCAGCAAGAATTGTAGACTAGATAGCTGTTTTATCTATTCTCTGATTGTGTCTTCACAGCTTGCGGTTCCAGTTGATCAATCACACTATGAGCCTGGAAACATTTGAGTCTAAGTACAACCTGCACTCACTAACTTGATGACGCTCGAATCTTTCCCGTGCTTTCTTCCAGTTGCTGAATCCATCAATTATAAATGCATCTTCATACTTTTTAGTCATAGTCAGTAGGCCTTTGTTGTTGCCTTGAAGACAATACAGGCAGAAAACTTTTCTTTTCGTTGCACAAAAATGAATCCATTTGAAGTCTTTGTACTTTCTGTCTAGTAGAAGCTATTGTTGCCTTATCACAAGGTTGATATGGAGTTGCCTCTTCCACCACACTACAACATGCGTAAGCCTTTCCTGACCTTTAAAGACAAAAATGGTTTATGTTGATACTCAGCTACAGGGGTGGATCCAGGAATTTTAGATTGGGGGGGTTGATGAACTACTCACGGCCATAGCCACGGGGGTTTCCATGTTGCCCGGAAATCCTTTCTTTCCTGAATCATGATCAGATCATTAATCATTTTGCAAGAAAGCACCGTCCTGCATTTATCTTGGCAATTATATAACAAGACATATCACCACATTATTATAACAAGAAATGTAAAATTGAACATGGTATCCTTTAAAACGAATTGTGAGTAATAGTGCAAGTGCTCAGGAAACCCCCTTACTTATTCCTGAATATTTATCAGCTTAAAAGAACAGCAACTAAAGATAAACGGGAAACTATCTTCAGTCAATAAATAGTGAAGCTTGAAAGAGCCTTCTCGGGTGACACTGCACAAAAGCATGGCAGATATCATCAACTGACACTCTCACTCCATAGTTCATGGCTATTACAGCAAGATCAGAAAAGTGTTGTTCAGTCAAAGTCGACCTTGTATATGTCTTATCCTCTTAAGTAAACTAAATGATCGTTTTGCTTCAGCACTGGTGATAGGCAGAGTGCAAGCAATGACTAGTAAGCAATGCATGTTTGGGAAAGTATCAGAGTCACAAGAGCTAAGAGCTAGAAGAAGATTGTTGGTGATGGTAGCCTCATCTTTGTCTCGCTTATGCTCCCACAATGATTGCCATCTTCTTAGTTCACTTTTGAGAGACAAGGAACATGGAAGATCTTGTTCCCAGTATCTATATGTTGTGATAGTTGAACACTCGGATTGCAGTTGAGCACTGAAGACACAAGGCACAAAAGCATATGACTTTGTTTTCCCTCACCTTGAAATCTTTCCTCCAACTGGTTAATGAATGAATCCAGCACTGGTATAGCAATGACTCTCTTGTAATGCTCTTTTGCTGATTGACTTGGAGTGTTGCTTTGATTCCGTTGAATGCTTGTCTTTCTTGGAACACTCTCACTCACACCAATTGACTCAGCCAGTTCAAGTACCTCACAATACCACAAGCTAAAAACGGTGTCAATAGTCTTTCTGAGGGTTTTCAAGCATTCAATCGCTTCAGTAACTTTGTTATAGGCATCATATATATCTTGATCCTGCTTCTGAAGTTTTGAAGCAAGTATTTTTACTTCATCAAGAACATTCTTGGTGATTATAAAAACAGCAAGAGTTTGAAAAGAAGAGAGAGCAGCTTTCAGACCTTGTGCTTTCACTCTTGTCTCAGTATCCCAATTCCAGCTCCCATCTGATGAACCTAAATTTGGATAATCAGTAGGACACAAAATGGCATCTAAGAAAGTGATAAGTGGCTCATACATTTCAAGAAACACTTCAAAGGATGTATGTCTCTCCACCCATCTTGTCTTACACATACCTGGAAGCTTTCTTGCTTTTGAAGAAGGCAAGAATCCATTGACTGTAAGTTCAAAAAGGTTTTGTCTCTTAGGGCTGTGAGCTAAAAAGAGGTGTGCTTCATTTATAACTAAAATCAAGTTTCGTACTTCCTGAACAAGACATGCTCTGGCAATTGAAAGATTAAGGTAGTGTGAGTAGCAGTGTGTGTACAGAGCTAGTGGGCTGACCTCCTTGACTTTAGATTGAACTCCTGCAATGCCGGATGACATCACAGATACTCCATCATAAGCTTGCCCTCTAATTCTACAGGAATCTAAAGAAACTGAAGGACTAGAAACTGTTTCAAGAATCTTTCTTGAAATGGATGAAGCATTGGCTCTGTCCAAGTAGACAAAGCTAATCAGGCACTCCTTGATATGAGGATCAGTGGGGGAGGACAGATCAACATACCTGAAGCATACAGAAAGAATCTCTTGATTAGAATGAGGATCTGTGGCTTCATCAGCAATGGTGGTGAAAGGCGATTTTTTTTCTCGGAGCTGTTCAGTTTTATGCTCTCTAATTTTAGATGCATATATGTCAATAATCTCATTTTGAATGGTCTTGCTGGTATACTTCGCGTTCCTTTTAGCTGAGAGAAGGTGTTTGTGTAGGAGCTTATCTGTCTTAGCCAAAAGCTGAAGTGTGGCTACAAAATTGCCCCTGTTGAGATCTTCATCTGAGAAATCCACTCTGTAGTCAGAGTGGCCTCTGAATGGTAGTGCTTGCTTTGCCAAAAACACTACAGCCAAAACTATCTGCTGGAGAACATGCCTGTTCTCTTCAGCTTGTTGGTTGCTCTGTTTCAATAGCCTTGTATCTATCCTTTCATCTGGTTGGTTAAAATTTCTGAGAAAAAGGTCTACCCTCTCAGCTGCACAGCAATGCATTTGAGTCTGATCGTGGCATACAAGTACACCATCCTTGCCAAGTGCTTTTGAGTATGGTTTCTGGTATGGGGACAAAACTAACAAACCAGAACAATTGCCAACTCCAGAAATACTGCCTCTACCCGGCTGCTCTGGAAAAGCTATACAATATCTGCAAAGACCACCTGCAAGAACAGTGAAAGCCAAGGAAATTGTACTAACCATCCAGGATACACTCCAGGTTTTTCCTACTTTGGTAACCTGATGTGAATGAAGATGATCAGAAGAAGGTTTGGAATGATGAGAAAGATATTGCTTCTTACGATCATCTGGGATATTATTTGCTAATGACCTAAGCTTATTCCAGTTACCTTGAGCAGCTTCAACTATTGTCCCTAAGTCCACCTGTCCACTAGTTGATGGAACTTCACTGAGTGATGTAGTCATCATATCAATTGTTGCTGAGCATAACTGAGAAACAGTAGTTGGCATTGACAAGGAAGAGCTCGATGTAGTGGTTGTGACTGTCATTGATGGTGATTGAACAAATAAATCTATATCAGTTGATGCATTAGAGTTACCATCATCAGCAGTCATTGACACAGGGATATGGGACCCAGACTCGACTCTACATTAATTAGAATGCTATTACAATCCCTGGGTGATGGTCTCTTTCTACTTCCAGACATGGCAATATTGATGGCAGATGCAAAATGAACTATATAGCTATAATATAGCTATTATCATGCACAGCCACATTCCAGGAGTGTGGGTTTACTTCATATTTAACCGTTTGTAGTTTAACCAAAGTGTCTATATCTAACAAAGTGTCTATATCTAACAAGTGTCTATATCTAACAAGTGAAGTGTCTATATCTAACAAGTGTCTATATCTAACAAAGTGTCTATACTAACAAAGAAACTGGAGGTGGAGCTAGTGTTTAGAACATTATGGGGGGGTTGCAACCCCAGAAACCCCCCCCCCCCCTGGATCCACCCCTGAGCTAGCTGTAGTTTAGCTATCGATATCAAGTGTATCAAATTGTTGCAGACAAATAAAACTTACTCAGTTAACTGAGATGATGTCTCGATGTCAGCTTCATCAGCATCTGCTTTATCAGCATCTGCCTCGCTAAGGTCACTGCCAAAATCTAAAGATGGTGAATGTCTTTTTTTCTGGGACGAAGTATCTCGTTGCCGCTTCATCCCTTTTTCATCGCGTATCACGCGCGCGAATCACGTGCGCATAATGGACAAATTTTGTGGGGGCACGTGCCCCCAGTCCCCCCCCCCCCCCCCCCCCCGGTTCCGCCGCCTCTGATCCTCACTATGACATTCCTGCTGGTCTCTTTGCCACTTCCAATTTGTCGATCCCACCCTCCACATTCCCAGTGTACACACACACAGACACACGTATATGTGTGTGTTGTGTGTGTCTAATTAGTGTCATCTCTATAATGGTAATTAGTTAGTCAGTGTTGCAGAGTGGCTCACTAATGGTGGACCTATTAGTTTAGTAGTCAGTAGGTCTATATTACAGTGCCACACTACTCACTGGTAGGCCTATTAGTCTAGCTATTAGTGAGTAAGTGTTGCAGTGGCTCACAACTGGTTGGCCTATTAGTCTAGTAGTTAGTAGGTCAGTATTGCAGTTGCTCACTACTGGTGGGCCTATTAATCTAGCTATTAGTGAATCAGTGTTGCAGTGGCTTACTACTGGTGGGCCTACTAGTCTAGTAATTAGTGAATCAGCATTGCAGTGTTAATGGTGGAATTGTTCAGCCAGTGGATCGCATTGTGTAATGGAGTGCCTTCTCTTTGCCTCACTCAAGGTCTGGATGACATAAACTATTACTCTTTCTTTCCCAGTCTCATCAATTTGACATAACTTGCCTGCAATCCCAAAGTCACTTGCATTTTGTCATCCAGGAGAAACTCATGAATAAGAGTATGTACTCAGAGGTAGTGGGCACTGACTGAAAAAGAAAAGTCTCACGCTCTGCACACATCATGTTCATGTGTAATTGAAGTAAGCCCATGTTTTTATAAGCACACATGATGCCCGTGCCTCTATGTAGACTCATAATGCCCATGCCACTATGAGGACAGCCAGAAGTAGAGATGTGTATTGATACTTGAAATGTTGTAATCAAGATAGAGAGCAAATCCCACATGTGCATACACACACCTACACATATAGCAACTCCCTCATGTGCACACACATAACAACACTTCCACATAGAACCATGCCCACATGTGCAAACATACATACATACCATGCCCACATGTATACACATATACACAGATTGTGCAACTCCCAAATATGCATACACACATACACACCTCTCCTCACAAACACCAATATAACGGCCCCCGTCTGCCACCCATCTCCACCCACCCCACCCCCCACCCCCCACACATATACACACCATGCCCACCCACTCCACACACGTCTGATGTTGAGATACGATTCCTGGACCTACCTTGGACATACTTGGTGCAGGGTAACTCTGCACCCAACTCTACTCACCACACCCAGCACATAATACTAGACCAAATATCATGCACCTAATGTTTATATTTGATGACTTAATGATACACACTTGTATGACCAAACCCCCAGCACCTAATACTAGACCAAATATCATGCACCTAATGTTTATATTTGATAACTTAATGATACACACCAAACCCCCAGCACCTAATGCTAGACCAAATATCATGCACCTAATGTTTATATTTTTTGACTTAACCATGATTTGTCACAAATACTAAATATAATAGACAAGTTTTTGGTCAGTTAGTTTTATCAGTTAGTTATCTAGACACTAAGCAACTAGATCATCCTACCTATGGTGGCTCTGCTTCACAGAGCAAGATAGAACAAGAACTTCAATAAGCACATAGATACTAATGAAGTAAATTGTCAATTAAGTTGTCTAAGAAATGATCATTCCCAAATTAGAGGGAGAGTGCAATTAGGTAGTGTTTATTATTCAGGCTTCAGCCTATAGTTTGGTATTTTGTGACATCACTCCTCTCTGGTCCAGTCATGACAAGCCCTAACAGGCGATAGCGACTTACAACCTGACTGCAGGAATCGACAAAATTACTGCTAACTAGTCAAGCTACATGCAACACTCAGCTAGTATGTAATGTTGGTGAAAAGCACAACTAGAAGCTAACAGAAATAACATTGGTCTGTCAATACATTTAATTATTAACTATATGGTTATGTGACCTGGAGGGTTCAGCCACTATAAAAGGGACAGACTTCTTCAAATAATGAGTTGGCTTTATTCTTTTCATACTGTAGGTGTGCAATATTGTGATTAACTATAACTTAGTCAATTCAAGCTGACCAGCGTAGAATAGGAGCCAGCGGTTAAGGCTGACCACCTGGACATAGAAGTGAACCAATGACAGTCTACCTACTCATGACTTTCTACCATAATACTTTTAGCAAATTCCCTTCTGTAGAGAAAGTGCCTTCCAGAAATACGAAGAATTGCCCAAGATGAATGTACAAAATGCAGAAACAAACACCATTCTGAGAAGCAGGCTGTAAAGATTAGAAAAAGTTCTTGTTCTTGTATGTTGTTTGGAGATAGTGTGGACCTTATCCTAGTGTATGTGTGCACAAAGTAAAGCATATCATGAATTTTAGGTTTGCATATTTATAATTTTCCTGTAAAACTGTGCAGGTGTATGCCTAGATTAGATGACATAGAAATCCCCCCTACTCCTCTCCATTCCTGGACCAATAACTCGGAATAAATGAGCCAGCAGCATAATTGGTCCCAAAATCCTCGACATGTGACTCCACCAAATGCCTGCATAGCTTCCTATGCTTCTTGGCCTCTGTAGTTGCCATAACAATGATCTAGAGCTGATTGCCCAGCTTCTGACTAAGTTCTAGTTTTTACTCACTTGATATTTGTCTACATTTTTCTATCCATTCTTGATGAGGGCCAGTACATCTAGCTGAAATGTCATGTGAGTTAATTATTGATCATTTAGGAGACAGTCACTGAAGTTAAATTGACAAAAACATGGACATTAAAAAATATAATATATACCATAGTGGTATACAGTGCTCAAACATCCTGCAAATGGATCTTAGGAATACATGTCAGCCTTTCCTGTATGAGACAGTCCAAGTATACGAGGCCATATCTATATCGTAGCAGCAGTTTTGGAGAGTAGTTGTTATTTGATAGTGAGGCTAACAAGGTCGACATGGGTAAGTTGAAGGAAGTGCAACACATCCTTTTTATATATATTGACTCTACTTACAGCTTCTTCAACTCGTTCACTCTTTCCAGCTCCTGATTTGCTTAGAAATAGCCTTGAACACAGCACAAGCATAGTGACAGAAACAGAGAACGCTGCAGCATGCGATTGTTAAGCCTATACCATAAAATGTTATACATTTAAAAAATAAGAAAAACAACAAGAATAATAATATTAAGAAATAATAATGAAAATAACTGGCTGGAATTAATCTTGCATTGGATTTTTTTATAATTTAGCAGTAAATTATACAAATGACGATATGTACTTCCAAGAACAATGTTCACTTACTTATGCCAACATTAGCAGCATTACAAACACTTGTCAGATACACAACGATGAACCTCTCCAGCACAAAACTCTTCATGACTATGAAAAACAGGTCAGGAACATTTTCCAATACACCAACTCTCTCAACAACAAATCCGACTACAAAGGCATAATGTTCTAGAAAATCTTACACAATTTAAATGTTGGCACAAAATAAACTCTCTACATGTATGAGCAAAGATTATTCCTCCTCAAATTTATGAATATTATTACTATTAAATTTTTTACCTTCATCATGCTCAATTGTGATCCATGCCTTAACAAAACACAGATTGTTCGTGGTGACTAGCACAACTACAATGTCCTCCTGTATAATTATCTGGGTCCTGATTTGAAAAACAATACGAGGTTTTGTCATAATGCAACTTGTTCTCCTACAAAGATATAGGATAAAAAATGCTAAAACTGGCTCACTCCATTCCACTTGCTGAAAACATTAGGAGAAAGAAAACCACTATAGAATCATGCAGAGATTCTACTGACTGGGACTGCATTGAGATGTAACAGACTTCTATTGATGTTGTCCAGACTGCCAATGCAGAGCAGAACTTACCACAGAGACAAAGCATGCTAGCTGCACTTATCTGTGATTGAACAGTCTCTCAGCAGGATTGCTATAGACTTGATGGGCCATCTCCCAAGTTCTAGTGCAGGCTACCGATAAGTCCTGACTGTGTGTGAATTTGGCATGCAAACCCTGACACCATACTCCTGAAGAAGTTTGATAAATGCCACATAGCCAAGAAACCGAAGGTCTACTTCTACATGTTGTGATCCTGAAAGAAAACCTGATGGATTGTTGATCGATTTTCATAGGAAGGTAATGACTGAACTGTACAGCATGCTGGAATCTCAAAGTTCGACTAGCAGTTAAAGAGAACACTCCCCTATCTGTTTTTTTGGCTAGCAGAGAGAAATACCAAGAAACCACTATGTCCCCCCCCTTTTGAGCTCGTTTATGGTTGATGAGTGAAGTGGCCTCCTACAAGTACTTAAGGATATATGGGAAGAAGACAACAACACCAATGAGGGCATAGTATTCATGAGTGACAGAAGGTGCAGTAAAGATGGCAACCAAGGCTGAGACAATATCCTAGGCCACCATGAATAAGTAGTAGGTAATTGCGGCAAGGTAATGTTGCTTCAAACATGGCGAGATGGTCTTGGTCCTCCTGCAATCAGACTCCAGCAAGCTCAAGGCAGCATGGTAAGATCCGTATGCCATAGAAAGAAAGCTATCCAACACAACTTACAGAACCATCATGCACAACAGGAAGAAGAACGAAAATATTTCACCCACTGCTTTAGCTAAAGTTACCCCAGGGGTTGTCATCATTCCATGGTTGTGGGAATCCTATATGACAGTCCAGATGGTGCAATGTCATTGCCACAACAATGTAATGACCTCTACAACTTTCAGGAATAATACAAATCACTACATCTTCACAAAGACTGGAAAAAGAGAAGCAAAATATGCAATCGTAAATTCAATGTTTACAACACTAGCAATTAGAGTTAGTATGTTGGCCTACAGTCACAATTATCAATAATAGTTTAATATAACTGATTTTTCAACAACAAAACAACTACTCAAAGCTAGTTTGTTGGAGAAGGAGGGCAGAATGCGATTGATTGAATTTGAACACTGTGTAGTTGTTTACATGTAAGTTTAATATGGGTATATAGATTGTGCTTAGTATAGTGGTCAGGTTTATCAGTAGCATGCAGGGTCCACAAAACTCGCACAAATCTGCTAATTCCTGCTGTTGCCCTGCACTGTGTTTGTGGTTGTGCAGGAGTAGAACTGCTCTGTGTTGCTGTCTACATAAAAATGCCGTATCTACCAGCTACTGACTGTAGTTAGCTATTAATGCTCTGAGTCTAACTGAGTGTGTCCCACTAAGTTGTGCTAGGTCTTCATTGATACTGTATATGATAATAATTTCACTACATTTTTGGAGATTCATTGCTACCTTTTGAAACCATAGTGACAATCCATCAAGTTCTTTATTTCAGCTATCGTGAGTTTCACTCATACTAATATTTTCCTGGAGAAGAACTGATAGACTGACCAGTTGCTGGCAAATGAATCCAACTTTTCCTAGATGGTCCCTATACTCCACACTAAGTAGAAGTACGGTCTCTTGTGTATCCTACTTTTGTCATGGGCAACAGTTTAAGTTCTTATCTTTGTGATGTGGCAGGGGAACAAAAGGGCCTGACATCTCAAGCATATTATATTTGGTGCAACAGGAATTTAGCTCTTCGCCATGGCATCCCAAAAATATGGATAATTTTTTAGGGGCATGTATATTTCTGCTGTCTAATTTAGCAGTAGGTGTGGATGATAACTAAGGGGCATGAACCAAGATAGATACAATAGAGCTGGATAGCCACTTCTCTCCACACCAGGCTTTATATATAGCCATTCAAGAAGTTCTACCATTCCTGCAACAAATTAAATCTTGTTAAGAAGTATTGCAGCTGTAATAATTGAAGTTTTAATCGGTGAACCCTATCAGGGACATCTTAACATTATATGTATATATTCTCATAGAACTCTCAGTAGACACATCAACAAATCATTTTGAAATTTACTCTCGATATGTCCTAGCTGAAAATTGATAATAAATTTCAAAGAAAATTATTGTGATATATTGCACAGAATAGAATTGAATATGTACAAGACTATGATGGGAGTGCCTGATTTTTATTATAGCTGCAGGCCCATCAGATCAGAAACCTAAAAAGCCAGCAAAAGCATTCCCATTGTACTATCCTTACCATAATCTTATCTAAAAAATTTTTAAATAAAGTTAGCTACTTATCAAGTCCACTTCTATAATAATGGTTCCCTAATTGTTGCAATAATAATTGTATTCATGTAGAACAGCAACAGTGCTTTACAGACTTATTACTGTATGCCTGGAGCATAAAAGCACACTGAATGGGCTACATTTTGAGACAAAAATCTTTGAAAATGGATGAAGTATTAAAAAGTTATATAATTAATCACGAGAAATGGTCTACTCTCCCCATTGTACTAGTGGTATATATAATAGATTGGAAAGACCACTTTTCTGAATTAGGACTAGCATATAAGTAAGTATATAAGCAAGTGTTCAATTCTTCTCAAGCAAAGATAGAATGATAGATTTCCCATCACAAATGTTGATGAAGCAAGTATATATATATATATATATATTAAATATATGTATATAAACTCTAGCAGTTGCTTGGTAATTTTAAGAAGATCAGGCCGGTTGTGCCTGTGGCTATTTAAACAGTAGTATTGTACACACAATTGCTAATGTAATATTATACTTCAGAAAGAAGTTATTATAACATACCAAATATTTGTTGGCTATATTCATCCATACATACAAAATTGATGGCAACATTAAGCTGTACTTTTTAATGGGCACGTTCTATATATCCATGCTTCATGAGCTGTAAAGCTGCATCATAGTCTAATCAAAGGAGGATAGTATTTCTTCTGGGATACTAAATATTATGTGGAAAGTTTGCCTAAGACATCCTTGCATACATGTAATATCACAGTTGTTCTAGTCACATAGTTTAACACAATATAATTTCACTGGGCAGACAGCCCAAAATAATTATTCACTCATGCTGTTTATAGCTGCTTAACTGCACATATGCTTTCATTAATACCACACCCATAAATTTAATTATGTTCCAGAAGTGATCTAGCTAAAGCATCTAGACTTGCTGGATGATTGGAGCTATATATGCCAGTGTACAACAAACACAAACAGTGCATTATATGTTTTAGTGAATATCACTTCTATGGATGCTTATCATTTATCTTCTCCTTCTCACATTCCATGCATTTATGTTAAAAAATACCTGTTATCGTTAAAAATAATATATAATAGTACCGACAGAATACTGATGTGTGAAATATGTTATGCATTTACCAATAACAATTAAATCAAACTATGTCCTTGAAATTTAGTGCTCAATTGGGTGTTTGCCAACTGTCTCAAAATCACAACTATGTCTCCATCTATTTAATTCAATTGTGTTTATTAATTAAATGGTGAGATCCTTTGGGAAATATATGTGGAGCGATAGTAAGCAACTTACACTCATCATCAACAATTCTGCACTTTGTGAGGTTACACCATGTGTTATTCAGTAATTTGAATCAACTACTTCCAAGAAAAAACAAAGAGCTGTTCTTCCCTTTCATCAATTTCATCATTAGCAAATGAAATAAAGACATCAATGTGAGTTATTATTCTATGTTTATCTGCATGAAATTCTAAACTAAATGAAGTGGTATTGAACATTTGTAAATAAGAAAATCAACATTATGTATTACGAATTGCAGCCTATTCCAAAAATTCACCATTGTGAGTTGATTTTTGTGTCATTGACAGTTGAAATAGTGGAGATCCATAATATTTTCTTAAAGCAAGGCTTCAACCAGCTATAAAGTATAGAAAATGTAGCTTTCTTCTAGCCTGACCTTTATTTGGTACCTATTGATAACAAGCGTTCCTAAGGTATCACTAAACTAGAGCCGAGTTGTATAGTTCTTGCTCAGTAAATGCTATTTTCTTTAAAGATGGTATAATTTTAGGGGTTAATTTCTCATAGCAAATACTAGGTTTCCTTCACGGTAATTAAACTATACTGCTCATAGATAAAAATTTCTCATTCAGTTCCTGGTCACTAGCCACAATAGTCAGCAATTATTATTAAAAAATCAACTTTACTGGAAAAATTAACTGAAATCCCTAAGGAATCATGCTTGAAGTATCCATACATATTAATATCTTGCCTAAATTTGTATCATTCCATCTTATCATAAAGAAGAAAAACAGACATAATCATATTTAATATGTCTACAATGGAAGTGTAAGGTGGGTGGGGCAGAATTTTCCATTTCCATATGTGCTCTGCCTTTTAAGTAGCATTTCACATTAAGGAGCTTTTCCATACACATCAAATATACAGAAAGTGCTGCATAAACTATTAGCTAATCCCAGAATCTCTGGACCAAATATAGTTTTCGGTGAAGTTTGCAAAATTAATTAGCATTTGATATGGTCCTCCATTGAAGCATTCAATGAGAGAAGGGTATATGCTTGTGTTAGTCGAAAGAGTGAAACTTACTAATAGCAACTGATAGTCAACAGCTTTACTGCAAATATATGGAGGGGCCAAGTAGCAATGCTTGCTCTTATCACCAACATAAAAATTGAACATAATTACTTTTCATGGTTCATCTAAGTGTACGTACTGATATGTGATAACATGCAACAGCTCCTTTTAGGTAGTGAAAAGTGCATCCATAGTTTATTTAACTAGTTTTTATTAGGAAAATGTGAAGGATTGCTTCTTGTGGAAAAGGAGGAAGCAATATAGGGTGGAGGAGCATCTGCAAAGCATCCTTGAGTGTAGTAGAATGGAAGGGCAAAATCAACTATTGGCCAAGATATATCTAGTACATTGTAGCAGCAATACTATAATAATAAACATTTTAAAGTAACCCAGTACCTTGAGTGTTGGATAGAGGATTACAAATGGTGAGGATGATAGTGGATTTCTAGTTCATTTTCAATGCGGTCGGCATGCAGGTTGAAGCGCATCTACAAACAAGTAGCATAGAAAGAATCAAGAGAGGAACTTCATCATCTTTTGCATGTGAAACAGCCATATAGAAAAACTAAAAATGAAATTGATATACACCATTAAATAACCAGAGATTACAATAAAATATCACTATTTTGTACTTGTTCTTACATTATAAAACTAAGGGAACAAAAATATATACATAATTAAACTGTAGGTTATAACAAATATCACTATTTTTTACTTGTAAGTTATGTCAGTCTATCCATGAATACAAAGCATCATCTTGCTCTTGTTCAGAAAAAGTAGCTAGAAGAGTATTTTGATAATATTTGCTCTACCAACGTTTGTATCATCAACCAAAAAAGGTAAACGATTTGTAAACTCTAAGTTCTACATACCTGAATGTAAATTGTTTGGCTTTATAATATCATTGTGATGGAAAATATCTCAAAATATATAATATAGTACGTAGTTATTCTGCTGAAGCAAAACATACATTAGGAATACTCTAGTGATGTCTACAGACTTGATTATGGCCAAATTCATAGAGAAATACAGAAAGCAGAGGTACTGCACACTTTCAATTGGACTCAAACACCCTCCTCTATCTATGCATTACAATGCACAAGCCAGCACACATTTTAAAACTGACACAGACCTCTGTTAGTGCAGAGCTGAGGGATATAGCAATGTTATGTAGACTGCTATGCTGCCAGCTCCTGCAGTAGTTTAATTAAGGAAAGATTTTGCCAACCACATGCACTCGGGAAGAAATCCATGCATTGGGGAAATCCTCATTTGAATTAGGATGTTATATATTTATCCAAGATATGCAATTCCTTTGATCCTGGTTATAAAATGGCAAACAAAAAGTGCTAAAACTGCTTTTTAATATCTATACATTTGTTTAGCTGATTTTATCATGAAAAGCCAAAGGTAAAAAGGGGTATTCCCTTACCAGTTTTATTTTTAAACCCCATGCAATTGATAAGATCTTATGGGGCAGTGCGTGTTTCATAATATACAGATAGATATATAGATAGATTGGAACTTGGGACTTCAAAGCATAAGATGACTAAAAACCAAAAAAGTATGAGTTGAACATCCTGTAAATATTTGTGTCAACATTTGGCAAATTCTTAATTTATTCCAATCATAATTATAATCTCTTCTTGTTTCATTTACCTCAACTACTGCAGGTGCTACTGGGTTTAATCTTGCTCTTATCCTTGATTCTTCCTTCTTCTTTTGTTTGAGCTCTAGTCACCGCCATGACTTCATCTCCACCTCTTGTGTGAACTGTTTATCTTTGCATCTCAATAGTCTTCCTAGTTGCTGGTCATCCACAACCAGGAGAACTGACACTAGCTAGTTCTCTGATGTGGCTGCTTTCACCTTTAGTTGAACTCCATTGAGATCCACACTGATTTCTGACAATGGATAGAGGATTGTAACACCATGGGATGGGCACATCCCACACTTAGGGGTTTAACCAAGATTTTGAGCAGGGAGGTGCTGAAGTAGCATCTTGATGATTCTAGCCATTCTAACTTTTATAAGCCACACCCACTTACAACAATTATTCTTTTTACTCATGACAATGTTAGAATGATGATGATGATGGGATAGATCAGCAAGAACGTTTATCAGTTGAAATTGCCTGGAATGGTGCTGAGCAGGATTGTCAATCGTTGATGATGAAATGTCAATAGGAATGTTTAGATGGATGTGCAACCCATTAATCCGACTATTACCCATTTTCTATGAGGGGATGTTTATATTTGCTTCAGTACAATAGAAGAATGTTCAGAAGAACAAACTAGTCATGGGCAAGATACACAAAATAGTCAGCTAGACACTGATATTTGAAAACATTAAACTAACATGACAAACAGCAGCTGAGAGTATGGCTATAAGCTATGTGAAGTCTTCTGTTTCTGATGTGCCAACAGTGCAACTAACTTAAAAAATTGGAGGGGGTTTGAAGATCATCTTGATATAATCAACGCCCTCATTTTTCCACCCACGTGCTTAGGGCTGCCTCTAGCCACTCGTACCAATTTCATGGGCACTTAGTTATTCTGGATGAGGTTTTTTGGAATGCAGGTTTTTGAGGTCCCTCCACTTTAGGGTCTAGTAATTTGCCTATAATTATCCTATGAAACATATTTTAGTATCAAAAGAGAGCACACAGAGAGACCTACCTATCTTTTAAGCTATATATAACAAGTCCAAACCATGAAGTTTGCAGAATCTACAGAGCTCTAAATTTGTAACCACAAGTAAAAAAATAAAAAATAAAATGCAACTGTTCCCCCTTATTACGTTTACTTTTGCACTCTTCAGCACTGAACAATAAGGATAGTCCGAAGAGTATACCCCTAGATGATAAATGCTAAAACAGTCATCTAGTTCTCAAGTCTAGGCAAGGAGGACTGTACATTAAATTAACTCACTTAAGCAACTTCTTAGTATTGCTTTGACAGATACTACCCATAAAAATTTCAAGTCTACTTTGAATCCTCAGATCTTGTATCTATCATCTACTTAGCTACAAACATATTGTCATTTGATGATAGTTTGACTACGAGAAGATTTCAAATTATCCATTGCATTTCAACAGTGACCAATGAAATTGATAAATGGTCATCAATGGCATAAATAAGTTTATGCAGATAGTATTTAATTGGCAAGAAGATACATATGTTCGTACCAGTTTATTTCAACAGAGGTATATATACTTTTATGACAATTCATTAACAGTACACACCTCCATTCAAAACTGTGTTGATGCACATTGTTGTATATCTTGGGAACTAATATTCAATCACCCTAAAACTACTTGTTATCATAGCTATTTCGTAGCTCAATGGCAATCAAAGAGTTATCAAAACTGCTCTTTGTAATGAACCCTGGTCGAATCTCTTTGTTTCCTATGCGATCATCATGGCAGGATTTACGTGTGACTTCCCTCTATAGATTGTCCTTCATAATTTGGCTGAAATTTTTCATTTGATGGCTATTTTCTAACTATCATTCAGAACTTCCTATATATACATGTCCAACTTTATCAGACCTTAAAAAGATGTGTAGCCATGAGCATGTTGCACTTATCTCTTCCCACCGAGATGAGTTGTAGGTTAGTAACAAATTTAATCTCCCTCTTTATAAAATGCCTTGTTTCGTATTTTGTTTTTACAGAAACATATAAAAGGAAAATACAACATCATGATGCAGTACCATACGTATTGTTTAATCTAATTTCTGTCTGTGACTGAACTAAAAAATGTGAAGGCAAACTATAGTTCTATTGCATATTTTGCAAAAGCTACATGACAAAGGAAATATATATATATATATACACACAGTCTAAAATGTTGTAGTGGATTCATCATTGACAGCTGTGGTTTTCATCACAGCTGTGGTTTCCATGTCCTCTATGGCATTGCTCTCTTCACTATCTACAACAGTAGGCTTCATTGTCGCTGCATTAACAGTCTTCTCTGGGATAGTGAGGTCATTGAAATTCATGTATCCTGCATTGGCCTCCAGGAGCGATGAAACAAGAGGCACCAAATCATTGAAACTTGGCCTGTCTTCTGGTTTTAACTCCCAACACTTCTTTACAACTTCACAGTACCTACATCCAATGGAAGAAGGTTGGTTGCATGATGAGAGAATTTTCTGATGTAAAACTAAGAGCAGAGATAATATTAACACATTACTATGCACGTATCTTGAAAATAATTATTTTGCCTTTGAACCATTATGTTAATATCCCAGAGTTTGAAATTGCTAGATAATTATAGAGTTAGACTTAAAACTGAGCAGAAAATAACCTGGATCAATATTGACTATAACTATGCTAACAATCTAACAAAACACAATAAAAATTAAGTAGTTGAAAAAGCCACAAATAAAGACTGATTAGACTACCCTTAACTTCCAATATAGCTGCCATAATTCCAGAACAGTTTTTAAATTGCATAATCTTTGTTCTGAAGTCATAATTATTGATTTTATCATAGCAAAACAAAGAGCAAAATGAGACCCTATTTTGGACAATTTGAAAATCATTTAGCATCTTTTACTATTCCAGTATAGCTATTATTATACCAACAAAATTTGTTCGCTAGGATCGAGGTTGGTGTGGGGTGGGGTGGGGAGGTTCTGTCCTATTTCTACAGCGTTGTTGTATAGATTGCCATCCTTGCCTATTAAATGGACCTCATTTAATATACATACAACCACATGATACATTTCACACTTTTTCAAAAAGAATGCTGAATAGTGTATAAAAAATCCAAATAGCTCTATGATGCAACTTGCACCTGAAAGGAGGAATAAGTCCAAAGATGAGGAGTGGTTCAGAGTATCACTAAATACTTGATAATTCTAGCCAGTAGGCAAATCAGCTTTTATATTAGAGTGTTCTGGTTCAAGTTTGATCGTTTTGGTTCACATTTTTAACATTATGATGCAAGCCTGCTGGACAATCGAATAGTATATGGGACATTGGTACTATTATATCGTTTGTCATGTGCAATAAAGTAGAGGATGATATATGTGCCACCAAAAGTGAGGTTCCACAATTTTTAGTTGGTTACAAAGAAGGTCTGCGAGAGATAGAATAGGCCACCAGAAAGTGTGCAGTAGCTGAATTCGAAGAGAACATTACAATAGTACATTGGTATGCATGCATATATGTGTAGTTTTCCTAAAACCTTCTTAACATGCAGCTGAAATCTGACTTCAATATATACAGCACATTGGTTTTTAGAAAGGACTTATTTTTTATCTGAGAAATAATTGAGATTAGTTATAATTAAATTTTATGGCTATATGTTTATTATGTAAAATATTTTGAATCAGCATTAACTCACACCCTCAATTTATTTGAAAGATTTTGTGCTTCAAAGTTTAGTTCCTATTTCTAATCCCAACCTGAAAAAGACGCGCTTGATTGAAATATTAAACAATATTGCTAAATAATGCACACTAACAGAAAATTATTTCCATAATTTTTTGGACAGAGAGGAATTAGGACTTGAGTCAAAGGAGCTAATATCCAGAAACCAGACTAACAAAGACCACGTCTATCAAAGCAGGTAATGAAAGCAAGTCTATTGAGGCAAACTTAGGAAGGAACTAGTGATGGCCTTTCAAGTATAGCTAATTTGTGTTCGACGTTATTCCCCAGAACAATGTTCAATACAGAATTATTTGAAAATCCTTCATGGCAAACTGGTCCTTTTAGCTGAAGATGAGAATAGTTGTTGTGATAGTCTCGATATTGCATCGTTTACAATTCAGAGATAATCGTTGCATATGTCAGAAAGTGTTTTGGAACTTCATAGGACATCCAAGGGGTACCTGCACTAATACAAGACTTGGAAATGATCTCCATGCAAATAAGCCTCGAAAGTCTAGTTGGGAAATTATTGACAACTTAACTATAGAAAATGAAGCTGATAATAGACATGATTTTACTAGAAAATTCTTGCCTCAATATTTTGTTGTTGAAATACTTTGCACACAAATGGTGCAGCTAATGCACATGCACATAACTGGTACCATTTCAATGACTAGAAGACCAGCAGTTGATAGCAAAATACCATAAAGATTCCTAACCAGATGCTTTGTAGCGACAAGGGGCTTAACCATTTTTTTGGCACTAAACATGGAGAGACTTAACCAGACTCAATATTGTATCATGATGGCAGTGTTATTGCTCACGTTATATCAGAACATGCGGAATTATTTGGTTTATCCATTCTGTATCCATTCTCCAGCATAGGACAGAGATCTGTTGCATTGACTCCAGTATAGGGGCACTTTCCAGCACTAAACACCTCCCAGCAAGTCACACCATAAGACCACTACATAATCACATATATTATTACATCATAACCTATCACAGTTGTATTACATGTTGTTTGGCTATAGTAAAATTGATTATATGAAGTTTAAATTCCTTGCATGTCAGGGATAAATAATGGTATTGTCATTTATACATACCACATCAGTCTTCTGAGAAAATATCCCATCTCTTAAGCTTTCTGGAGACATCCACTTAAATGGTACCATAACTTCCTTTTCTTGCTGTCTGAAGCAGTCCTTGGACGGGTTGATGGATTGGGATAGACCAAAATCCGATACTTTAATTATAAAGTGCAAATCAACCCTGGATAATTTAATGATGAAAAGGTAATCAAAAAACTAATATCAATATTTGTTACACAACCCAACCATTATGAAAGGGGAAAATTGGTTACAGAAATTATCTACAAACAATTTCTGATACAGTTAGCTGACTTTTAATACCAAAACAATGAAAAATATTCCACATGAAAATATTTATATACTCACATGCAATTTCTGGCAGCCAGGTCTCTATGTATGACCTTTTCACTTGTCAAATATTCCATCCCCTTAGCTATTTGAAGACAGATATCCAAAAGCTTACAGGAAGCATACATCTATTAATATAGGGAAAAGAAATATCTGTCAACATAATTGTGCTACTACCACTCAACATTTTCATCAAATGTTCTTACAATTTTTTCAATCATCTCAGAGTTAACTGAAAAATAGAGTTCCTCTCTCTCTTTTGACAGATAAGAAATGAGACTGCCATTGAACATGAAGGGCATGACAATATAGGGAACAGGACCTCCATCCATGCAGACTCCAGTGGGAGTAAGAACATTAGGGTGGTCAAAAGTAGACATTCTGGAAAACTCTTCCAACAGATTTTTTATCAGGGATTTATCAAGAAAACCTACATATTTGAAAAATAATGATAAGTTTGGTAGCAACAACTAAGCATACCTTCTAGTATTTTCACGGCCACTGCTTCAGTGAAACACTTCGTTAATCCTTTAGCGAGATGTCCTCTGTAAACAATTCCATACTGACCTAAGGCAGAAGAAAATAGGAGTTCCGAATGAATAAACTGAACATCATCATCTCCATAGTGAAGACCTTTCCAGAGAATATATGAAGATCAAGAACTTATTGTACATGAGATTATGTTAGCAGAGCGAGCAAAAGATTACAAATGAGAGCTTTAATTGTAACAATCCATACATCTATAAATTATTTGCCTTTAAAAGCTATAAATTGTTTGGATTAGCTACCGATTGACATCTATAAAATGCAATGCACTGAAATTTGTTATAATAAGAAATGGCTTGAGTGAAGGAAGCTATACTGGATTATTATGTCTACTGTTAAACCCACAGCATAGAAATCTGTCTAGGAGTAATTTAATTCTCTAAGATACATACAATATTCAAAGGAAGCAGCAGAACAATAAAAAAATTATCATTAAATAAATCACTTGCCATTAAAAATGTCATACACACCCTCAAAGTGGAAAGTACATAATAATAAGTGAACAGCCTTTTCAATTCCAATTGTAATCATCCATTCAATAATAATCATAAGCAGATTAGCCAATTGAAAATATGCAGCAGTAGCTTTGATTAGATTGGGAATGTAATATTAACTTCTAGAACTGCCTAACTCCATATACATACTCAATGTTGCAGGGAAATTGGGGTATTATTATTTTGTTATGTATGTAATACAGTAGGATGTCAGTTACTAGTATCCGGACAGGTTGGGACCGGAAGGTGTCCGGATAACTGAAATTTCTGGATAACTGAAGTCACTAGTTGTACACAAATGTGTACACGAATATAATGTTAAAAGAGTAAATGTACAAATGTATAATGTGCATTAGTCATGTTTATACAGTGCATGTAATCACTGATTTTTGTCTGTTTTTGTGTTTCATATCTCTTCTTCACTGCTTCCATGAAAAGGCCATTAATTAGCACTGTAGCATTCATGGGTACATGAGGTTGCTGTTCCAGGTACAGCCGGACAGTTTCAAATGCCTGGCAAGCCTGTGTATGTGAAACAGTGGGAGCAGTAGTCTCCTCATCTTCATCTTCATTGAAGTTATTTTCACCCTCTTCTCTCACAAGTGTGACAATTTCTTCTTCACTGCAATCATGATAACCTGGAGCATTATTGTCTGAAGTGAGCCAATCCACTCTTTCAGCAGATGGGATGTTGAGTGTATCCAAAGCTTTATCAATCCTAGACTGCACATTGGTAGACTCAGGATCCTGCTGAGATGCAACCTCTTGCCGGATGATGACAACAACCTTTTCCAACTTTTAGCTATGGTTGACTCTTTCACTTCATCCCAACTTCTTGCGGACATCAAGACAGCAACCTTAATGTTTATGGTTTTAATAAACTCGGCAATGTTCATGGAGCCAACTCTTTCTTCATCCAACATGCGAAGCAACAAGTCATGCTTGTAATGTCGCTTGAGTGCTTCCAGCACACCCTGATCCATTGGCTGGAGAACGGAAGTTGTGTTTGGAGGTAGGTAAAGGCATGTTATTTCCCCATCATCAGAGCTGAGAGATTCAATATCAGGGTGGGATGGAGCATTGTCCAGGACAAGAACAGCTTTCGGAGCAAGACCTTTCTCCTTTAATGCTTTACGGCAAAGTGGCACAAATGTTTCATGAAACCATTTCTTGAATATTGTGGAATCCATTCAAGCATTTTTCTGTGCATAGTAGTGTACTGGAAGATCCTTCTTGTCCAAATTCTTGAAACACCGTGGATTTAGGAACTTGTGGATGAATACAAGAGGGCGTTATCGAACCACTAGCATTTGCACATGCCATTAGCGTCACTTTATCTTTAGGCTTTTTAAATCCCTTTGCTTCTTTCTCTCTGGATGAAACCAGTGTCTTGTTTGGCATCAGCTTCCAGTATAGACCTGTTTCATCACAATTGAAAACCTGATTCAATGTTAAACCTTTCTCCTCCATGACATTTGCAAACTTTTCCTTGAAAGGGTCAACAGTATCCGTGGCTGCTGAAAGTGATTCTCCTTGCACGGACAGTGCTCTAATCCCATGCCTATCTCTGAATCTCTTAAGCCATCCTGTGCATGCCTTAAATGTGCTAGAGTCTGAATCAGGATAAACTAAAAGATACATCTGCAACGCTTTACTCATCAGTAGTGGACCATTGATTGGAGTGCCTGAAGCAAACAAGAAAGGACAAGCTGGTTAACATACATTAGCTGTTAGCTAGCCACCAATTTGGCTAGCTGGACCTCACCTTTGCATCTCTGCTGCAAAAACCAAAGATAAACTGTCCTGTCCAACTCATGTAAGTCAGCCCTTCTAGCCATCTTCCTTTTTTTGATGCAATCACCATCTTCATAAAAGCTTGTAGCTTGGCTTTGTTCTAGACTAAATCATAAACTGTAGATTTTCCTATGTTAAATTCTGCAGCTACACTAGAAAAACTTCTCCCATTCTTAATGTAGTCACATATTTTTAGCTTATCTTCAATGTTCAAAACAACTCTCTTTCTTTTCTTCCCAGCATCCATAGCTAACCTAGCAAGAAATGAGCAGCTGCATCTCAGATCATGTGAGCTTACCTAGCAAGAAATGAGCAGCTGCATCTCAGCACATGCAGATCATGTGTTGATTAGTATATACCCTAATGTGATGATTGTTGCATGGGACCAAAGTACATGTACACTGTACTATACATGTACAGTGTATGTACATGTACACCTGTTCTGGTTAACTGAAGTTTACAGATAACTGGAGTCCGGATAACTGACATCCTACTGTACATTTAGAAATCTTGATTGAGCTGTATTTTGGGGTGCTATTCATTGTCCCCTAACAAACAGAGTCTCAAGTCAGTTTTTCCCTCATGATATGGGAGCATGTCCAGCCACTCTTTGTATAGTTAGGCTCATCTCACTAGCAATTGTAAGTTGTGGCTTACTCTGATGACAGAAGGTTCAGAATATGACTGAATCCCCTGCATGTTTGGGAAAGTAGAAACTACTTTCCATGTCTTGTGGTGGCTGCAGTCATATTCTGAACATTCTCTCAGCATAGAAAGGCCACAACTCTTAATGAATTTGGTTATGATTTCTTTGGTGTCTCCGCAGATGGAATAGACATTCCATTGACAAATATATACCGTGAGGTATGATTGCGTGTGCTTCGCTGTGTTTCACTTATGGGAATGTGCACTGGAATTCCAGCATGCATGGTTACGTGGCTGTTTCATTGAAGGAAGCAAACGCTAACCAGTCAACAGCACAATCCTTTTTAGACATATTCCCCTCAAGCTTAATTTTTTATTCCTTTGAAATGCAAGGATAACCCAATTTAGTGCTATACTAGCTTGTGCTAAATGACTGCTAAGAATCATTACATAGTCCCTTCAATATCACAATACTTTATCATCAACTTACCTTGTCCTACTGATTCATTTACCTCCAAGTTACAAGAATCGATCATCAGATGCTTAGAAATATTCAGTTTATATGAGCTTTGGATGTTGTGTGACTTGAAGCCTACCTCCTCTGTGTATAAAAATATGATATATTTATTTCTATACCATTACATATGACTTACCCGAATTCTTGCCAAATGATCTAGACAAAATTAACAACAAAGTTATTATAAATGTGTTGATGGCAATTCTTATAGTTTTCTTTTACCAACAAATTATTGTGGATAAGTGTGTTTTGTGTGTGTGTGGGTATGCATGTGCACATTATTTGGGGGGGAGTGGGGGGGATGGTGGTGCAAATACATAGAAACTAATAAACATCTTGTCAGGTGATAGTCAACAGTTCAAGAATTGAACCAAATCACTAGGGATAAAGAGGAGAATATACAAGTTCAAGCTTATGTTTTCAAAACTTCAGTTCTGTGATATGGAAAAAGACTTGTTAGTCTGGAAACATTTGTGTAGAGCTCTTTCACTTTGGAAGCATAGAATGTCCAGAAAAGCCTTCTGCTAACACTGGACAATTACTATTTTACAATTATCCTGATGGACATCATGATGAAAGCATTGAAGACGGAAAATTTTGGCAAGAAAAGCCACAATATTTCTTGTGTAATGCATGTAAATCATTGGATTACTGGAAATATTAAGGAATTACTTGTAGTTATCACTCATCTTGTAATTAAGGTGAACTACCGGGACTACAAGTTATTGCTCAAATATCAGAAACTGGTAAATTACCTATATTGTCTTTGATTACTTATTTCCAAGCTAAAAATTGCTTTTGCATCTTGTTAGCATTATAAAATCTTATATTGTCCTTTTCTAGCTAAAAATTCCAATGTGCCTTGAATACAGTACTAAGATTATAAACCAACAGACATTAAAAAAATGTAAACTTATTTTCAAATAGCTAGGTGCTTTCACCAGAATTTAGAGGAAAACACTGAATTCTCCAATATCTTTAAATAACCTGATAAAACTTTTCATGAAGAAGCTCATTCACATCTCAGATTGGAGATCATGTATATATATACCCACTAAGATGCAAATGGCGCCATAATGACAGAGCCCTTGTTATTGTCGGCTAGTTGGCCATTTTGTTTAGGGGTATATCTGTTCATGTGTTTTCATGTCACCAATGGTAGCATAGAAATAATGGTATTAGAAGGAAAAAACTATGCTAGCTACATTAGAGCTCACCTAATGCAACCGTCTGCTAGAAAACTCTTGTATCAATAATAAAACTACTGCAGGCTCTGAAAGTGAGATTTACAGGAGGATTACATACCTGATGCTACCAGACAAATTATTATGAAAAAAACAAACTATGCTAGCTACCCATTAAAACTGCAAACAGTTCACTAGTATAACATCTCACAATTTTTTTCGCGAGAAGCCATAAAAGGGTTTTTGGAGAGTAATTTTGGTGTAGAGGGGATCACATCTTTCATTCTATTTTCTGCTCCTCACTACATATTTATCTTTCCTGAGGTAGGAATGGTTGAGCTAATTGACCAATTGCATGTATTTCCAGCAAAATATGGCTTACTGAAAAACTAATTTTTTAGAAAAAAGTAAAAATATATAATTATTAGATCATCCCATTTTAAACATGTATTATAATAATCAGTAAAGTTATCACAATAGAAGGATATATTATATATTCAACAAACGACACAAATCACAATCACTTGTGATCTGTATATGTATATAGATATATTATATATATATATACATATTGTGTAAAAATATATATTCTACTATTATTCTAGAATTATCTGAACCTATTATTATATAGAATAGAACTGCTAGAGTATGACAATTATGGAGAGGAACAAAGCCATACAAAAATAATGTCTCACACAAACTATTATTGGCCCTTTCAACTTTTAACAAAATAATGTGTACAACAATATTATACTGGTTTTTATATTTGTGTACACTATTTTAAAAGTCATGGTTACTCCTAAGTTTATGCTCCACATTCTAGTTTTGTGGTACTTTTATCAAATTATTTCAAGTAAATAATTTTTTCTTGTAAATAATATATACTTGTACACAGGGTGATAATGATTTAGATTTTTAAATTCATAATTTATGACATACCTTAAATTAACATGTTCTTCTGCAGCTTTAGTGGTGAATTTTCTCCTCATGAAATATACCAATAATATTATGAATAGACTGATAATAATTATCAATGCTATTGCTCCGACAATAGCTCCAATGATTACCAAAAAATTGGTAGAAATATCTGCAGAATTGGTTTTGTCCATCCCAAAATTCAACAACAACAATAATAATCATATATCACAGGTGAAATGAAGAAACTAGCATATATAACATGATCTGCAAAATTGCTTATTAAACCTAGATTAAGTAAAAGCTAGAGTAGGAGAAAATATATAGTTCCTGTACTGAACATTTCCTTGTTAGAAATACGTCTTACAAGTAATGGCAAGGGGAAAATAGGAAGCAAATTTGAACAACAGTTTCTGCAGATATTAACAGATATTGGGGACTAGTAGGATCGATATAGTTTACACACCTTTTCAATTTTTATTCCTACCTGTTTTTATAAGGGCTAGTTAGTGCTTAGGTAGAGACTGCAGCTGTAGGAAAAGTTCCCCAACTTAGCCAAGATCTTGAATGATGGGTATTGCTAATCTTCTCTGTAATTAGGCTAGCTGATTTTGTTTGAAAATAGCTTAAATGGAATGGGAAATTGAAGGAGAACCACTGTGGAAGTTCTACAATGCATATTACCTTACTAAATTTGAACAATGTTAGTGATAGATTAACAATTTAATTTTTACTATATATACGTCAAGACATTTTTGAACATAGCCTTTTTTGTGGTTTCCATTTTCGTTGCTTCAAAAGTAGGAAGGACTACAGTTGACGATTTTAGTACTGATAATTAATTGACTAGGTCATAGTTAAAATATTGTAATATACCAGCTTGTGTACCATTCATTTCCATTCTTTCAGAAATATTGACTTCAGCATCAACTCCTAAATGAATTCTTTTTTTGTCTTCATTTGTGACAACACGTCCATCGGTGAAATTAATAACTGACAATACAACATTAAAAGTCTTTGATTCTCCAGGCATGTTATCTGGTACTATAAGAACTTCGATAAATTGTGATTTATTGCCATCCTTTTCAAACGTAAGGGTAGGTCTAAAGAACAATCCAGCTGCAGAAATAAGAAAATATACATTTCATGACAACTCATAATGATAATTACTACTTCCAATGATTAGTGTTTTGATCTGCTTTATTGTTGGATCTTTACCATAACCATAGAGATATTATATGACCTCCACAACAAGATCAATCCACAAATCGATATATCATACAAAAATTTAAGGAAATGAACAACATGCAGCACTTTAGCATATGCATAACCTGTAAGCTGCTGAGACATTACAAAACATCCAACAAACTTTTCATGGAGTGTGCGATTAAAGTAATAAAGGGTGAGGATTGCAACTGCCTTCATAAACATTCTCTTCCAGACTTTAATTACTGTTTCTTGAAACCCTTCTGTAGACATTGGGTGCACAGCCACCTATAGTAACCTGGAATTGCTATGAATCCCGTAGCTCATGATAAGGATATATATTGGGATGGATTTCAATTTTGTTGCTAGACACAGTGCTACATAGCAATGCACCATTTGGTTCACAGGCGTCGATAACTGTGCTTATACCTAATAAATTACATTTGTGCATTCTTATTACATGAGGAGTTGAATATGTTTATTCGTGAACAAAGTTCTAGCAAGAATGCCACCTCAAAAAATCAATTAAGGTACATTGTCAGAATCAATTTAACTGGGCCAACACACTTGGCTGTAATCATTGATGATCATGCGACAGTGTAAACCATCTTTCATTCCTACATACACCTTTTATTTCTCAAAATTATACTTGCAACAGTTTTCCTTAGATAACTAGACCTTCCTGGGATACTTGACCAGGATGCTATGGTTATCCACTCGGTTGTTTAAATGTTAGTTCCTGTGTCTTTTTGTGGAATAACTCTATGTACTAAGATTCCTAAATGACTTTGTGCTCATGAAAATTTACATACTTTTTTCTGGTATATTTTAATGCTCTCAAGTAATGTTAGTACTTTGCTTGTTTTTATATTAAGTTAGTGAAATGCTTTTGTATGAAAACATGAAGCATCAGATAATGCATGACACATACAATTTTCTGTGGACATTATAGGATTTTGATGCTCTGCCAGAATACATGGTTAAACATTATGAACTAATTTGGCTACTTATGATTTTATATTTCTTTGTATTTTTGTTTGGTTGTTATTATGAACGTTTGTTTTGTGCTAACTTCATAAAACAGACATACTTACAAACTTGCTTACCAATAGCAGTGCTATTATCCACAATACTTGCCCCCAATATAACTCCAAAATCTCCAAGATTTCCACTGAACAATGATACATTCAGATTGACAGCTTTATCATCATTTCTGACCGAGTAAATCACCGGATTAAACTGAAAATATAATTCTGGAAGGAAATCAAAGAGATGCATTATAAGACTCAGATTTTCAGTTACTATAGTACAGTATAGCATAATGGTCCTTAACACTATGCAGGTCCAAGCCAATAATGATGGATGTTACCTAGTGCACTTAACACAAGTATGCACTTAGAAGCTAAAGATTTTGTGCTATGTTAATTGAGTAAATACCAAACAAACATGCAACTTACCCAATATTATAATGGATAGTCCCCGACCTTCACTTAATGATGAAACCCTGGTGTGTGTGGAAGCCCTTGTTGTTTTTTGGGGGTTGGCTGAGGAGGCTTCTGCCTGGATAAACTTGAATACTATAATGTGGAACTAACAGTTGACAAAAAAAGTTGTAGAAAGGTAAACTGGTTTGTAGAAATGCTGTCCATGTGATCTATTTATAGAAGGGAACAATACTATACACTTAATTGTGATTCTAACTGATTCCCCCAAAAAATCATAAAGTATGATCATGGTATGTTAATCCTCCAAATATTATGAATATTGTGACTAGTAATAAATTATTACCGTCTTCATCCTCAATTGTAATCACTGCTGTATTTGGATCCAGATCAATCAGATCATTCGTGGTGGCTAGCACAACTTCAAAGTTCTCCTGTTCTTCATAATTAACATCATTTCCAATGCTCACATTGAAGCAAATGCGACGTTCCGTGGGTGTGAAGGTTAGAGTTACTCCGAATGCAGTATAATCTTCCGGTGCTAAAAATAAAATATTAATCATTTCAATAACACCACAACTACATGAAATGAGAATATCTTATCATTAACCATCACCATGTCTAGTCATTATTCACAGTAAAACATTACAATGAAACTTAGCTTTAGGATAAAATTCATCATGTAACCCGTTTTTAAATTTTTGGAGGTGGATACTGAAGGCTAGGTGGCTAGGTAATCAATTGTCACACAGTAAACTTTTTTAAAAGTAAATTTAAAAAATCAAGTGTAAAAAATCCTCTTCACCCACAGAATGTCTTCACCCACAGAATGTAACCTACTGCTGTGTTAGTTATTATCCAACAAAGGTTTAATAAAAGTGAGCTGAGGAGGAAGTCCAAGAAGTTTCCCTAGTAAGTACACAAGTTATAACTTTCAATATATGAAAATTGTTTATAATGTACTATATTATATATAATGCCTTGTTGAACTAATAATTATGTAAGCCGATTGTTATCTAGTAGACTAGTGAACCAAAAGCTAGTCTTGAGAGTTCCATTTGGTAAACCTAGAACTTGTGCTCGGTGCTTGCAATAGAACAAGGAAAACAAAAAAAAGCTCATCATGCAACCGAAACTTAGGTTGGCCAAGTGACTTAATTAACAGTCTAGTCCTCTTTAAACATAATGCTACAGTTCCTTGTGAAAGCTATGGCTACTAAGAGTTGCTTTAGCAGCTGCTACCATTGGTCTAGTCTTACAACCTCAGAACAAGACTACAGATGAAAACTTACCAATCAGCAAACTTCCCAGATTTGTGCAGGGTCCTACACTCACCATATACCAGGAGTAAAATGGAAGCATTATATATATATATATATATGTGGTTGTGCTTAGTGCATCCAAAGTGTTGAGGAAGGCACCTATACCATCTGGCTGGGCGCTTACTACAAGCAGCTTAACAAACAAAGCCCATAGGCAGAAATAATCCAGTAATTAATTATTTTACATTCCTCAAACCGGTAAGGATCACTAAATAAATATACTGGACTAGCTAGACAGAGTAATGAGTGGCCAAACTGTAGCAGAGCTGAATCCGATAAGTGTTCTGTATGGAAATCCCATCTACTAATTTTCCTGGTTACAAGCAGTGGAAAAAACAGTGTCCTTCAAGTAGAAAGAGAGTTGGGACAAATGGAAGCTAAACTGTGCATTTAATCAGACACAAATCGACTTTGTATATTCATGATTTCCAAATTCCATATAACAGACATAAGAGGAATACACTTAGAGATGATGATGTTCAAACACATTACACACATACTTCTTTAGCCATACTATATACAGCTGCTTAAATTTAAAGTTAACGAAACTTTCATCATAGACCTTAACTAAAGTGATTTACATCCTCAACTTACCCTCTGCTGTGCCATCTAAAGTTGCAAGCAATACTTCCGCATTTGACACAAGCACCCCACTCAATAGAGAAGCACACACCTCCAAAAAAGCACCATCCATTTCAGTCACAGTAAATGTAGTTTCGTCCAAGCCAATAGTAATTCCTGACAATAATACAATGAAGAACAACATTTATGTATACATATATACACGTCTCCCACAGGATGTTCAAACAAAACTCAATGTAAAGACAACAACTAGCACCAAGTAAACAGCCTACACATACGAAAACATGCTGAGCCCATTCATACTCCCAATATTATGAATACTGTGATAGACTTATGTATAAAGGGGGATATAACATTATAATATCAAAGCCACTAAAAATAAGGTACCACCAAAATTTGGCTTGTCTGAGCTCACCTCTAACAAATAAATAAAACAATAAAAAAGTGTTATCTTACTATCGTCATCCAGGATAATAACATCAGTGAGAGATCGGCTGACGGCAGCAACGACTCCAGGTGTTTCAAGGGTCAGCTGGCCAAGGAAGATTTCATCACCCTCAAATATGTCATCGTTAATTATGGTTACGTTGACTTCAACAGTGGTGATTAGGATATTAAATGTCAGCAGCTCATCTACAGATTGATAGTCAGCAGATTCTATGAGAAACAACAGTCAAGAGATAGATATAAATATTGATACTGAATGAAAATGTGAAACGCCCTCTTTGCCTACCCACCTCTCCCCAAGCAACAACAAACAATCCACAATCACAAACTGAAATTAGCTCAGTAGTTAGACATACGTGTGGCTCCATCTGGTATGTCCTCAGTCACCAATCTAACCACCAGTTCGATGTCATCAATATTGCCAGAAACTAGACCCACAGTCAAGGTGACAATTTCTTCCGTCTCAAGGGCAGAATATGGTGGATCGATAAACCCGATAGTTGGAACTAAACAAAAGAAGAAAAATAAAAATCAAACAGTGCACCAGTTATGTCGCTTAGGAAATCTCAATTCTTAAATGCCATGAAAAACATATATGATATGAAAAACTGAGCAGTGAGTATCGGTTGTCTCGACTCTTAGCCAACATGGCATTCAATCAAGAGATAAAAAGGTGGAAGTCAGGTGCCTGCTCTGGTCTTACCATCATCATCTTCAATCTCAACAGTCATTTGATCTGGCGCAATAATGACACGTTCTTGAGTTGTTGTTAGTGTTCCAAAGAACTCTTCGGTTTCTTCAGGTGCATTGTCATCCGTAATATTAACTCTGAAGTATAATGCCATGTTCTGATTGGCTGAAGTGAATGTTAGTTCTCCAACAGCAGGTTCGAAATCACTGACACCTAGGTGAGAGGAAAGAATTGGGCATGTGCTAGTGTAAATAATTGTCCTTAACACTTTCTTGATTAACTTGTGACTTAACTACAATTGAGTTCATTTCCCAGAAAAAGATAACTAAAGTTATCTTTATTCATAACCTAGCATATCACATAGCACTTGGATATGTATCATAAATTACATACTCGGCACCCATGAGTTGTGAGTAGTGGGAGTTTGCTTAATGAAATTGCTATTAAGCATAGTGTACCTAACTCTCGATGTACACTTATTTAGTTTCCTTTCCAATTTTGCATACAATTTTTCATTGCTTGTAGAGTAGGACATTAAAGACACAGCCTCTGAGGATAGTTATCTTTTCTGTTAAGAGTTTTGTAATTTATTATTTCACCAAGCATGGTAGGTGAGGTTGCCAAAGTTGGTGACTATTACAATGAAGTTGGCAATTAAGCTCAGCAGAATAATTGGCAGTTCTTATGTATATAACAATGCTTCTGCTTTAGCTATTGTGATTCTTAAGCCTGAGAGGTCTCGTGTATTACATTTTATTAAAAAATAGTCTCGTCAACTTAGCCAGGCTTTTATGGTATAAATGGAGAGGCTATGAGGAAATTTACCAGCATTGAATGCAGTTATGGAAACAATCTTGGCACAACAATTTCTACCACATGCCAGTTCTTGCAAAAAGGCTCCATTCCTCACATCGTCTGTGACCTCGTCATCCATAACACTGAAATATTTTGAGGTTTTTAATGGACTTAAAAGCTTTATTGGATCGTACTTGGCAACATATTCGAGCAAAGCTAGAAAGTTACCTCTCTTTCCAGAAGGATTTGATGCCATGCTCTCTATGGCCCTGCATAGGAAGCCCCTGCATGCTGCAAAATTTAACAGCATCAACAATAGCTGTTTATTTCGGTTGAAGGTTGTGTTAGACATTTTCTGGATTTGACTGGTTTCTAGATTTTTTAATGTCGTCAGGAATAATTTTGCAGCATGTAAAGCATCTTGGTGATATTGAAAATCCCCATGATTAGTTGAATACTTACCCTTTGCTTTGCTGAAATTTTTGAAAGGTTTTTTTCACTAGAATTCCCAAATAACTCTTCGTAATTTGTCCAAACAGTACACAATTAGAGAAGCGCTATGCGCCGTCATAGAACAAGATTGGACTGGACCAATAATCAGTGTGCAAGTCATATGATGATAGCAATAACTGAGGCAAGGTAAGGGTCGTCAATTAGGTAAGATCGCTAAGTGGAATATTGTGTGTGGATGATATTACATATCTAACTAAAGGTCGCTAAATGGAATATTGTGTGTGGATGATACTACATATCTAACTATCTCCCCCCAAGTTCACTGTAGGGGAACTGAAAATTCTGTGGTATCATCGTCCATCATTGTCCGTATCTGTCTACCGGGACCTTGATCCTGGTGCTCCGGCGAAGTGGCGGCGGTTGGATGGGTGGTCTGTTCCATGGTGCCATGGGTCCTATCGCTGGGCTGTCGTGGGGCTTGGGTGGTGGGAGTTGGAGGGTTGGCGGTGTCCCAGCAATCGAGGCGTACGATCTTCCCCCTGCCTGTGAAGGTGGGGGCGAGAATTGCAGTTTATTCGGAGCCTGGTGTTGAGCCGGGGGTGGTGCCTGTGGTGTGCCAGGTGTGGTAGGTTGGCGAGATGCCGGCGGCGGCAGAGTCACTGGTGCTGGCGGCGTCGGTGGTGTGGGTGGTGGTGGTGGTGGTGGCGTGGTAGCCACTGGTTGGTTTTGCCGTGGCGGTATGCCAGCTAGGCGGGTCCGGAGTGCGTCATCGGGTGACAGTTGTGGGGTGCTGTTTCTTCTCAGGTGGCGGCGGTTGCGGGTAGTCAGCCGGCCGTTGCCATCCATCCTGACGGTGTATTGGTGGTACTGGAGCACTTCTGTTACCACACCGGTGTGGTCCCATTTGCCTGGGTGGTGGCCGTGCTGGTTTTGGACATGGACCCGGTCCCCACACCGGAGTGGTGAGAGGCCTCCAGTATGTTCTGTCCACCTTCCGTGTGCCAAGGACTGTCGCTTCCTCATCGCAGCTTGGCGTTGCTTTTCCGAGGGGTCATCCTGGGGTACTTGAAGTTTGTGTGGTAGAATGGGTAGCAGGTCTCTTGTGGGTCGGCCAAGGACACACATCGCCGGTGACATCTTGGTGTCTGGACTTGGGGCGTTGCGGTATGTCAGCAGGGCCTTGAAGAAGGAGGACTTGAGGGTCCCTCCTGGGCCAGTGTTGCCGGTTATCAGGCGTTTCATCGTCTTGACAGCGGTCTCGGCCCTGTTGTTTGAGTGTGGGTGGTATGCTGAGCACAGCCTGTGTTGCACCCCCCAGTCGGTTAGGAATTCTGCTGTTAAGTGGGCAGTGAATTCCGGCCCGCCATCTGTGGTGATGGTATCGGGTATGCCGAAGGAGGCGAATGTCTCTCTTAGTACGGCAGTCAGACCTGCTGCTCCCCCGGTGGCTGGGGCGACTATGGGCCAGCCCGAGAATCGGTCCACCACCACCAGATAGCAGGATCCGGCGTGGTGGAAGTAGTCGGCACATATTGAACCGAACGGGCGGTCAGGTACCTCGGGAGTCGTTGGGGGCAGGTGAGGTTGGGATGGGGCGTTCCCGTTGCATTCTGTGCAGTGGGCGCGGGTCGTATTGATGTCCGACGTCATGCCTGGCCAATACATAGACGATGCTGCTCGGGCCATCATCCCACTCGTGCCCTGGTGTGCAGCGTGGAGGGCTTGCAGGCACTGTTGTCTGAGTGATTGGGGGATGACGATTCGGTCCCCGTAACACACCACGTCGTCAATGATGGTTAGGTCGCCTAGGATGTTGAAGTATGCTTGGATGCTTGGCGGGAGTAGGTCTTTGGCGCTTGGTGGCCCTTCCTCGATTGCTGCCATGAGGTCCTGCATCGTTGGGTCTTCTGTTGTGGCGATTTGCAACTGCTCCCAGCCAATCGGTGTTGCTGAGAGGGCGCTGCACAACGCGATGGGGAGACCATCTCCCTCTTGAAGCGTGCAGGTCGAGCAGTGCACAGTGTTGGGTGGGGTGCTGGGCCCGCCATGGCAGTTGCTGCTTGGTGACTGGACGTCGTCCTGGAGGTGTAGTCTAACCGGTGATCTCGGCCCGGATGGATGGCGAGACAGGGCATCGCTGGTCTGGTTGCGTGTGCCCGGGATGTAGGCCATCCTGAATCGGTAGCGTAGTGTTCGCTCCTTCAGATTCCTGAGGCGAGGGTTCGGGATGTCCTCGAGGCAGCGATCGCCGAATAGTCTGAGCAGTGGCTTGTGATCCACTGCTACGACTAGATCGCTGCACCCGAGGACGAAGTGCCGTGTTCGGTCGAGGGCATCTGCCACCGCCAGTGCCTCGCCCTCCACTGGTGCGTACCGTGATTCGGCCGCGTGGGTGAATCGGGACCCCACTAGTGTCACTCGCCATCCCTCCCGGCAGCAGAATGGGTCGGACGACTGGCACTTGCAGTGTTTTTGCGTTAGCCAGAAGCCGATCCCGTTCTTGCTCCAGTCTGTTGCAAGGCATGTGGGTCGCCCCTTGTCGAATATTTCGACGCCTGCTCGGATGCTGCTGCATATGTGATCCTTTGATGTAGTGAGGGCGTCTGACAGCTTGTCTGTCCATTCGAACGGGGTGGATGGTTTCAACAGCTCACGGAAGGGGAGCATGGCTGCGGTCATGGCAAAAGAGTATGAGACTTGATTTACCAGACCGAACCATGCCCTCACATCGGTGATGCTCGTTGGGGTTGGGAAGTCTCTGATGGCCGCCGTGAATTTGTCTGCTGGGCGGACCTCGGTGGGTGTCACGGTGAATCCGGCGAATTCGACCTTGTCCTTGGCGAAGAGAAACTTGGCCGGGTTGAGGGTGATGCCGTTCCGTGCGCAAATGTCGAGCCACTCGGTTGCCTGATGGAATGCCTCCGTGATGTCTGAAGACCAGAGGAGCGCGTCGTCTACACACTTGGTCTTCGACATCACGTGGGCGACGAGGGCGTCGTAGCGGGATGTATAAGCGTCACCGGAGGCGATGTAGCCCTGTGGTGCCGTCATATATCGGTATCTCCCCCACGGAGTTATGAATGTGGTGAAGTGTCTATCTTCTTCCCTCAGTGCTACGGAGTGGTAGCCATTCCACGCGTCGAAAATGGTCTTTTTGGTTCCGCGTGGAATGGCTCTGGCCTGGTGGAAGGGGGACGGACAGTGGTGCGTCTCTCGCGTGGCATGTTTGTTCAGGGGTTGGAAGTCTATGGTCCTCCTGAGCGACCCGTTCTTCTTGGTGCATATCACCATTCGGTGGCACCAAGTGACGGGTGTGCCCAGGGGGACCTTCTCAATCACACCGAGGCGGATGTCCCTGTCCAGTCCCCTCTTCACCTCCTCCTGCCAGTGGATCGGTATCGGGATCGGGGTGTGGCAGGGTTTTGGGGTGGCTGTTGGGTCTATGTTGAGGGCGAGAGGTGGGCCAGACATCATCGGCAAAGTCTGGTGTTCGCAGATGTTGAAAGTGCTGGACGAATACATCTCGAGTAGGTACTTCTCCAACTTCTCTCGGTTCTCCTCCGTGGCGGGGTATGGCAGTGTGGTTGGCCGCTGTGGAGGTGGTGCCCTGTCTGGGCAATGGCACGGTCTGGCTGTGGCTGGTTTGAGCTCAGGCTGACTGCATTTGGGGGGCTCTGCAGGCAAACTGGGTTTGGTTGCTCCCTTGGCCTGCTTGTCCTGGATGGATGCGGTTGATTGGCCCCGTGGAAAGTCGTTCCGGATCAACCCCAGGTCGGTGCAGGTCGACAGGCTCAGGTACAGTTTGGTTGCTATAGGGCTGATGTATACCATCTGCCGTGTCTCCCTGCCCGACTGGGTCAGTCTGATCCTCGTCAGCGCCGCTCCGATGATGGGGAGTTGGTTGCCACTCGCCGATCTCATTGTGAGTGATGCCGGTATCAGGTCTCTCTTTTCCAGACCAAGGCTTCTCATGAGTCGGGGGCCAGCCAGACAGCTCTGGCATCCCGTATCCGCCAGTGCTGTTGCGGATTGGTTGGAGCCCTCCTTCCTGAGGGTATGGCCGTGTGCTCGGTAGTCGGCTCGGTTCGTGGTGATTGCGACCGTCAGGGTTGGCTGTGGTGGCGATCGGCGCTGGGTCCATGACCCAGATGTCTGATTCCATGTCTGGTGGTGCAGTGCGCCCTCTGTCATATCATGGACCGTTTCGTTTATTGAGTTCCCCAGCTCCATGGTCTGCCAGCACAGTTTTGAGAAGTGGTTGGGGCGGCCGCATGACTGGCATGTCTTGCCATATGCTGGGCACTGTGCCTTCCTGATGGCCGTCCTGGGTGAGGTGCCGTGCCCTTGTCGGCCGCAGAAGTTGCATGTCCCCTTGTCCGTGGTTTTGGGCGGGGTAGCTTGGGGTCTGTTGGTCAAGGGTATTGGTACGCTGTGGTTCTGTGGGCGCTGTTGCTGTTGCCGTTTGTACCCGCTATTCACCGCCTCCTCCCGGTCAGCCCCCTCGTCCAGGGCATTGGCGGATGGAGTTGTGGGTGCCTTCAGCGCAATGGCGGCCCGTTTCCCTGTGGCTTTCTTCTCGACAAAGCGCAGGGTCTGTTCGACGGTCATCCGTTTGGTGGCCTCCTCCATGAGGTCCTCTTGGATGTCGGGATCAGCCATGCCGATGCACAGCTGGTCCGACACCCTGCTCTCACTGTGGTCGACTGTGTGGCCGCAATTGGTGCACCGTTCGTGGAACTCGCACGTCTCTGCCACGCCCCTCAATCGCGATGCGAAGGACCTGAACGACTCGCCTCTGTCTTGCGTTGTGCGGGCGAATGCGAATGTGGCGACCATGTAATTGTCCTCTACCACAGCCATGGCTTTGATGGCTGCCAGGAGCTCGGCTTCCGGTCTCTCCTCAATGGGCGTTGGGCCCTTGGTGGTTCTGGTGAGGTCACGTCGCAGGTTCGGTTCCAGACACTCCAGTAGTTGGATGCCTATGTCGGTTCCGGTGAGTTTGGATGCCCTGGAGTATGTCCTCCATCTGGCCTTGAAATACTGCCACCCTTCAGATGTCTCCCCCGCTGCAATCAGCGGGCGGTCGACGGGCTTTGGCTTCATTGAGCCAGCCTGGTTGTGGTCGATCTTGACATGGGCATCTAGCAGTGCTACTATCACGGCAGGGTCGGTTCCCTCCGGAATGGAGTAGGGGCAGTCGGCTTTGGGACATCTGACTGCCATGTGGGGTGGGCGTTGAATGGAATCGCCTCAGAAACTAGCTTCCCTCCAGCCAGCTGCTCTGCTGGTGAGGTGTACTGAGCTAGCTACTCCAGCTAATCAGTTATTGCTATCATAGAGAAGCGCTATGCGCCGTCATAGAACAAGATTGGACTGGACCAATAATCAGTGTGCAAGTCATATGATGATAGCAATAACTGAGGCAAGGTAAGGGTCGTCAATTAGGTAAGATCGCTAAGTGGAATATTGTGTGTGGATGATATTACATATCTAACTAAAGGTCGCTAAATGGAATATTGTGTGTGGATGATACTACATATCTAACTAACAATATTTACAGTAACCTCCTTCATGTGAGGGTGAATATGACAACCATTCGAACTCTTTTAGCCATGAATTCTGAAATGTTAATGGTAGTTTCTTTCCCTTCTTTATCACTTCAAAGGTTGCAAACTTTGAATGTTTGCCTTCACTCTTCAAAAATTCATGTTTGTCACTATCTGACAAGGAACTGATTGGTATACTACCAGAAGCAACAAGTCCAATTTCATTGATACCTGTACTTCTACTTCCAGTTTCCATGAAAGCTGTTTGCAAAGAACTAGCATCATTAGAATCTGAAGGAATGGACTGGCACACAATGTCAGTTTCTTTAACACCTTCTTCAGGTCTCATGATAACCTCACATCCCACTAAATCCAATTCAATATCTGAACTGGCATGAGCAGGGCCAGAAATGCTACTTTTTGTTACCTCTTGATGTGGTCCTGAAGTATCTCCAGAAGAAGAGAAAGAGCACTGATGTAGTCTCTTAGGTGACAAACTATCACTTATGGAATGGTCATGTTCAGGGCCAGAAGTAACTCCAAAGGATGACAAGGAACACTGACGTAGTCTCTCTCTTCATTTTTAGCCTCTGGGTTCTGATCTGATACTATAGCACATATAATGTGTTCATTAAAGAAAATAATTAATTTTATACTAAAGGGGGGGGGGGGGGTTTAAACCCCCAACCCCCCCCCTGGATCTGCCCCTGACACCTCTTGTTATGGTGCCATATTACTATTTTCCGTATTTTCCTATTTTCAAAGGTTAGTTTAGCAAACAATTCCTCCATTCTGGAATGCCTCTTTTCTCTAAGCAAAGGGACCAAGAAAAGTTTCCCAGTTAGAATAGAAGTCTGTGCAGCTTTCCTCAGCAGAAGAGTCTTCAATCAATACTGGTGGCCGGAAAAATGGAGTTGAAGGTAGTTATGATCACCGTCCTAATTTAGTCATAAACCATAACAAACTTGGACTTACCCGTTTATAAAAATAAATCAGTTGACAAAACCATCATCATATGGTCCGACATAATATATAGACCAAGGAGATAGTACAGCACTTGCACATCTGAACATAGCAGCACCAGTTGAAGAATGGTTGCTATTTGATACTGAAACCAACAAGCACAGAGACAGGTTCTTTGTGGTAGTAAAAAAATAACCTTCTTATACTGACCCTCCTTCTAGCTTTTGTTCATTCTCTCTATCTCATTGCATGGCACATGATACTTTTGGATCTGACAGTCCTTCAATGGGTATGAATTAACAAACAAAGCGACAGAAATGGACTAGGCTGCAGGATATCATTGGTAAGCTCACGCCATAAAATTTTACAACAATAATAATAATTAAAGGAAGAAGAACAATTTATAATAACAATAATATTAAGATATTGATTGTAGACTATTATTCAAGTAATAAATTTCATATAATGGACAATAACCAGAATTTATTCAGCAATAAATCAAAGGCAATTCACGACATGCCAAAAACTAACCCCCACTTACTTGATGCAGCATTCGCAGCATTAGAAAGTCCTGTCGAGTAGGAAACAATGATGGACCTTTGCAGCATACCACCGCTCAGGACTCTCAAAAAGAGGTCAATAAATCCAGGAGTATTTTCAAACACAGTATCCATCTCAATAACAAAACCAATGGTGATCACTAGTAAAGCATAAATTTTTAGTAAATCATACACAATACTTCACTAATTCAAATTGTGGTTCTAACTGATTACCAAAAACTGTACCAAATAAACAGCATAAGGTGTGATCAAGATGTTGATCCTCCAAATATTATGAGTACCTTGATAGTGATAAAATATTACCTTCATCATCCTCAATTGTAATCAGTGCTGTATCGGGATTCAGATTAATCATATCATTCATAGAATGTAGCATAACTTCAAAGTTCTCTAATTCTTCATAATTATCATCGTTTACAATCTGCACATTGAAGTAATCCCGATTTTCCGTGGGTGTGAAAGTTAGAGTTACATTGATTGCAGTATAATCTCCTGGTGCTAAAAAATCAAAAATTAATCATCTGAATCACATGAAGATAACCATGGTTATATTAAACAAGAATAACCGATTATCATCTTCGAGATGAAATAGACAGCAGGATAATATTTATCATACAATAAAAATCAACTTAATATCGAAAAGATAAACAAACAATCTCATGGGCATTGTACTCCAAAATTAACTCTTTATCAGACTAGCTAGAAGGAGTAGTGAATGGTTGACTATTGCAGAGAAGAACTTCATGCGTGATGTATGTGGTCATCGCGTCTACTAATTGGCCCACCTGCCAGCATTGTAAGAAAAAAGACTTTCAAACAATAGAAAACTCGGGACAAATAGAGGCTGGAACCAACAGTAAGGTAGATGTTTAAGGTAGATGTTTAATCGTAGTCAACTGATAAAAAACTCATTAAAACGAAAGCTTGGGGGAAATTTCATCTCTCTCCAATGGCAAAATAGCACCAGGAAAATTTGAACGAGTAACAAAAATTGTTATTTTTATCTAGGGGGGGGGGGGGGGGGGGGGGGGTGGAGCTCTCCCTTATGGTCTTCAAATTAGTGGAGTCCATGCTGGACAAACAATGGTTATTTCAAGTCTAAAAATGATGGCAAAAACTCCTAGCAGCCAGCTATACTGTGTCTTTCAAATGCTTCTAATAGTACATGTAAGTACACCATACAATCTGTGTGCCTTGGAAATAGGCTGGTGGCCACTATACAGCAATAGGAGGGCTAGCAACGATAGGAAGGGGTCACTGAAGCTGAAGAAGCTCTGTCAACTGCCCAATCCATCACTTCATGGATCAAACCTAAATTGTCCAGCATACTACCCACGAACAAGTAAGCTAAACAGCATTTGCAGTTCATGTTCTCCTTACTAATGTCCAGCTAGCTATAGCTAAAGTCACTGTCGATGTTGTCTTCATCACTATCATCCAAGTTGTCAGCTCGAGTGAGGGCTCTAGTCTTGCTCGACGTTAGGTCAGACGCGACTATTCTACCCATCAATAGAAGACCTTCAGGTTCAACACTGGTCAGGCCAAGGTAAAGGGAGATGTCATCGCCTTAGTCATAACTACTTTCCCCTCAGAGTGTCCAAAATCATCATCCAGAACCAAAGAAAGTATCATATCCTCCAAGGTTAGTCGACAGGACATCTTAACCGCTTTGAAACAACCGCTCAAATTTTGAAATGGTCAGTGTTTTTCAATATTCCACCTCCAGTTGCCTAATGTCTATATAAGATTGGTAAGTACATAATGGGAAAATGTAGTTAATTTTTTAACCTCTATAGCAGGGTTGCCCAATAGGTTGATCGCGATAGACCGGTAGATCACGAATGTAGTACGGGTAGATCGCGCACCATTCAAATATATATATATATATTATTATTATTATTTTTTAGATGCTAGCCTATCATCTATCCTCCCTTTGGCAGTTGCCACTTGATTGACGTACAGGGCGGCTAGTCTTGTGTTACTTAACTTCTAACACTCAGTCACCACGTAGAAAACGTGCGAGCTACAGCAAAATTACAACAAGCTAGTGACCTAGTTAGCCTGCCAATTTTTATATCTACTAAAGAAGGGATATAAAAATGAGTGGGGGAGCCGGACCAGGTAAGAAACCAAAAACTTACCACTTCCATGCGGTTGGGAAACAAAATTATTGTGTGTTTAACTTACGAGTAGCAGAATTATCTGATAAAGAGATCATAAGAGGTACATCACGCTCTAGTTTGCCACTTAGGACTCCAATCCTCACAGTTGCATTGCCAGAACCCTCTATCACAGTGTAAGATATGTCCAGGAAACCGATTGTAGCAACTACAAAAATATTTTAAAAACTACATCATCTCAATGAACTCTCAATAGACAGTGCAGATACATAATGTTCTCAGTAATTAACTTAAATTTACACGTGTGATGTTTCAGCTAGATGCTCTAGCCTTCATCAGTAATAATTCCAGATGAGGGCTAGAACATTTAGCTGAAACATCGTGTGAGTACATTTATGTTGATTATCGAGAAAGTTGTTGAAACTACATCATCACAGTTGGGATATCTTGCCATTTTTTTAATACAGCAGTGTTCGTATTTGCTATTTCTAGCATGAAATTCTATCAATGTCGCTCATAGGAAGACGATTGATAGCTCTCTGGAATCTTGGTCATTGCAATCATAGTCTTAGTATTGAACAAAATATACACATATATATATATATACATATATATATAATTTACATATATAATATACATTTATAATTTACGTATATAATATACATATATTGTATAATATACATATATAATATACACCATATATATTATACATAAACTAGCACAGAAATGAAATGTGGTTGCAAAGTGAATAAGTTGAACACCTTCTAATCATTGAACACTCCTCTGCATTTATATCAGTAATCATGCAATGGCTAAAGTTATTTTGTGAAATTAAATGGTATTCACAATGATTCTGCAAGTTCTGCACTACTCTATATGTTGGCTTATTTGTGTGCTCTATGTGTGTGCATGTGTGTGTGTCGTATGTGCATGCTTGTGTGTGTGCATATGTGTGTTGTATATCTATGTATGTGTGTGTGCATGTGTGAGTGTTGTATGCATGTGGATGCTGTATAGATATGTGTGCATGTGTGTGTTGTATGTGTATACATGCTATATGTGTGCATGTGTTTTGTATGTGTATAGATATATGTGTATGTTGCATACTGCGTGTGCATATGTGTGTGTTATATATGTAGGCTAGTGTGTTGTAGGTCTGTGTATGTGTGTGTTGTATATATGTGTGTGCGTTGTATATCTATGTGTGTGTGTGTGCATTGTATGTGTATGTTTGTGTTGTATGTCTATATGTGTGTGTATGTGTATGTGTGTGTTGTATGTGTGTGTGTATTGTATGTGTGTATGTGTATGTGTGTGTGTTGTATGTGTGGCATGTGTGTATATATGTTGTGTGTGTGTGTGTGTGGTATGAAAGTATTGCTTTTCTTTACTTGGTATATGATTGCCAAATTCTAGACATTTAATGAATAACCTTCTCAATAATCAACTTGAAATTGTATTCTGTCGACGTTTCGTTTCGACTAGATGCTCTTTATTCCTGATGAAGGTTAGATTATCGAGTCGAAATGTCAAGAGAATACAATTTCAAGTTGATTATTGAGAAGGTTATTGTAATGTTATTAGGCCAACTGAGAGTTCATTGAGAATTTAGTGATACTATATAAAATCTCTATTTTATATATTTATGACAACAAGGGTTACATATTTTTGAGATAATGAATATGATAATTTTACACGTTGAAAACAAGATCTAGAGCTTTGGCTAGAATTAGCCTTAACCATGGTACAGTTATTGAAGCCAGTCAAAGTAGGAAGATGGGAAAAACATCTGCAAGGCAATGAAAAGGTCAGAGAGACTCTTCTGCAAATAGCAGCCATCATGGTGGATTGGCCTTTAAACAATAGACGTAGAGAAAAGAAATAATTCCCAATAGCGGTAAATGTCTTATGTTCAGCTAGTCTTCTGATTCACAGAGTCTACCGACAGTGATGAACACAAATGATTGGCGCTTCATTAGAAATTTGGCATATAATTAAATATATTGACTTGTACCATCATCATCCCGAATCCTTATCTCGGTGACATTCGGAAAAACAATAACTCCTGATTGTGGTGTCATCAATAGCAGAGTAAATGACTGAACATCCTCCAAAACATCATCATCAATGATGTCAATTTGAACACACATTGTACGAGTTATGGGGATGTTTCCAGGTCCACTAGAAAACCTTAAGCCACTTGATACTGCTGCAAAGTCACCAGCATCTGAAAATGCAATAATAATGTATACAAGTCCAGCAAATGAAGATCAAACAAACAAACAAACAAACAAATAAACAGATAAATGAACGTAATATTTTATTGTTCAGATTATACCAAGACAGACACTGTGGATAAGGATTACATAATCATGGGGAGGATTACATAATCCAGGGGATGATTACATAATCCAGGGGATGATTACATAATCCAGGGGAGGATTACATAAACAGGGGAGGATTACATAATCCAGGGGAGGATTACAAAATCCAGGATAATCCAGGGGAGGATTACATAATCCATGGGAAAGGAAAGAAGGGAAGAAAATACGCTCTTCCTCTTTCGCTTCCCCCCCTCAAAATTTAAAATAAGATGCTAAACATCAACAATAGTTTACTCTCTCTCTATAGCTATATATATACTCTCTCTCATATTAACTGCATAATATTTTTCATAGAATTCAGGTGTCCAAATGGAGCGAACACTAATTGAGGTGAACCCAACTGGGGGTTGTACAGATCGGCTTACAAGTTAGCTGACTGCCTTGTGCACACAACTGGAGGATGTACAGATAGGCACACAAATTAGCTGATTGCCATGTGCACACAACTGGAGAATGTATGGAAAGGCTCACAAATTAGCTTACGATCAATTCCACACAACTGGGGGATGTGTACGGATGGGCTCGCAAGTTAGCTGACTGCCATGGGTGCACAACTGGCAGATGTATGAATGAGATAGGAAGTTAGCTGATGGCTATTAGCACACAACTGGAGGGTATAGAGATGGGCTCACAAGTTAGTTGGTTGCCATGCATGCCACTCAATGGTTGCAACAAAACAGATCATTTGTTGGTTAAGTTCTTATTGTTCATCATTGTCATGGAAATGATTGCTAGAATTCAATCAACTTTCTAGCTAGGGAGTAAGCAATGCAATTTGTGGTTAAGCTTCATCTCTCACCTCTCCCTGCTTTAGACAGAAAATGTCACCTTCTTTCCCACCGTCTGTCACCTCTGAGAGTCCACTGACATTGTCTGCAACCACTAAGAGCCCACTGACATTATCTGCCACTACTGAGGTCACTGACATTATCTGTCACCACTGAGAGCCCACTGACATGGGAAGCTAAGTCTAATTATATGAATGGTGCAAAATCTATGTAAATGGGTGAACATAATTAAAGGATGGAACCATTCAAGGAAATATCATATACATCGTATTAATAAAGCGAGAAGTCTGTCTGTCTCCTCTGTATATCTCTAATATATTCACTATGACAATGTTTGACAGATCTACATTGAGCTACATTTGTATATGTCTTAACTAAATGCTAATGAGTATAGGTCTGTGCATTTTAGTAAGAATGTGTATTACCTGCACTCCCGCTCACTGTGTTATACAACACGATTATAGTTAGACCAAGCGGCTGTTCCACGGTAGGGTTGGTGACTGTTATACATACTTCCTGAGTTCCTGCAGACTCCTCTACTGAATATACTGTCCTCTCAAATCCAATAGTTGCAGCTATAAGGAAATAAAATGTTACTAGTGTAGTAGCAGAAGTAGTAGTAGCGGTAGTAGTAGTAGTAGTAGTAGTAGTGTATCTAGTATCTAGTGCATTGGTAATAGTTACTATTGGCTATTGTAGAAGTTGTAAGTGCAGCAGTAGCATAGAAGTAAAGTAGTAATAGTAGTCAGTATAGCAGTAGTAGTAGTAGAAGTAGTAGTTGGTATAGTAGTAGTAGTAGAAGTAGTAGTTGTTGCATTGTAGTAGTAGTTAGTGTTAGGAGTAGTAGTAATAGTTGTCGTATAGTAGTAGTAATAGTTGTCGTATAGTAGTAGTAGTAGTTACAATATAGTAGTAGTAGTAGTTACAATATAGTAGTAGTAGTAGTTACAATATAGTAGTAGTTGTAGTAGTAGTTGTTGCAATACAGTAGTAGTAATAATAGTTGTAGTCATAGAGGCAGTAGAGTAAAAGAAACTAAATCATTACACACATCACAACTGTACTTACGATCGTTTATGATAATTGTTGCCGAACGGGAGACGCCAGAGAAGAAATTAGGTTTTGTGTAACGGACAGAGTTTGCACTTGATGCAGACATAGCAGTAAATCCTTCACTTACTTCAGCATTTTCATCAGGTAGCAGCATAAACGTAAATTCCAACCTAGCCAAATTTGGTGGAAATAATAGATTTATCCGAAGTACACAGCTGCCAATTTCTGCTCCTGATATGCAGTAATCGCTCCCTTCTGTGGCAGGGTTTATTGATGCTCCAGATGGATCGTTGATACGAATCAAAATCGTAAATGTCTGTTCAGATACACGATTCATATCCTTCACCAAATCTACTTCGGTAATCACAATCTGTTGCCCTGGCTCAATATATGTGTATCTTGGATGTTCGAACCCAATGGTAATGGCTGTAATGAAAGAAGTAATTTCTCTTGTCATTATCTATAGATGTAGTGGTCAGAAAGTTTACATTAAGCCTGTCTTAGATTTAGATGGCACATTTTAATGCAATTACTAATCCTTGAATTCTAGCTCAATATATTATGCATACTGCATCAAGCATGTTTCTAACAATAAAAATAACTGTTTTTATATTTTTATATAAAACTCTCGTACAACTTCAAGTTTGTATCTCTGTATATAAGTAATCTCAAAATATACTCAGCATATTAGCTATACAGCTTTAATTTGAAATCTTCTAAATAAAGTAGCAACATAAAGTCTTCATAATCATTTACACACTATATTATGTTGATACATCTGCAAACTTGACATTGGTCACAATTTAAAAATAACAAAAACAACACGAACTGATCAAAGTAAACACTGGATATTTTATCTGCACATTCCCAGTAGATTTCTCTAGCTATATAAAATAATCATAGAATCTTACTTCCTGTTTTCCAAGGTAAACAATTTTTTAAATTTTAATGACTGATGATCGCACTGCTCGCAGCTGCATTCATTAACAGTATCTTCTTGGCCTTTACTGCTGTGTCTTGAAGCCATTCTTTGGAGAAGAGCTGTGCAGACAGCCTGGAATTGCTCTGAGTTCATGTACTCATAATAAAGGAGATGCTCATGGATTCCATTGCTGTATGTGTTGTTGTAGACACAGAGTAACACAGCCATGCAAAGCTTTTGCTTTCTGAGCTAATTCTTATACCAAACTGCAGCTTATTGTATTTGCATTCTAATGACATGAAGAGTTCATTCATGAAAGAAGTTTTAGTACTTATTATTAAAATAATTAGGGGCCAATTCTAAGATTAGGCTGTGTACAGATAGCAAGTATTCTGCAATATTATATTGCACAGGATAAGCATTGATGAGGGAAGAATGGCAGCCAGTTTTAAGATAAATAATAAAAGCCATTGGCTGAGATAAGCAGCAAATCCTTAAGAGCTACCTCTAGACTTGCTTACTTCATTGATAAAACATAAATACAGATTTGCCATTACACAATTCACGAAGTGATCAATCCCCTGGTTGGTGCAGAAAAGCTCCTTCATAGAGGCAAACAGTTAAGGACCTGTGGATGTTGTCTAAATACCATTAACTTCATCAGTGCATATAAACATAAAATATATAATTAACCATCATTAATTTTAAAAAAGGGAAAAAAAAAGTATTTCCAGTTTGGTCAGCAATCATAACTGCCATCACGTCTGCTCCTTATGGCTTTTCCCTCAAGAGGAAGGCTGTACAAGCACCTAAGCTTACTGGAATCTCTCTAAATGCCTTTGCCCTTTAAAAATAGCCCCTCCTGAATAGATTTCTTGGAGTAAGTTTCACCATAAACATAAAGCGATATGGTATGCAGAGCTTTATTTTTTGGCATCGATGTAGCTAATTACTATTATCGTGAAAACATAATTTTGAAAAAAATTGGGTCATAGCCACATTAAATTATTATTAAACCATAAAATAAGTCAGATATCACAAATATTCCCTGTACTTCAGAGGTGTACATGCATTATAAATGAGAAGTAGAGGGAATCTTTGAAACAATAATTGTTCTCTGACTTATTAATTCATTATCTGTTCCTGAGGAAGGCTAGAGCATCTAGTCAAAATGTCAAAGTACAATTTCAAGTTGATTATTGAGAAAGTTATCCTATCATGTCGACAAAACTGTCAGTTGACCTCCAGAAATTTAATAAGGCAGTGCATTTATAATAAGTGGCTAATTCCAACTTTTAACCACGATATATTTTCAGAGAGAACTTTATACACCAAGCTTACTTACGATCATTATCAATAATTCTGCAGACTGTGATATTACGCACTCCATTATCCAATAATCCTGGGTTAGTAGCATTAACTACTTCCAACAGAACAATAAAATACTGCTCCTCATTTTCATTAATTTCATCATCCACAACAGGAATGAAAGCATCAACATCAGCAACTATATCTGTATTCTCATCAGCAGGAAAGATCACATCGAAAACAGTGGTGTTGAAATCTGCTTCAACTGTAAATAAGAAATAAGACAGTGTTATGGCCTGAAGGTGGTAAATTAAATTAAAACATGGCCTGAAGTTGAACAGTGTTGTTGAAATCTGCTTCAACTGTAAGTAAGAAATAAGACAGTGTTATGGCCTGAAGGTGGTAAATTAAAACATGGCCTGAAGGTGAACAGTGTTGTTGAAATCTGCTTCAACTGTAAATAAGAAATAAAACAGTGTCATGGCCTGAAGGTGGTAAATTAAAACAGAGGTGTTGAAATCTGCTTCAACTATAAGTAAGAAATAAGACAGTGTCATGGCCTGAAGGTGGTAAATTAAAACAGAGGTGTTGAAATCTGCTTCAACTGTAAATAAGAAATAAGACAGTGTCATGGCCTGAAGGTGGTAAATTAACAAAGTGGTGTTGAAATCTGTTTAAACTGTAAATAAGAAATAAGACAGTGTCATAGCCTGAAGGTGGTAAATTAAAACATGGCCTGAAGGTGAACAGTGGTGTTGAAATCTGCTTCAACTGTAAATAAGAAATAAGACGGTGTCATAGCCTGAAGGTGGTAAATTAAAACATGGCCTGAAGGTGGTAAATTAACACACTGGTGTTGAAATCTGCTTCAACTGTAAATAAGAAATAAGACAGTGTTATGGCCTGAACGTGGTAAATTAAAACATGGCCTGAAGGTGAACAGTGGTGTTGAAATCTGCTTCAACTATAAGTAAGAAATAAGACAGTGTCATGGCCTGAAGGTGGTAAAATAACAAAGTGGTGTTGAAATCTGCTTCAACTGTAAATAAGAAATAAGACAGTGTCATGGCCTGAAGGTGGTAAATTAAAACAGAGGTGTTGAAATCTGCTTCAACTATAAGTAAGAAATAAGACGGTGTCATGGCCTGAAGGTGGTAAAATAACAAAGTGGTGTTGAAATCTGCTTCAACTGTAAATAAGAAATAAGATTGTCATGGCCTGAAGGTGGTAAATTAACACAGTTGTGTTGAAATCTGCTTCAACTGTAAATAAGAAATAAGACAGTGTCATGGCCTGAAGGTGGTAAATTAACACAGTGGTGTTGAAATCTGCTTCAACTGTAAATAAGAAATAAGACAGTGTTATGGCCTGAACGTGGTAAATTAAAACATGGCCTGAAGGTGAACAGTGGTGTTGAAATCTGCTTCAACTGTAAATAAGAAATAAGACAGTGTCATGGCCTGAAGGTAGTAAATTAACACAGTTTTGTTGAAATCTGCTTCAACTGTAAATAAGAAATAAGACAGTGTCATGGCCTGAAGGTGGTAAATTAAAAAATGGCCTGAAGGTGAACAGTGGTGTCAAAATCTGCTTCAACTGTAAATAAGAAATAAGACAGTGTCATGGCTTGAAGGTGGTAAATTAAAACAGTGGTGTCAAAATCTGCTTCAACTGTAAATAAGAAATAAGACAGTGTAATGGCCTGAAGGTGGTAAATTAAAACATGGCCTGAAGGTGGTAAATTAAAACAGTGGTGTCAAAATCTGCTTCAACTGTAAATAAGAAATAAGACAGTGTCATGGCCTGAAGGTGGTAAATTAAAACAAGCAGTTTCTGTTCTAGATTAACTGCTCCCCACTTGTGACCTGATTTGCAGAAACCAGACTAAATGTGGTTGTTTAAAAATTGTTTTTCTTATTAGTAGAAACTATTATTCCTAAAGTCCATGTCCTGAAAGTTTGTAACTCTGTGAGTGTGTTACCCACGTACTATAGCATGAAACAGTTCCCCTCTGACAAGCACTAAAAATTATTATTTATTGGAGAAATTGCATTCTAAATGTGTTGTTAGGGCGCTGTCAGGATGAAGCCGTATACTTCCGAGGTGAAGCTATTTTATATGTGACTTTTGGAGCTGCCCACCATTTTGAAGCTTTCCTGTCTCATCTATTTAGAGTACTAGCTATGTCTTCTATGCAATTTATCTTTGTAAATAAAGGCCAACTTGAAAGCAGAAGAAGTAAGGCAGCTGAAAAAAGCATGCCCACTAGAAGCCAGCACAACAATGCTCCATTCATGAAGGGTAAGTGCTTGCATTGACCTAGCTCACTTCAAAGGTCCTCTAGAACTAGTCCCTGTACTTATCACTGCCACATGTTTATAGCTAACTGAAGGATAGGTTTAGCCGTGACAATAAAAAAGTTATTATTTTGCCAAAAATAAAACACCCTATAATCTCAATAATCGCTAGTCTGTTTTTCGCAAATTTGTTCATATTTAGGACGAGCTCATTAGCTACAAGAGTCAGATGAGCTCGATGAAGCTTCTGCTTTTATGTAGAAGTAGACCCAATGATAACATAAGTTCAAAGAATACTAATCTTTCTAGGACTGATAGTGATGCCTTAGGGCAGCAGATCTTCTTACATTAATTAACTTCTATCCACTGAATTGCAAAGTGAGCTAAAAACAACACCTACAAAAAGATTAATGAATTAACCTATAGATTGCAAACTTTCAAAAAACCATGTATTGTGAAATCTGCCAATTGAACAAATGAACAAATGAAAAAGTTCACACTGATCAGCTTATAAGAATAGCCATGATACACTATTCCCAATAATTTATCTTACCAGCTTGAATTGGAGAATCAGCTTTCATTACTTTTGCTTCATCAGGAACATTCAATGATCTTGCGAGTGCAGCAGCAACAGTCAGTGGAAATACTCTGAAAGTGACTGGATTAGCTAACCGCACATTCTGCTCCTTGGCGATTTTCACTGGCATCATTGTATTTGGCTTCTCATTCTCCCTGTAATCTTTCTCAGAGAGTCTGAACAATGCAACTGTTTCATGAAATAAGAAATAGAAGATCAAAATAAATAGTGGTAAAGGGTTTTACGAATAAAATAAAATGCACTCCTGTTTAGAGGTCCTTCACAATTATCAACATTTTCAAGGTCAACAAATTCTTGGGACTGTTTGGAAATGCTGTGAGTTTAGTTTGATATCATTATTGGAATCAACTGGTTAACTGAATGAAATACCGAGCAGGTAAGTTCGCCGAAATTGTTTTTTTAGTGAATAATACATAATGATATGAGTAATTCATAGTGCACCTTTGAAACTGCCGTGTTGAGATCTCTTTCTCCTACCACTCTGAAATTCTCTCTCAACTGCTGCTGCAGCCCATAGGCCTTGCAATACACACAAGCTAAACGATACTTCTATCTACCACTATAATGCAATCATTTGCTAGGAGGTATAAAATCTGGGATCATATTATATATAGTCTGATTATAGATGCGTGGTTGTGTTGTTTTCACTGACATTTTATACATTGTACATCTTGTCTTACTCTCTTCAAAGTCAGAAAAGAAAACAAAAAGGGTGCCTTCTTCATTGCATGAGGACCTTATCAGGTAAGCACGTTCGACATGTAGCTACCATAGTGACAATAAAGTGAAAAAACCCACTTAGGATATTTTTTGCCTTCTCCATTGCTTGAAGACCTTACCAGGTAAGCATGCTCGACATGTAGCTAGCCTAATGACAATAAAATGGAAAAAAACACTTCGGATCTTTAATTTTCCTCTAGGTTACTAGCATTTAAGGCAAGCCAAAACTGTGCCACTCATTTGCCTCTAGCTAGCTAGTTCCGCAGCTTTCAAATTCTTAGCAGGCAGTGAATCTGTCTGGGAGTCTTTGCATGTCATATTCTATATCATTTCTCAATATCTTGACATCAGTTATATCTATCTATAATAGAGCTACTCACTTTTTGGGGTGTTCTTTATTGTTGCTTTGTTGAAGTCATTAAGGATGACTCTTGCAAACCTTTTGCCATTTCAGCAACTGCAGAATTTTTTCACTCCTGGTAGAGCAGGATTGAATATAGACTTGCTTAGCAAAACAGCTTGAGTAAGAGTTTAACACATGAGTAGTTTTTGGTGGGTTATCTCTATCCAGTCATGTTGTTAGTATGGCTGTAGTCTAGAACTTGAGACAAAAGCTATAATGATGTACAGTTAGCTATTTAAGATTAGTCATCATACACATACAAAAAAAAATCAGTATTTCTGTAAATATTTTAGATTTTAGCAGATTTCCGGTTTGGAACAAACTCAATAATTAATTTGAGTTGGACCTTTTGACATACAGTAGACCCTTGCATAAGTGAGTACATTGGAACCTAATAGCCGTAGTAGTATGGACAAGGGGGAAAAAATCGGATATGCAAAAAGCACGAATGTCATTATAAACTCATGAATATAATTAAAATACTAACTCGCATTGTTTGAAATGATTAATCTGCAGGACTTGTGATATGAGCAGCTTAATTCCTGGTGAGAGGAGAATCAGTTAAGTCCTCAGTAGATGTCAAGCTCTCTTGCACACACACATTTGTATATTTAATTAGGGCAGTGTTGTATACATTGCGTACATATAAGCAATCTTTGCAACTAGATCTGTACACACAGTACAATTTACAAAATAAAGTTGTTTGATATGCTTCTTCTTACATGCCGGAGGTCTCAGGACAATTAGTAATGTCTCAGAGGATTCAGAACTTGGTGGTACTTGCAACTCTTCGTGGTCTATCTCATCATCAGTAGCTAGCCTACACTGCCATAAAATGGTGCTTCTGATTCTATTTTTAATAGGATTCTGCTGTCTTCTTTATTAGCAGCGGTCCACTAGAGCGCTTTTCTGAATGAACCAGAGATATTGAGCACTTCCAAGCTGATGGCCTATAGCAAGGCACATGGCATTACAACTTAAACTCATGCCCTGACTATCGAGGGTTTGCCAACTCTCAAATTTGGCTTTCCTCTTTACCTCTGTTATCTTTGTTTTCCGATGCCTTTGGATATTTGCCAAGAATAGCCTCAATAGACAAAACTACGTTCTTCATTTTGCTAGCCATAGCAAACTGAATAGACTTTCATGTGTGAATGACTAACCAGTCCCATCTAACGAATTTTCCTGTTGATGATCATTACCACTTTTTATTATTTTACTAAGTTCAGATAATCCAAGTGTTCAGGTAATCAATATGCGAGGGTGTGCTGCAGTGGTTATTGTCATGCAGTGCAAATAAATAAACTTTTAAGGATTGGTGAAAAATATATCCGTTTTCTGAACCCAAAATGTGAACTCACTGTCATCATCCAATATTTCCCCTTTTAGTGTAAACCTGGGGGTATACCGTTCCAAGCTGCTGCCACCAGTACGAGCCAAAGTAAGAGTGAAAGTTTCGGCCACTTCTTGTGCTATTGAATCCTTGGTGAATGTGAATGAAACACTTACAGGTGCTGATATCACAATCACTCTATTGGTGGACAGATCCACATCACCAAGACCTATAATAAAACAAAGCACTGATAATAATTGGTTTATGTAGGTGGGTGAAATCAAAAGGGTGTGGCTCTATCACATCCAAATTAAGAATCAGCTTAATCGTAAATTATTTATTTTCCCTTCTTTTAAACATCATGAGTAGCTACACCTTTTCATTTATCATATGAAGACCTGGACAAAAACTCACACAATGAGAACAACACCAAGAACAACAACAGCAATAACAATAACAACAACAATAACAACAACAATAACAATAACAATAAGAACAATAACAACAAGAACAAGAACAACAAGAACAACAACAAGAACAATAGCAAGAACAATAACAATAACAATAACAACAACAAACTATAACAACAACAAGAACAACAGCAAGAACAATAACAACAACAAGAACAATAACAACAACAAGAACTACAGAAAGAACAATAACAACAAAAGACAATAACAACAAGAACAATAAAACAACAAAAACAACAAAAGACAATAACAACACGAACAAACAAAAACAAGAACAATAGCAACAACAACAAGAACAATAACAACAACAAGAACAATAACAACAACAAGAACAATAACAACAACAAGAACAAGAACAACAAGAACAATAACAAAAAAAATAACAACAAGAAGACTAACAACAACAAGAACAACAACAATAACAACAATAACAATAAAACAACAACAGCAACAATGACAATAACAACAACAAGAACAACGATCCATTACAATGCATGCACCATTTCCTAAGCATGATGTTAGCAGTATTCATAGCAGCAGGGAAGAAGGAGGAAATTATTGACAGTGAAACATGCATACATGTATATCACCAATAACACTCTTAATAAACCACACCTTATTCGTGGGATGGATATGCTGAACTACATAATTTTAAGCCAAAACTGACCACTAGAAAACAATTATGTTTGAGTGAAAAATTATTAGGTATACGAAAAAAATTACGTTATTGTTCTGGGTCAGCAGAGTATTTAGACCATTGATAATAGTAATCCTACCAGCTGTGATTCTCTGTAAGGTGATTGTTGCAAGAACAAAGCCAGGACTAGATCCTGATATAGTTCCAACTAGTACAAAATGAGGCGCTCCGCGTTCCTTGCAAGAGTATACCATGTCAAAGAATCCAAATACTACGAAAATATATAACAAAACAAATACAGCAGTAATCCCAGGTGGTGTACTACAAATATGTGGTATGATACAGCATTAGAAAACTGCACAGAAATGACATCATTCTGACAATTCATTAAAGAGGAGTGCATTAATAGGGGAGTGTGCAGTTTTCAACTTGCAGGTACTCCTATATCTTTCTATCTATACATAAGACTCCATCACATTCAAGCCTCTCATGAGTGAATGTAAGTTCCCTCCCAAGTAACTGCCCACCTAAATGCAATATTTGTAGCCAATTATTGCATGGTAGCTGTATAAGTTGGCTGCTGTGTTGTATTGTTACACATTTGTTACAGTACCACTCCTAATATTGGCCCATTAAAAAAATGGGAAATTGGCAAAAATAAATAAATCAGCTAAAGATCGTATCTGTAGGTTCTTAGATAAACTCTCAACAAGCTCTCAGTTGAATTATAATAATTTTCTCAAGAATCAACTTGAAACTTACTCCCGTGACATATCAGCTAGATGCTAGTTTTGAAAGTGAAGTTTTCAGCTATGTCTACCTGTAGGTGGTTGAAAACACCAGTTGACTGAGGGGTCATTTCCCAAAAAGCTGTGCTGATCATGCGCAAGATTCACAGGCGTGACCATGTGTTCATACGCTCCAACTGTGAGAGATACATATTCATGAAAATAAGAATCGTTTAAGATCATTCTAAAGCTTATGCCTACACCTAAGTGAGCCATGAAACTTTCCTTCTATCAAAATTAGTATGCTCTAAAATGTTATATTTTGCTTCTCAATACTCAACTTCGATTTTTTACTCGATGTTCAAGCCTTCATCACAAAGAATGAGATGATAAGACTCACATAAGCTTTTATATACCTGCAGCAAGTTATTCACCTCTGGATACAAAGCACTCCCTGGCACACATGTCCAACACATGCACAGCATGTGAACAGGAAGTAGGGGAAAAAAAATTAAGATAATAATATAATGGCCATGGCTTTAAAAAAAATTGACGCCCTTTCAAGTATGAATTAGTATTAACACTTGGTGAGGGCAAGCTGGAACACAGCGAAAAAAATTTTAAGCTCATTTCAAGTGTTAGTACCTATGATAAAAGGGCTTATCATAATTATTGAATAGTATCAATTGGGGAAGACACTGCCTGATTCAACAGATGACCATTTTATTGAGAACCTTTGCATGAATTGAAGGAGTGCATCAGGTGAGAAGATCTTAAGTGGAGTGGATCGGTTATGTACGTTCCAAAATGTTAAGAAATAGCGGAAAGTAATTACCGTATTAACTCGAATAGAAGTCGCTCTGAAAGCAACACTCCAAATGAAGCACACCAAGTTAATTACACCACCGCTCTTGCACACGAGCAGTCAGCTTGTATGCCGAGTTGAGCAAATCATTCCGTGCTTGTGGCATAACTGTGAAGGGGACGGGTCTGAAAATGGAGAAATAATTCAATGCCTCAAAGACGATAAAACAGCAGCTTGCTATCCCAGCCATTACACAAGCTACTCGCCAGCTGTTGGAAGGAAGTGACAGCAGTGGAGAAGATACATTTGCTTTCCTGGACGAAGAGGATGAAGAACAGATCGAACATAACGAACTCATTGTAGATAGCGACTAGGAACTCTTGTCAGCCAACTACTACCTAGCTCAATGTTTACTACCTAGCTCAATGTTTGAAATGCATCACAACCACAATGACTCAGAAAAAAATAGCATCAGCACAATAGCGCAAGACTGGCTTGGCACTGTGCAAGCGCAATGTTTGAAGTTCGCAACCTTGATTTGGCTGAAATAAATACAAGTCGCGACTTATATTCGAGTGAATACGGTACTCAGGTTATAAAACTTAAAGGTGGAAATATAGGATTTTGACTTCAAATAGATACTGCATCAGGAAAAGGCAAAAAATTAAACAAGTATTTGAATCCTCTACTTTTTGTGCATTGGAAGGGGGATGGGTTATCTTACAAAGAATCCATGGTATTACAAGTAGTATGTTCAACGTCATCACCATGTGTGCGTATTTATAAGAGACACACTGTTAGCCTCCTATTCACATAGGTATATAATTACAATCAGAATAGGCACTGATGTTTCTCTGATAGAAATCTTCACCTCAAGCATTTTCATTGTTCTGCAGCCTATTGAGAGGGCAATGGTACTGTGTATATGGGCAAGACTAAACCAATGCTATGCTTGCATAATACATAATAGGTGTGTGATTGTGTGGATGTAATTGGTGTACACAATCATAATACACCATACAGAGTGTCTATTCAGTCATTCATAAATGATTGTACATAGGAAGCATATATTCTTCACAAAGCCAGTCTCTCATCCACACAAAGAAACATGATTAACTATCACACAACTGCTACACAATCATGTAAACTTGTGCAATAAGAATACTTGCTTTTTCCTCCCATTTTTCTTGCAATAGAAATCCCAGCATTTAAATGCTTGCTGTGTAGCTTTAAAGCGTGTCATTCACATGGGTTCGAATTTGGCTGGCGCTTTACAATGGTTACCTTCTTCACAACTACCATGAAGATTCATCTATCCAGAAAATACTCACTCTATATATCTGAATATAATTGTAAAGACTACTTCTGAGCTTTCATCAATCACTACTGACTTGATAAACAACTTTCACTTCTAGGTGTTATATCCATGACCTACAGTGCCAGACTCGTGGTCTCTATGATTCCACCTATCAACATTGTGATCGAAAGCTCTGAAGTAGGCTTTACAATAATATCCTCTGAGTATTTTGGTGAACAACACTGGAAGATCTCTGTCCCATACAACTTTAGCTACATCTCTTGACAATATCTACACCAAATAATGCCTTTATTTTCATCAAATGCATTGTAGATTTCTCTTGCAATCAGCTTATTGCCAATGTTTAAACTGAAATACTTCGGTCTTCATCAGAGAGAGTTTAAAAATGATAACTACTGGTTGACTACATTTTGTATACACCTCAACCATCGCTGAAGGAAATGCACTTTACAGCTGGAATTATCTAAACTGATGTGGAATGACAAAGGAGAAAGATGCATATGTCACTAAGAAGCCCTATGCTCAGTTTTTTGCTACAGCTGTCACCAAATTCACCAAATTCCCATTCAGCCAAAAGACCAAGCAATAATCCATACAACAATGGAGTCATAAATTAAAAAAATATCAATCTTTTGCTTGACACAAACCACTCAAATATCGACACATCCAAATATGGCTGCTTATTCACCCATAATCTGGACTCCACTAGAAGAAAGGCCTGGGCAACCATTTAACGGTGTTGTCCTTGGCTATGTTCAGGAGAAAAACAAAAATGCAATCCCTTTTGGATGCAATGAGTCTCAGGTGGTCAATGTCAATTATGCAAATTGATAAAACAAGATTTTTATAGTTTTGGTATATCAACTATTATAAACAAAGGAACTAAGCCATTTGCTTGAATATTGCCAAAAAAAAACTCATAGAAGATAAGGATCAACTTAGAAGAACTTATGTAGATAGCTTTGAATTTAGCTTGTGCTAGTTAGTTCGGTCTTTGTAGGGCAGTTGCTGAGTCTTCAGTGTTAGCTTTTAGTTCCTCGTCTTTGCTAGCCAACCAAAAAGAATTAGTAAAAAGCTAACACTGAAATGAAAGCTTTCAGCTACTATCCTAGGAAGACACAAGTGGCAAAAGTTAGGGATTTATTTTGTAGAGATCAAGATCTAGTGTATATAATATATATATATATATGCTTTAGCAAGGTACTGTATATAATTCATGTATATATGTGCATTAGCATGGTACTGTATAATTATATATTATATGTGTACATATATATGATGGGTATTGTCTGAAATTTCTTGAATGGCATTCTTAAAGAGTATACAAGAATGGCAGACCAACAGGTCAGACCCTGGTAAAGGTTACATGATTGACATATTATTCTGAAGCTGCAGTTATCAGCACACCCGGATGACACCTCCTTAAATGTAGCACATGAAAAGCATGCAGGATACATTAAATGTTTAGTGTGCATTTTGCGTAAAATAAATACCTGGGTTGTGCACATGGAAAAGTTGTTTATTCAAAACCACTATGTTCCGTTTGTTTGAGTGACGCTCTGCTATTTGAGATTAATGGTTCCTGCATCACACTACAGCACTAAACAGATGGCATATTAACTATTGACTGATGCCACACTTTGACACTAAAGTTAATGTTAGCAGACCTAAGGAGTGGCACTGTAGTTTTTCCTTATTGCAACTTGTTTAAGAAACTGACTCATTACAGTATATCCTCAGGAATTTCAATCTTAAGTACACTCCATTTGATATGAATGGTCCTTGATATGAAGGTGAGGTATGGGGAAATGATAAAGACTTAACAAGTAGCAATAAAAAGCATCAGGAGTGTCAGGATACAGCCACTGACTTTCCTCGAAGTTATAAGTCACAGGCATACTGGGAAGGTAAGCTTCCTCTCCTGTCTTCAACAGAGGCCTTGCTCAGCTTATAGCAAAGAAATGTGCTTCTCTTCTGGCATTGGCATGTCAAGCTAGTGGCATTTTAATGTTCTTTTGGGCGGTTTGATTGTTATTTGTTACACTTTGTATTTGATTCACAAGTTTAATTATAATTTTATTTATTTATTATTTTTTGGGCGGTTCTGCCAGTTTTGCTTTCACAAAGGGTTTGAGGCATGCTAGATTATCTAACATAATTTGCCTGTTAAGAACCAAACAAGAATTTTTGTTGAGATATGATTTATGTCTTTCACCCGTTTTGAAAAGCAGCTTAACACAATGTAGAGAGTGCTTCGGCACTATCCAATTCCTAGTTGGTTTTCATAACAGTTTTTTCCCTACTCCCTTCCTTTGTTAAGATAATGTCCCATTAATAAGACATCTTACTGTATATAGCAAGTGATTTGAATATGCAGCACTATTAGGCATTGATTACATCTGTGAGAAAATAGAAAGGAAGAATGATAATTACAAACTTTCTGATGTTAAGCTAATACAACTCACTTTATATAACCCCTCCTCCCATAGATACCAACCTCAAACCACTTAGCTCTTACCTAAAGGGCAGGAATTGCAACCCTCAAGTCCAGGAACAGTAAACGCCAGGTAATTAAATGGCGCAGAGGTATGGACACAACAATTGTCGATGGTGGCCATTACAGGAACACCGTCCGCACAACGTAGATCAGTATAGCATGCCACATTCTCATCCTGGGACTCCACAATCACTGTGAATAAAAACACAATTAATATCATTAAAGTTTAAAGTGGGAGTGGATGCTAAAAAATACCAATACTTGGTATATAGTGATTAGGATTATCTACCAGGGCAGATACTAATATTGAGTAGTTAAACTTCCAAAACTCGCCAAGTATATGTATAAAACCACGTAAATAATACTCATCATCAACTACTATAGGAAACAGTATAGCACAATATATATATGTTCCTGAACAGTTAAAAAAAGGTTAATAATTATGCAGTTGGCATGGAAAATGAATTTAAATTTCCCTATCTGTGTTATATGAATCAGATTCCCAAATAAAGATAAACTTGCTCTAGTTATAAAGTAAAATTGGATGTTCTTTTTCAATACGCTACAAAGCATGTAGTAATCCCAATATTAAAAGGCCAGGAAAAACGTGTCAAGTCAAATGATAGAATATTGCCTGGTTATATCTGGAAACATCCATGAAAAATACAGGGTTACCAGAACAATTCAGCAAAAGTGGTTAGTTAAAAACAGTTTAGCCACTTGCTGGTATTTACATTTCACTAATGTCAGAGAACATGGAAATTATAGTGAGCTAATGCTGTGTCCCTGTGCAGTGTCAGAAGGAGGAAACAAAACGGACATGTCAGGAGAGAGTATGAAGGCTGAGCAGCAAATCTCAAGGTTTTGTGGGAAAGTGATGAATGTTTGGATCTGGCTCCAGTGTAGATCCCTTACCGACAACCCTCTAGAAATAATTTAATAGCAGCCACTTATGCAACTAATACATTATTACCTTTGAGGAATTTGGAGTTATAAATACAATGACCTTCTCAATAAACAACTCACTCGGACATTTTGGCTAAATACACGAGCCTTCATTGGGAATACTCTAATCAAAAGGTCGAGTAAGCAAATCTAAGTTGACTATTGTATTCACTCGAATATAAGTCACGACTTCAAGTTGAGCAATGCGCTTGTGATCAAACTTTGAGCTAGATAGTAGTTGGCTGACAAAAGTTCCTAATCGCTATCGTTATCTACAATGAGTTCGTTATGTACGATCTGTTTTTCATCCAGGGAAGCAAATGGATCTTCTCCACTCCTGTAACTTCCTTCCAACAGCTGGCGAGTAGCTTGTGTAATGGATGGGATAGCTAAAGCTGCTACTTTGTCGTCTTTTAAGGCAGTGAATTTCTCCATCTTCAGACCCGTCCACCTTCACAGTGGCACAGAATGATTTCTTGCTAATGTTAAACCACTGCGCGTGTGCAAGAGCGTGTAAGTAACTTGGTGTCCTACATTTGGAATGCGGGTTTCATCTATTCAGTGTCCGACTTGTATTCGGTATTAAGAAAGTCATTGTAATTAAGAAAGTCATTGTACCTGTATTATGTTAACTGAGAATTCACTATCGTATAAGCAGTTTTTTCCCTTTACAAGTACTTACTTTTTATACAAGCAATAAAATATTGAAGAAAAAAAGACACGTCATTCCAACTAATGCTTGCTTGTGGTCTCTGCCTTCCAAGTCTGCACATGCTATTTTATTCTTGGTAGATGTACAAAGCAGATTATATATACTTCCATTCTGTAGTTTTTTTGTTAGACTTTGGATCTCATATAACTTCCATCAAATAATATAGTTAACATATTATGCAAGCAAAGACAAGATTGTGGACCTAAGCTATACCCCAGCTTGCACTGAATGATGGGACCTGAAGCAAACCGTTTTCAATAAAGCCATTTCTAGTTGGTTGGTAAAGTATGTTTTGTTCTGTCGGTTGGTCTGTGTCCAGGCACTGGCAACATTATGGGTAAGGTACACCTAGTGGTGGTTGATTGGTGTAGGCATTGGCAACTTTAGAAATGTCGTGTAAAGCTGATTTTTTTTCCCCCTTTTTTTTTTGTTTTTTTTTTTTTTGCTGTTGCTGATGCTTCTGTGAAGATGTGAAGGTACAAGTCTCTGTAACAAGGTCACTGAATAATGAACTACTGTGATGTGTTAATTAATGAGAAGTATGACAAGCCATGTGATGTATTAGGCAGACTTAGAATAATGTTCAGCATTTTAAGTAGTAATTTACAGAAATACAGCTACTGTTAAACCCTACAGTGATTGTGTAAGTATCTTATAATGATGTACTATTGATTAACGACTTTAGTAAACCACAGTATCAGACAGTGGTAGTCGACCTGGTGGTAGCAAACAACAGTTCAGGTGTCTTAGGATTGTTCATCAGAGGTACTTCCTGCGACATCATTATAATTTTTTTTATCACATTGAAAGGGAACAAAAATCTGAGTTTATGGGATACAATTAGCAACACTGATCTAGGCTCAAGCAAACATCCTTCAATGCAAAACTCGATATCATCAGACAATTTTTTGTCACAGTCTATCTATTAAGATATTACAGACTTAAGTTTTTCTGCTGCGTCGCTGTGTGAAGTGTCTTCAAAAGTAGCATTCTACCACATCGTCATAGTTAGGTATAAACTCACCACAGGAAGACAAAAGAAGATAAATGACCAGTGGAATATACATCATATTCGAGAAAGGACCGACCACAAGGTAGACTGGAGTAGAGAGCAACTTCCAACCACCTCAGCAGAACTAACCTACAATGGTAGCTAGAGTAGATCTACACAAGACAATAACTAGCTAACTTGATGCAGCGTGGAACATGGACCAACTGTTGGAAGCTAGCTATAGCTTTCACTATATGTGAATCAACATATCATTATTAAATGATCTACAACTGTTTGAACCTAGCTAAAGCTTTCCCTATATGTGAATTAACTTATAGTTATTAGATGATCTACAATTGTTGGAAGTTAGCTATAGCTTTCACTATATATTATGTGAATTAACTTCAATTGTTGGAAGCTAGCTATAGCTTTCACTATAATTATGTGAATGAAATTATAAGATCTACAATAGCTTTGACTGTATAAACTTAAAACTAATTAGCTATATAGTATATATCCTCTAGTGACTTCATTGTCATCCCTAGAGAGTGGTCAATGATACATTACATTATGTAACTTCATTGTCATCTCTTCACAGTCATGCAGACCATCAGCAACTAAGATGCAAACCTTGCCCAAACACCTTGCTGAATTTAATGAATTGGTCATGGAGTCACCAATATCTCTCTGGCCAAGCTCCTCTCCAGCTCATCTCCTGTGAGTGGAGGATGACTGTCTGAATAGTCAAAAAAATTGGTGTTAGAAAAATATCTCGTAACAAACACTTTCAGAGTAAAGTTCACAAAACTATACTCATAACCATGGTGATGTCAATGCATTTTTTAAATTCTCTGAACTCTATACATATGAGGTGATAAAACTTTAGCAAGGCATGAAAAAAAACACTTGTGGCACTCTCCCATTGTGAGGCTAAATGAGTTTCAAGGATCTGTGTATTAGTAAAGGAGTTTCAAGGAGCTATGTTTTGGTAGCTAAAGGAGTTTCAAGGAGTTGTGTATTGGTAACTGAAGGAGTTTCAAGGAGTTGCGTATTGTATAAGCTAAAGGAGATTCAAGGAGATGTGTACTGGTAGCTATCAAGGAGTTGGTAGCTAAATGAGTTTAAAGGAGCTGTGTATTTGTAGCTAAAGGAGTTTCAAGGAGATATTTATTGGTACTAAAGGAATTCCAAGGAGCTGTGTATTGGAAGCTAAAGAGTTTCAAGGAGTTTGTAGCTAAAGGAGTTTCAAGGAGCTGTGTACTGGTATCTAGCATGGAGGCCAACTTTAGTATTGCAGTGGTTCTCTCCCATGCACGAGAATATCACAGGTCTGGTGAGTGTATTTGTTTAGGAAACCTTCAGCAACTCTTTGGGTTCAATATTTCATGCTGATAATTAGCTCTCTCAATGTGCTAGCTCTAATCATGGTAGGCCCCTCACATGAGGAGATGTTTTCAAAGCAATGCAATTGCATGCCTAAAAGCATGTAGGTAACTTTGTTGTGATGTGCATAAGGCATCTATCCAACTTTCAATGAGAAAGGTTTGAGCAGATGCTTGCTACAGCTTTAACTCTGTTATTGTAATTATAATTATTAGATGATCTACAACTGTTGGAAGCTAGCTATAGCTTTCACTGTATAAACTTATAAATACTTCTCGTCTTCCGGAAACGTTTAGATATGGATGTATCTAGTCGAATATTGTGTATACTACGATATATATTATATGTAGAAGTACCAAATATCTTCTGCTGGAGGTCTGTACTAGGACAAGACTATTCAAACCTGTATTGTCTATAATTATATATATACACAACATCACATATCTAAGTATTCTTCAGCTTGCCTGTATATACACACCACATGTCTAATTAATTGTTGAGTTTATACACACAGTAGGTACATATATAAGGAACCTTTAGCTGGTCTATATACACACACCAGATATCTAGGTAACCTTTAGATTGTCTATATACCATACCACATATCTAAGTAAAGTTTAGCTGGTCAATATATATACACACCACATATCTAACGGTTGTTGTATACATGTATTGAAGTGTACACGCACATAACTGTTAAAGGATTTGAAGTGTCTGATACATGCACACAACTGTTAATGGTTTGAAGTATCTGCTACATGCACGCAACTGTTAAAGGTTTGAAGTGGCTGCTGTGAGCTACTTACTCACACACCAACTAAGCTTCTTAGCTATGCAAGCTGTGTAGAGATGGCTCTCACGTCCAAGCCTGCTGATACTAGTCTGCCTACTAGCAACCCTTCTTGGATGGAACTCGGTCACTCTACTCTAGTGAATGGTTTACCCCTCCCTGCAGTTCCTTGACTACAAGGGACTACCTTTAGCTAGTTCAGTGAGAAATAGATCAGTGAATATATACTTGGCACAAATGAGTTGTGCCGCCTTTTATAAAATCACAACAATACCAGTAACTCAAGTTCACTTGCTATACAACCTATTCTAACAGTTCTGTTCTCTTTTATATTTGCAGGCTGTTTCGTCACAGCTGGTCATGAAGTGTGTCCAGTGTTCACTTCATGACCTTATTTGGAATCCTTAAGCAGATGCTAGGGGAAACCTCAGAGTTCCTGTTGACAACTTCTTTGCCTGCTGGTCATGTAGTACTCTCACTGTCTAGACTGCATCCTGTTAGTGGTCCTTCATCTTTGGATAGTGGTCCTTGATCTTTGGATAGTGGTCTTGATCTTTGGATAGTGGTCCTTGATCTTTGGATAGTGGTCCTTGATCTTTGGATAGTGGTCCTTGACCATTGGATAGTGGTCCTTGATCTTTCGATAGTGGTCCTTGATCTTTGGAGTGTGGTCCTTGATCTTTGGATAGTGGTCCTTGATCTTTGGATAGTGTTCTTGATCTTTGGATAGTGGTCCTTGATCTTTGGATAGTGGTCCTTGATCTTTGGATAGTGGTCCTTGATCTTTGGATAGTGGTCCTTAATCTTTGGATAGTGGTCCTTGATCTTTGGATAGTGGGCCTTGATCTTTGTATACACCTTCCTCATTCTCATTACATTCATCAATCTCACTCTTATTATTTAATGTAGACTGTTCGAATGTAAGTTGCTCTTCTTTAGGTAGGTCCTGATCCTGGCCCTCTGACAGCTGCTATATGCACACAGCTGTTAAGTGTTTGAAGTCTCTGCTACGTACACACAACTGCTAAGGGTTTGAAATGTCTGCTACATATGCTGTTTAGAGTTGGAAGAGTCAGTTGTTAAGGAATTGAAGTGTCTGCTACATGCCCAACTGCTAAGGGTTTGAAGTGTTTGCTACATGCACACAATTCATTGTGGTTTGAACTGTCGGTTACTTGCACAAAACAGTTAGGGTTTGAAATCTCTGCTACATGCACACTACTGTCATGCAACAGAACTGTTTATGGTTTGAAGTGGCTGCTAAATGAACACAACTGTTATGGGCTTGAAGTGCCTGCTAGATGCACACAACTTTTAACACACCACTTCATAATGCACAGACACACCTGCTGGTGAACAGCATTTCATCCAATACATAGACACACATTAAAATCACCTTCTCAATAATCAACTTCAAATTTTATACACTCGACGTTTTGATGCTCTAGTCTTCATCAGGAACAATTAGACACATGCTGATGGACACCACTTCATCCAATACACATGCACACTTGCTGATGAACACTACTTTATCCAATACACAGACAGACATGCTGATGGACACCACTTCATCCTGTACACAGACACAACTGCTGATAGACTTCACTTAATCCAATATGCTGATGGAGACTAGCTCATCTAACACTGGGCAAAAATTGGCATGTCCAAACATTGGATTGGTATTAGATTGGTAATATGGGATTTCATGTTTGATATGTCATGTACCAGGAAATCACCAAGACATTTCACATGGTCCTCGCCTATCCATTGACTAGGATATTTCATATGGTCCTCACCTATCCTTTGCCCGAGACATTTCATGTGGTCTTCACCTATCCATTGACCAGACATTTCACATGTACAATAATGAAATCTATATCAATTATAGATTAAAATCAGTTGGTATTTTTATCTCAAAAAGGCAGATCTGAGTAAGGAGTTATCTTTGGCTTGTAATTGCCCAAGTTGGAAGGTTAGATACCATTGTCCTCCTTGATAGGAAGCCCTTCCGAATGCGAGCCTTTGTTTGATGGACTGCTTGTTCTGATTTGCGAGCTTCATGTGCAGCATCTAACTTCGCATAACATGTTGTCACTTTGACACTTCTCCAGGGAAGTTCACGTACAATTAGGACACTATTGCCATCTTGCTGATCTTCACTGTCATCACTTGAAATCAGTCCTGTCACTAACACCTTCTTCCACTTAGCTTGGTCTGATTCAGCATACGACATCCTCTTGAATTCAGATTCCCTTTCAGCAACTCTATAAAGTTTTAAAAAATACATTAAAATCCAAACACAACCATGTTCACAGACACAAAGGCATGTGCATTGTGGTAGAAATCAGCCTTCCCTGAGACAGTCACTTTGCTCCTCAGCAGATCCCTATCTCTACCCGACGCCTAAATACTATTCCCAGCCTCCATGCTAGAAATCTTTATTTAAGCCGAACTCAGTAGCCCTCCCTGGCTACTGGCTTCCCCACCCGAATAGGTGAAATATATAAAGATATATTTAAGTAAAGATCATCAACTAGTGCACAAGGGCAACAACAGTACAAAAGTAGTTAAAAAAACATCCCCTCCTTACAATGTTCAAATAGTTCCTTTTATACAAATTAATAATGTCCAGTTAGCAGTCACTAGGTCAGCATGGCATCTTCCCTGCCGACCAATCAGATGTCAGCAAGTCATGGTTCTCCCGATGGGGTGATGTGTCTTGCTTTGGTCCACTACCAGGTGAGCTCATCTTATGGTGTCTGGCTGTGGCTTCATTAGAGAGTGAGTTCTCATGTTTCAAGTCATGGCTCTCCTGGTGGGGTGATGTGTCTTGCTTTGGTCCACTACCAGTTGAGCTCATCTTATGGTGTCTGGCTGTGGCTTCATTAGAGAGTGAGTTCTCATGTTTGGTTCTGTACACAACATCTGTCCCTAACAATGCATTTGTTGTGGTTAACATGGATGGTCTTATTCCCTTGGTACCAAAGGTCTCAATAGGGGAGCTGGAGTTCCCCGACACTCTCCCTTCCTCGGCTTGAGCCCCGTCTCGACTCAAACCATCTTCATTGGCATTGGCAGAACCGGATCTATGACATACAACAAAGTCATAGCACTGTAAGGCTAAAGCCCAATGGGCTAGTCTACCATGGCTGTCCTTCAAATTAGCCAAATGGGTCAGAGGGTCATGGTCGGTTTCTATATTAAAACCCATTCACCGTCAGGTTTAGGCAGCATTTTTTTTAAATTGGACTCGGGTGCAAATAAAAATCAATATTAAATCAGGAATGCACTAAAGTCCCTAGCAACCATGGTTGATGGGATAGCATTGGTGTCGACAATCACTGTGGTCAGCTTTAGGTTGCTAAGCAACGACCACAAATGATGAATATCATTATGTACTTACAGCCTAATGAAAGCTGACTATGCTAGACAATGCAACATACGATTATATATATATATATATATATATATATATATATGCACACACTCATTGTACATACTCATTGTATTCACATAACTTGCATAATATATATTTTTAATTTTTTAATATCTATTTTCTGATGAAAATATTGTTATCAAGTTGGTGTTGTATGAACAATTATTTATTACATCTTCCCTGTTCATCTTCCTATAACAGGACAAAAATAGCAACAAAAAACATGCATATACAAAACAACAGCCATCTAGCACACACATAGAACAGAGAGAAAAATGGAAATACCATAGAAAGTAAAATTTAAAAAAAGTGAAGCAAAAACTAGGAAACTACTTGGTGAAGTCTACCATGGAGTGGTATTTGAAAAAAACAGTCCCTCTTTGTGACACACAGTGGTACTTTGCAGTGACGGCAAATAAGTGGTCTCATGGCGGTTTGAGATTCCTGACATGTTTCCAACTGCTACACAGACAACACACCTCTGCTGTTTTTCAGTTAGTGCTGACCAATGCCCAAGCGTGGTGTTCAGCCGGTCTAGACGCTCGTTATGAACTGAGCGAGGGCAGCCAGCACGCTGACGTGAGCAGAAGCATACCACTAGTTCCTTAGCAACCGGAAGGTCAAAAAAATCTCTCTTCCTGTAACCACCGGCAAGGTGATCTGCTCTGCGGACATGAGCCAGAATGCATGCCTCAACCATATACGCAAACACCCTCTTCTGGAGAATTAGAGGAGGGACTATCAAAGGTACTAGCTGAGGAAACAGTAGAAGAAGCAAGAGACTGAGCTAAAGAAATACTGGTAGGTGAAGTTCCAGAAAGAAAGAGAGGACTAGCTAAAGGCAGAGCAGAACTTGAAGCACTAGAAGCTATTTCACTACCACTACTCTGACAAACTCGAGCATGACGAACACTCCTAGTGCTATGACTAAGCTGAACAACTGGTCGTGAAGGAGTGCATACTTCATTAGAAGAGGACACATAGTGCGAGGTTAAAAATAAAGGAGGGCATGACGATGGAACAGACAATGATGATGATGGAAATAGTATAGGAGTGTGACTACAGACGTCACATAAGTCATAGAACCTGATGCAGAGGTTACACAATACAGTTGCAGATACTGGTAGGAACAATGGAGAAGATGATGAAGCAGCCGTCACAGCAATAGGAGGGCTAGCAACAATAGATTGTGTCAGAGTTGATGAAGCTCTGTCAGCTACCCAATCCATAGCTTCATGCTTCAAACCTGAAGGGGATAAAATAAATTGGCCTCAAATAATTTTACCACGCAACAAGGAAACTAAAGAGCATTGTAGCTCCATGCTCTGCTTTGCTAACAACAAAACTAGCCATAGCTAAACTGTAGCTAAACTGACTGTAAATACCTTCTTCATCGCTGGTATTCTCATCTCCATCTAGATCGTCACCTCGAGTGAAAGCGCTAAGCTTCCTTGAAGGTAGGTCATCAGCAACTATTCTGCCAAGCCATAGCAGAGCTTCACGGTCAACACGGCTCTGGCCAAGGTAGGATGAGATGCCATCGCCTTCTTGATCACTGCTTTCATCCTCAGAAAGTCCAAAATCGTCGCCCTAAACCCGAGAAATAACTTTATCCAAGGACAGTCGAACGGCCATCTTCTACACGATTTGAAATTCTGAATGGCAGTGTGACCACCAGGCCAGCCAGAGGATCACCAGATCCTTGGCCAAATATCACCAGATAATGGCAGATATCACCAGGTGCGAAAAAGTCAATTGTATCTAGTCACAAACTCAATTTATCTTGTCATAAACCGGGTCAAAAATTTCATAGACAAAAATTTCATAGAAGGAAGAAAAAAAATTCATTTAACGAAAAAATTTCAATGGAAAAAATGATACTTTTCCCCCCATTTCATGCAAAAATTCTTCCTTATCCTGCTAAGAAGAGAAGCGCCATATCGTCGGCTTCAGTTTGCTCTTCCACCTCCTCTCCTGCTTCGACAGTCGGGTTCTCCTTTCGCTTCCTTTCCTCCCTTTCTCTCGAGGCTTTCCACAGGTTGCCTCTGACCGCTCTTTGCACCAACTTCACGCCGGGTCTCCATTTAACACAACCCCCAGCCTCCAAAATCGATTGGCCTGCGAGGAGACGAGCTTTCACAGTTTCGGTGAGGAGACGATTTGAGCCCGGATCCTTGATTCTGTTGACTTTGCTGAAGACTCTTTCCACCGAGGCTGTCGTATGTGGCAGACACATCATGGCAGACACAAACCTGGTGAGAATGGGAAACCTAGGGTTCCCCAACCCATCCTTCAGTTTTCCGAGCATTCCCCAGAACTTCGGGGGAAGATCCCCCTCAGACATGCCCACATCTCGTAGGATTTCCCTCGACAGACGGACTGATTTCCACTCGTCGTGGAGATCGTCTAGCTCGTCCTCCCGAACCACAGAGGGAAACTGGATAGCAAGACCTGAAAGTGAGGATAGTGCAGGCGAGGGATTGAGTGCTTCCGACGGATCGAGGAATCGCATGGAAGCGATCACGCTGGTCTCACTGAAGTCGAATCGTTTCCGGATTTGCTTGCAAACTTCGACCAAGAACTTCAAACAGTCTCGCCGGAAAGTTTCTTCAGCATTTCCCATGATCCCGATCCTGGCGAGGCATGCTCCTCCCAGATCAATCTCCTTTATTCCTCTGAAGAGACCCGGATTGGAAGGGTTGATATCAGCCAATTTCTCTCTGACGAGCACAGCATCCTTGATGAAAAGACTGAGTAAACTCTGGTACTCTCCACTTATTGCGCTACTGACTTGATGCAGGCGAAAGTCCTCCGATTGGAATTCAAGATTCATTCGATCGATCCGTTTGAGTATGTACCTGAGGAAAAGGAGCATTGGCTTGGTTCCACAGTTATCCAGGGCATGAAAGATGACCACGCAATTATCCCACTCGACCTTCTCCACGTCGGCCTGTGCCCTGAAATATGAAATCAGAGCCTCCCACTGCTGCAAAATCCTCCCGATGACTTGTCCTCGGGAGAGCCATCTCGTTTGGCTCAGCTTGAGCATCTTCTTCTGTTCCATGTGCAGCATATCCTGGATGAGCCTGAATTCGTTCTGTCTTTTGCTGCTCCTCTGGAAGTAAGACGAGATGTTGCGAAGCAAGCCCTCCAGCCAGCTCGGAAGCTGCTCCACCGCTTTTGATGCACAGAGATGGAAAGAGTGACAGACACACCCCATCACAAAGAGGTTGGGAACATCAGCCTTTAGGAGTTGTTGAAACCCACCCCTCACACCCATCATGGTGGCACAATTATCTGCGCCTAAACCGACTAAATTCTTGATCGGAATGTCCTTCGTCCCAAGACTCATCTTCACAGCAGCATACAGCCCTGCAGCAGTCCCATCTTTGACGTCGACTGAGTCCAGGTACAAGTCCTTCGTAGCCATTTCTTGGCTATTGTAACACCGAACCACGATCGCGAGGACTTGGGACACGCTGATGTCCGTCGACTCATCGATTAGAAGGGAGAAAAATCCCTCCTTGCACGCCCGGATCACACATTCTTCTTCCTGGACTGCAATCCCCTCCTTCACGATATACGACACCTTTGTGCGCTTCATGGCTAGTGCCTTGGCAATTTTGCTGTCAGGGAATGCAACCTTGAGCATATCACACAAATGATCACATGATCTCATGGAGACGTTGTGTTCGGTCAAAAACGCAGCCAGCATCAGTTCCGCTTCTGCGACTTGATGCGCCAAAGGCACTGCCATGGGTTCAACCTTGGAAAAGACTGTCCTCAGGTCCATTGAGTTTTGCCTCGCAGCCATGTTTGCTACATGTCGGTTGGACTTCAAGTGGATGAGGAGGGCTCCCTTGTTGGGGTTGCTCAGGACAAGGTTGCAAACCCGGCACTTCGCGCCTGTCCCACCCCGGGTCTCATCCTCTTGAATCCATTCCCGGAAGTCTGGATCTTCGAGCCACTGTTTGTTGAAGGAGTGGAAGTACCATTTTTGCTTTTTCCTTGAGGTGGCTCCATCCCACGAACAGAAAGTCAAGTCAAAGTGGGTAGGATTCAAGGAGAAACTGTGAGCCTGTGAGGGTAGGGTAAGGGTAGGCCTACTACTCTTGTAGTCCTTACTAACAAGGCCAGGTTATGGAAAGCAAAGAAAATAAGATAATAGTGATGGAAAGCACAAGCGAAAGACGGGAAAACAAGAAAGAAAACAAAGCAAACAAAACCTCACTTACCACAGAACGAACTTCAACTGAACTTCAACGAAGTTTAAGCTGTAAGCTGTTGAACTGTTCACTGTTGAACGAACAAGTCAAGTCTTGCTAGCCAGACCCCTTACCCATTCGCTTGACCAAATAGGACGGAAATGGGTCTGGTGACTCTGGTCTAGTCACGAGAGAGGAACCAAATTTTCCAAATATCACCAGATTTTGAGGCTTTTTGTCAAAAAAAACCCAGATCACCAGGTCCACCTCAATATCACCAGATCTGGTGATATATCACCAACAGTGGTCACACTGCTGAATGGGTCCAACTTTTCAATATTACTACCCTAGTTACCGAACGTCTATTGCATTTATATTCGGTACGATCGTAGGGGGCTAATTTTTGACCTATATAAGGTGTCTGTGAACGGTACGATCGTTTTTTTATGGTTTTTTTAATTTGATAAACAACTTTTTGCGTATATATACGCTTGTGACAGTGAGTGGGTTAAATATTTTCCCCTCTAGATAAACCCGGAAATGTTTGACTCCCGAAACAATTCCAAGAGCTTCTCTCTCTATAGTTGAATAACGCTGCTCTCTAGGCAGCAGCTTTTGTGAGCCGTATGCTACTGAGTGTTCTTCCCCGGCACTATCAATCTGGCTTAGTATGTAGCCCAACCCTGTTGCTGAGGCATCTGTTTGAAGAGTAAATTCTTACTCCAATCTGGGGCTGTCAAGACTGGGTTTTGAAGGGCATCTTTCAATGTATTGAAGGCCAATTCACAGGAGCTCTTCCATTCAACTTTGTTACTTTTGTTTTTCGTTGTCAAGTCAGTTAGGGGACTGGCTATAGTTGAGAACTGGGGGATAAAACGCCGATAATATCCACAGAGCCCAAGAAAGGCTCTAACCTGCTTTTTAGTTTTGGGTTGTGTGTAGCTTTTCACCGCTTCTATTTTGCATGTTAATGGTCTAACTTGACCTCCTCCCACAAGGTGTCCTAGGTACACACACTGACTTGCTCCAAAGTTGCATTTCTTTTCTTTAATTTTTAACCCTGCCTCTCTCAATTTTCCCATGACTGTATTCAGATGTTTCATATGTTCCTCCCAAGTCAGGCTATAAATGACTATATCATCTAGATAGGCTGCAGTGAAACCATGTAATCCTTGTAGGATATGGTCCATGAGGCGCTGGAATGTTGATGGTGCTGAGACCAGACCAAAGGGCATGGTGGTAAACTGGTACTTCCCGTAGGGAGTTACAAAAGCTGTTTTTTCTCTGCTACTACTCCCCACGGGCACCTGATAATACTCCTTGGTCAGGTCCAGCGTCGTTATGTACTTAGCTCTACCAAGATTGTCAATGAGCTCCTCTATATGGGGTAACGGGTACGGATCTGAAACTGTTGCTGAGTTTAATTTCCGATAGTCGATACACATCCGCTTTGTACCATCTTTTTTCTTTACAAGAACGATAGGTGCTGCCCTAGGACTCTTACTGGGTTCGATTATGCCTTGGTCTAACAGGGTATCAATCTCTTGTCTGAGGAATTCCTGGGAAGCGTGAGCTAACCTATACGGGGGTAGTCGAATGGGTGTGGTCTCACCAGTTGGAATATCATGTTTCACTAAATCTGTTCTTCCAGGGACATCCTGGATAACATCCTCATAGCTTTGTTTAAGCTTGTTTAATTGGGAGGATTGGGCGGGGGAGAGGGAGGAGCCTGCGGTAAATACCACATCTGGTTCAAATGGGTCATCATCAATACTGTCCTCTAGAGTGAGGAACACAGCTTGGGCTGGGGAGTTCCATGATTTAATGGCATTTACATGAAATGTTTTCAGAGGTTTCCCAGCTTTCCCAGTGTCTACTTGGTAGGTGACGTCTGTCACCTCTTTGGTAATCATAAAGGGCCCCTGCCACTCATTGAGCAATTTGTTTTGTAGTCTGGGCCTAAACACTAAGACAAAATCCCCTACTTTAAAGTTCCTCTCTGAGGCCTTTTTGTCATACTATTTCTTTTGCAGCTGTTTTTGTTCTTTTTCATTCTCCTTGGCTAGGTCCCTAACTATCTCCATGCTAGCTCGGGTGGTCTGAATGTATTCTGCTAAATCCATCTCACTTATCTCCTCCTTTCCCCTCCAAAACCTGACCAATTGGTCTAGAGGCATTCTCATCTCATTCCCAAACAGCAAATGATATGGGGAAAATCCTGTGGTCTTGTGTGGAGTGCCACGGTAGGCCTACAGGATGAAGGGCAAACACCTGTCCCATTCTACTGTAGTGGTTTGCGTCAACTTCCTTAGTAATCGTTTTAGGGTAGAATTGAAACGCTCCACCATACCATCCATTTGGGGGTGGTATGGGGAGGTTCTAATCCTTTTTATCCCAGTTAGTTGGAAAAATTGGTTGACTACCTTAGACACAAAGTTGGTGCCATTGTCTGTGAGTAATTCACTCGGAACCCCCACCCGGGATGTGACAATTCCAACAAACACTTGGCCACGGTCTCAGCTGTAGCATTTTTTAATGCAAATGCTTCTGGCCATTTTGTGCAATAGTCCATTGCCACGAGTATATACATGTTACCATTCTTGGTCTTTTTCAGAGGGCCAAAAATATCCATGGCAATGCGTTCAAAAGGCTTGTCTATGATCGGCAGAGGATGGAGAGGTCCCTTAGCTAGGATTGCTGGAGACGCTTTCTGGCAGACAGGGCAGCTCTGACACAGGGCTTGGACATCCTTAGCCAATCCATACGTCTTCTAAGGGTCTGCAAGTTCTTTCCTTTCCAAAGTGCCCAGCTATCACAGACCTATGAGCTAGTTTCATCACCTTCACACGGGCAGCTCGGGGCACTATAATTAAATCCTTCCCTGGGCTATTATAAGGCCTTTTCATCAGTAGCCCTTCATCCCAAAAGTACAGACTATCTTTAAGTAAAGCTTTTTCTCTTACTTTCCTCAGTGTTTGGTCTGTTTGCTGCTCCTTTCTGAACTGCACAGGTGAGATTGCGTCCAACTCCTCCTGAATGGCATTATCAGCCATGTCTTCCACGGGTCGGTCGGGAGTGGTGGTATAATGAGTTCAGTCACTGCCGCATCTGCCATACCTGGCACGAACTCCTCAGCCTCTGTCTCTTCCGTCTCACTTCCACCTGTGTAGGACTCGTGTTAACACTACCAATGTTACCCTTTTCGTGTGATTGGTTCCCTCTAGAGTTCTGATATGGTCTGTTCTCTCTAGACCCCCTAGATTCTTTGGTCTCCCTGGAAGGACCTCGCTTTCCTCCTCCCAGGTCCGACTTCTGGGATGGAGTTACATTCTTCTCCCCCCGTGAAGTACCAAGGTACCGGACCACAGCCTCCTTCAGATCTGCACAGGAGGCCGGGTCTAACTGCCTCATGCACACTTCAAGCCATCGAGGGTGTTTCTGCATTGTAAGTTCAAACAAAACTGCATCATGTGCGGTCTTACCAGTTGCTTGCAACCAATGCGTAAAAGACTGCTTGCGATCCCTGAACCAGTTTTCTGGGTTCTCTTGACTGAATTGGGTATCAAACACCTCTCGTCGGTAGCTTTCCGTAGAAACTTGGTACGTCGATAGATGAGTCTCCTTCACTAGGTATTAATCATTCTGCTCTGTGGCTGACAGGGAGGACACTGCCAGTATCCCTTGTCCTGATAGAGAGCTTCTTAGATAGGTGGTCCAATGTGCTCGTGGCCACCCTCCTGCATTAGCAGTGACCTCGAATGTCTCGAGAAATGCTTCCATGTTATCCACCCCTTCTATGAACTTTTGCAGAGAGAGTCTGGGTGCTGAGGGAGGGGGAGGTGGAGCTGCAAGAGTCTCACTGGACTTTGGACTTGTAAAAGGATCCGAGCCCACGTCGCTTCTTGTCGGGTCTGAAACTCTTGTTCCTCAGTTCTTCGTTTTTCTTCTCACTCTAGCCTCTCATCTTCTCTCTGGGCTTGTCTTGCCTCTGTTTGGATGAATTCCGACATTAGCCAGGTTTTGGTCAGTGGGGTAGAAAGGTCAGCTATTTGTTCTGATGTCTCCCCTTCAGCATCCATTCCGGATGTAGAGAAGCCCAGTGTTTGGCTTCGCAGTTGGCGCTCTTCCCCTGCGTGCTGTCTCTGTGACATAATCTGTAGTATAAAAGGATACTCCGGAAAAAAAGAAAAAGTATTAGTAGTAAAAAAATTACTAAAATTATAAAACAGAAATATGCACTCTCTTCCCAAGCCAAGGGAATAAAACACTGTAATGTCTAGTTCAGGGTTTTTGTTCTCAAGTCCCAAGGTACGAATGACCTGGACTGTATCCCTGGCTACTTACAAAAATCAGCAAAGGAAAACTCAAATAAAACAAATACTTGGCAAATTACAACACCAAAATCCCTTCACCATGGGCTTAGTAAAAACCACTAGCACAGACCTCTCACGTCAGGTCTACACAAAAACAACACACTAAGTCTTTCTCACCTAGTGTGATAACTAACTGCGATACCTATGTATCTTGGTATCCCACCGCTGCCACCAGTGTGGTAGAAATCAGCCTTCCCTGAGACAGTCACGTTGCTCCTCAGCAGATCCCTATCGCCACCCGACGCCTAAATACTATTCCCAGCCTCCATGCACTCCGCTTGGATCAAATTGAACAGAATGATTCACAGTGCTGTGACTGTGTACAGCAGGCAAGAGATTAACATGATTGTATGCAGCCCAATACTCTGTCCACACAATAGTGCCAGGCTTCACATGCGCCTGTATAATGGGTAATAGTGTGGCAGCATCCCGACAATCCACTAATTCCATATACCCAAGTGCAGGTTATTTACTTATGTCACAAATTCCAAATACCCATGCTGGTTCTCGACCTCTATGATACTAGAAGTGAAGAAGAATATTAAATAAACAATATATATACCATTGGTTTATGTGAGAATAGAGACTCATCAATGGCCATAACCACCTCAGGACCTCCAAGTTTTATTTGCGGATCTATGCACAGTCTCAGAGGAGACACCACCACATCAGCTGCGGCATCCTTCACAGCGTACTGTTTGGACCACCAATGAATCAAAAGAAGCCACTTCTGTAAAGATAGCTTGGATTTATCCAAAAAAATTCCCTTTCTGATGCTCAGTGTAGCTTTGCAGTTAGGGCATTTCCAATGACAACCATCACTAATCATGGGCGTATGCAGGGGGGTGGTTTCTGCACAACCCCCCTTTCATTTTAATGATATTCATTGGAATGTGTTTGTGTGTGTGTTTTCCCCTCCCTCGGATTTCATTTCAGGCACTGGCATATTTCATTAATATAATTTTAATAATACACAGGTACATTGATTGTGTTAAGGAAACAAAATTACTATAACATAATGAGCTAATCATTACACAGTTACACATGATGCACATGTAGTCAGTAGTTGTGGAACTAGTGAGCTACGACCAACCATGAAGAGGCAACAACAATCTTGGACATCAGGTCATTTTTAAAAATAACAGCCATATAGGATGAAGGTAAGAGAAATTATTGCTAGTTGAAGCATGTACACCCATTGTGCGAGTCATTCCATTAATCTGGCTATCTTAAGTTTCTGTCCTGTTCCGCCTATAAGGAACTGTGTAGATCAGATAAAAGGTTTCATGCTAAAAGAGAGGGCCTCCTTAAAGCAATCATTCAGAAGTGGTCTCAGATTGGCGCAAAGCAGTCTACGTTTTCATTACTTGATGGGTAGATGTTAAGGTTACACTACTAGTGCCCCAACAACACAATGCCCAATGGCAAGCAACACACCAAATGTAGCATTTTACAAGATTTAATTCTTCAAATAATACTATCTTTTACAAGCATCACAGTCTCTAAATAATGCCACATGAGTCCTGGCATTATAAGGTAAGAATATAAACACTGTATACCAGTTAATAAATAGCTAGTTTAATTATGCGATCTGCTCCTCCTTTGTTCTTGGTCTCCTGACCTGATGTAGTCTGTGGTGAGCTGTTCCTCTTTAGGCTGCTTGTTTGTGGATGGCTGGGCCTAACACCTCCCCCCTCCTCCGAAGGTAGAACCTCCGCTGGGTGGTTGTCTGGTTGAAGACTCCATGCCTGCCTCAATAGGCCATCGGCATTGCCGTTAAGTGTTCCAGGGCGATGAACAATCTCCAATTAGAATTGGCTGAGTACGTCCCACCAGTGAGCCAGTCTGGAGCTGTTGGGGTTCTTGTTTGCCAGAAAGGACAAGGCCTTGTGATCCGTCATGATGGTGAACTGATGTCCAAGGAGGTATGGCATGAAATGTTTGCAGGCATTCACTACTGCCAATCCTTCCTGCTCGATAGCAGTGTAACGTGTTTCCCTTTGGAGGGGCTATAATACGCCACTGGATGGTCGTTGCCCTCATTGTCGAGTTGAGTAAGAACTGCGCCAACACCACGTAGAGATGCATCCATCTGTAAAATAAACGGCCTATCATACCGGGGTGGCCTCAGGATAGGTGTCTTGCACAGAAGTTCTTTTAGTGTAATAAACGCCTATTCAGACATTGGAGTCCATTCCACTTTGTCGGGTGCTTGTTTTCTCGTCAAATCTGTCAAAGGTGCAGCTATGGTGCTAAAATTTGGCACAAACTGTCAATAATAGGACATTAAGCCGACAAATGCTCGAACATAACTTTATGTACTCGGGCATAGGAACTCTTTAGCTGCTTTTATCTTTGCCTCGTGGGGAGAGATGGCATTGTGGCCGACTACATGCCCCAAGAAACAACACGATGTCATTGCCAATTGTGTTTTCCTTGGCTGGATGGTTAATCCTTCTTGTTGAAGAAGTCCCAGAACAGTTCTGATGTGGTCGATGTGCTCTTCCCAGCTCTGACTGAAGATAGTGACATCATCGATGTAAGCATGAGCAATTTCGGCCATGTCTCTAAGAATGTCATCCATTAGCCTCTGGAATATGGCTGGTGCGTTACGTAGGCCAAAGGGCTTTACATTAAAATGAAACTTCCCAAAGGGAATGATGACTGCTGTCTTCTCCACATCCGCAGGAGCTACGGGTATCTGATAAAAACCACGCGCCAGGTCGAACACAGTGAATATTTTAGCCAAGGCCATTTTCTGCAGGCTCTCCTCGACTCTCGGCTGGTAGTACGGGTCAGCGACCGTGACCTGGTTGAGGTGCCTGTAGTCGTTAACCAGGCGCACTTCTCCTGCTGTCTTTTTGGGGACAGGAAACATGGGGGCTGCCTAGGGAAATTTCGATGGCTCAATCAGCTTTGCATCCAGAAGCTTCTGTATCTCTTCCTTGAATGGCTTTTCCCAGACTTTTGGAATTGTGTATGGGGCTGAGTGGATGGGCACCGCTTGTCCGGTGTTGATATGGTGCACCACATTCTTTGCTCTTCCTAGAGCAGGGGCTGTCACTTGAGGGAAGTCCTCCCAGATCTACTTTATCTGATCAGCCTTCTGTTGTGTGATGCCCTTTGGTAGTTCTGGCAGGGCTCTGTTGTCTGCAACACAGTACTCCGGTAGCTCAGGGGCTTCTGAAGAAAAGGAGCTAACACAACCAATGTCATAAGGGGCAACCCACTTTTTAATGGCTGTAACATGGATGGCTCCAAGCTTCCTTGGTCTATCTGGCATGTTAACATCGTAGGTGACGTCGGTCAACTGTCTCAAGATCATGTATGGCCCCGTCCAGGCATCTTCCAGCTTCTTTTGCTTGGAGCTGCTGATATCGGGCATGAAGACCAAGACCTGATCTCCAGGTAGAAATTTTTGTTCCACTGCAGTCTTGTCATGATGCTCCTTGACCTTCTGTTGAGTTATCTCCTGTCATTGCGTCGCCAGCTCTTGCATCCTTTCCAAGTCTTGCCGCAACTGGAGCTGCCAGTCTGCTGCGAAGTGTGTTGTCGTTGAAGAAGGCATCCATTCTTGCCTGAGGACATCCAGATGGCCCCACACTTATTTGCCGAAGGTCAGCTGGAAGGGTAAGAAACCAGTAGTCGCGCATGGAGCCTCTCCGCAGGCAAATAGAAGGAAGCGTAGCATCTCGTCCCATTCACGATGACCATCTGGAGGAGTGTGTGGTGGGAAGCTTTCCACTACACCATTTGATTGAGGTCTATAGGCTGCCATTCATCTGTGGGTGATGCCGAGGCACTTGTAAGCTTTGCTCATGGTAGCTGAGAGGAAATTAGATCCTCGATCCGAAAGAATTTCCTGAGGCACCGACAGACTAGTCATGATCTCAACTAGTGCTTTGGCTATTATAATCAGCAGTGGTTGTTCTGAGTGGAGTGGCTTCTGGGTACCTCGATCCCAGGTCGATGTATGTCAGGATAAAACGGTTTTTCTGTTTTGACACTGGGAGCGGTCCAACTACATCTATTGCCACCTTCTGAAAGGGCTGGGTGATGAGCGGGGAGGTGATCATCAATGGAGCGTGTTTGTGGTCCCTTCTCGCTGTCTTCTGACATCTTTCACAACTTCCGCAAAATTTGGTCGTGTCTTTCCCAATGTGTGGCCAGAAAAAGTGTTTGAGCAATTTAAACTTTGTCCTCTTTGGTCCAGTGTGGCCAGCCATGGGTGTTGAATGTGCCAAGTGTAAGGCAGTTTTCCTCCGGTTGTGAGGCAACACGATCTGTAGGAGAGGTTCAACCATCTGGTTAGTCGATTTGCGGTGCAACACTCCTTTCTCCCAAGCAAATTCAGAGTCTTCATTCTCAGCCTCTTCAATGACTTTAGCAAGAGTTGTGTCTGCTCTTTGGGCATTGGCTAGATCCGTAGCTTTCTTTAGCTGGGCTTCTTGGCTCACTGGAGTATCATCTTCTTCGTCTGTTTCTTGCACTGAGAGGTTAGATTAAAATGTGGTCTGATGAGTTCATCTAGGAGCTTAAGCTGCTCATGCTCCGTCAGTGATTCGACAGGAGGGTCGACCTCTGCTTGTCATCTTGTCTTTACTGCTAATACCTCTCCTGTACCCTCTCTCCGGGTCACTTGCAGGATATCAAAGAGATTAGGGACATTGAGGCCCAGCAGCACGTCATAGTGTAGATCCGCAGACTCTGCCATTGAGATGTTGTATCTCTGTCCGTCAATTTTACAGCACACCTCATGAACTGGGACTTGCACTGGGCTGCTCTGGAAACCTTTCAACCAGATTGTGGATGTTGGTTCAGCCAGTGGCGCTCCAGACGACTGAAGTTGGTTAACAAGGTCTGTGCTGATGAGGGTATGATCTGCCATAGTGTCGACCATATATTTCACCGGAAGGTTGGCAATCTCGCCATAGATAGAGGGGCGACTCATCCTGTCATCTGGCTGCTTATCTGAGGCAAGGGTCAATACCTGCTTGTTGGGACAGTTGGCTCCAATGTGGCCCCACTGCTTGCACTCAAAGCAGATGGGGCCGCGCTCGGCATCGAAATATCTTGAGAGCTTGTGAGGTCGATTCGAGAGCCTGCCTTGCTGAGCTGGGGCATCTCCCATGGGTCTCTGCATCTGCTGTGACAGCTGCTGTGGAAGCGGCTGTGTTTGTTGAGGTTGCTGTGCCTGGTGCACAGATTGCTGAGGACTTGTCCTCTGTTGTTGGTGACATCCATCTGGCTGCTCCTGGTTATGGGAGTCTTGATGGGGATGGGCCATGCTGGTCTGTCCGAAATGTCGACCTTGTCCCCATTGCTGTCTTCGGTTGTGAGTGTCTGGACAAGCAGTCCTAGCTCCTCCTCCAGTCACTCCTGCAGGAACATAATTAAACCGCACACTTATCAACACTTGCATTCATCAAGTGAACCACATTAGTCACATGTCCCTGCCTCATAATCTTGTTGTTTCCTGTATGTGAATGTTGCATTGCTAACACTCAAGTTGTATCAATCCTATTGGTCCACTAGGACACACCCTTGTATGTTTTCCCGCTCTTTTCTCATTCTATAACATCCATCCTCATGACTTTCTCAAGTCAGTCTGCAAACTTCCTCTATCGCTTCTACAACCCGTCCATGATTCGCCTTTAATCAACAGCTCTACAATTGTCAGCAGCTGAACTGCTCATTGTAACTTGTTATTGTCGGATTGCTCCCTGTCATCCTATCTTCCCCTCTGTATTCTCTCTGTTCCCTACCGTTGTGTGCAGGCTCCAGACATTGGTCTGAATCTCTCTCTCTTTACATTTGTCTATGAATTATTAATTGTTTAATCTACTAGTCTGAACTGATGCAAAGGTACAGCCTTACAACCTGCAACCTTCACTAGGAAACTTAAGCAGTTAAACCAACACATAACATGGTCCTTCGAGCCGGATGGTAACGAACAGCAGAAGACTCGAATCATCCGAATCCTAAAGTGAAGACTTCAACCGAAGACTAATCGTACAGTCGAACAAGTCGACCGTCATACAACAACCAACGACAGGTATTCAGGTACACTCCTTTTTACTTGACTCATTCTCTCTACCCAGAACAATCATGAGTTTCGAGGCATCTCGAAAAAGCAGGTCCTCTCACATTGGTGTCGTAACCAGAGAGCGTAACAAGTGCCAGATTCTTGAGCGGGAGGATCCAGCCACCTATTATCTGGACAATCTCGAATCAAGACTGGAACGTTTCACCTTGAAGGCAGACGAGTTCAGTGCCATTCACCAGGCAGTCTGTGACCATGAGGAGCAGATCAACCAACACGAGGAACAGGAGGTGGCCGACCGCTACGACGAGAACCTTGAAGCCACTCTCTCTCTACTGAGGCGTCTGATTGCCATGCAGAAGGTCCATCAGCAGATCAACCAACACGAGGAACAGGAGGTGGCCGACTGCTACGACGAGAACCTTGAAGCCACTCTCTCTCTACTGAGGCGTCTGATTGCCATGCAGAAGGTCCATCAGCAGATCAGCGAGCTTTCTCCCTACATGAGGGAACTGGAGGCAACCATGGGGATCAACCCCACGCAGGATCACTCCACATCGGTCAGCCACCTCACTCAATCTGTCAGAGACCTGACAGCCATCCTCAGGAGATCTACCATCCCACCAGAGCATCCAATGCGACGTGAGGTCCATGATATACAAGCCCATTTAATCACTTTGTCAATGGTTGAAAGGGCTCCAACTCCTCGCAAGGAGTCAGCGACAGACGCCACACCCAACAAGAAGACTGTACATCTGCCCAAGATCGCCCTTCCATGCTTCCATGGAAACTTGATGGAATGGGCGTCCTTTTGGACTCAGTTTGATGCAGCAGTCGGATCTAATGACTCTCTCTCCAATCTTAGCAAGCTCTCGTACCTTAGAGAGTCTGTGAAAGATCCTGCCACCCACAAGCTACTATTCAGCGGGGCAGAGACAGACAGCCTCTATGAGGAGGTGGTTGCCGTGCTCCAGGAGAGATTCAACAAAGTGAGAGAAGTCCACGCAACTTACTGCCAGGCCATCTTCGACTCTGGTCCCATGAAGCACACTCAAGCAGACCTCACTAGATTCGCAGATACCCTCACCGCCTCAGTGTCTGGTCTTAAACACACTGGACAATATACAATTGATTCTATATTAACCTCTGTTCTTGCTCCCTACCTTCCCAAACCCCTGCAGGAAGAATGGGTAGTAAAGACTGAAGCTTACACCCAAGTCCCTCCGTTTGATGAACTCATCAAGTTTATTAGGTTCCGAGCATCCGTCCGAGGCAGTGTAACTACGACCAAGCCTCAGGAGGAAAAGCATGAACAGCAACACAGACAGAAGAAGTACAAGTCTTCTTTCAATACCTCTCAACCTCGACCAGCCAATGGTCCAGCTCAAACCTACAGGTATGATTGTGTCCTTTGTACTGGGGAGAAGCATCCTCTATTCCAATGCCCTGCATTTGGGAAACTTAGTCTTAGTCAGAAAGGAGATCACATAAGGACTCACAGACTATGTTACAATTGCCTAGCTCCAGGGCACAGAACCAATGATTGCAAGAGTGGAGCCAGGTGTAGAGCATGTCGGGGCAAGCACCACAGCCTTATCCACAGGGAGCATAGTAGTTCCCCAGCAGCCTCAGCGGCAGCACACCCAACTATCGTTGAAGTTCCACCAGACTGTAGTGCAGTGGTCAACCAGACGTTGGTAGAGCATGCATCTGAAGCTCCCATCCTCCCAGTCGCCTTAACCATGACCAGTCAAGTTTTGGTGAAGGGCCCAGGGGGGAGGCAAATGATCGCCGGAGCCTTACTAGACACTGGGGCAACCATGTCGATGGTGTCCCACCGAGTGGCCAGAACCCTACAACTGCCCCAGCAAGGACCTTGAGTAACGATTACTGGTGTACAGGGCAGAACCAGCCCAGAATCATATCCTATAGTGAAGCTTTCGTTGTGCCCGGTGGATGCCAGCAGCCCCACCGTCAGTCTGACAGCCACCTCTGTTCCTAGAGTGGCAGTAGACCTACCCCTGCAAGGAGTCATGGGAGTCAAGGAGTTGGCCCACATCCAGCCCTTAAAGCTAGCTGACCCTACCTTTAATTCGCCAGGGCGCATTGACGTACTGATTGGCACAGAGGTCATGCAGCAGGTGTTGATGTCAGGTGTCAGAACCACAACATACAGTGAACCCCAGGCCAGAGAGACCATATTTGGTTGGACCATATTGGGGTCATTTACTCCCTCCTCAATAACCTCAGCTGTGGCAGTGCAACAAGCTACAGTCACAGACACTACTGAAGCCCTCCTCTCCCAGTTCTGGGAGATGGAAGAGAATTTAGCCCCTGCTAATCCATTTACACAGGAGGAGCAGGATGTGCAGACTCACTTCCTAAAGAGCCACCAGTACGTAGAGTCACCAGCCCACTACCAAGTGTCCCTTCCTAGAGTTCCCAACAGTTTGCCTCTGGGCACCAGCAGGTTCCAAGCGGTGAATCGTTTTTTGTCCAACGAAAGGTCAGTATTGAAAAAGGGAATGTGGGAGGAATTCCAAGCTGTAATGAAAGAGTACATGGATCTAGGACACACAGAGCCGGTGCCTGAGCATGAGTTGACCCCAGCCACAGAGCAATACTATCTACCTATGCATAGTGTCGTTAAGACCAGCAGCACAAGTACCAAGTTGAGGGTGGTATTCGATGCCAGTGCCCCCACCTCAACCAATCTCTCTCTCAATGATGTCCTTATGACAGGACCCACTCTCAATCCCACACTAGATACAATCCTGATGAGATTCAGGATGCATCTGTTTGCTCTATCAGCAGATGTGAGCAAGATGTATAGGGCAGTGTGGTTGGACCCTCAAGACAGGAATCTTCATCGATTCCTGTGGCGAGACCAACCCACCGGCTCCCTCAAGGATTACAGGATGACCAGGGTCAAATTTGGTGTATCCTCTTCTCCTTACTTGGCCATCCAAGTGTTGCACCAAACAGCCATTGACTTCGGTCGGGCCTTCCCAAATGCCAGTCCCCTAGTGTCCACGGCTTTCTATGTGGATGACCTTCTGACAGGGGCAGATACGCCTGAGCAGGCAAGTTCTCTACAGCAAGAGATAAGAGCATTACTTTTGAAGGGGGGGTTTGATTTAAGGAAGTGGCGGAGCAACTCTGAGGTTGTTCTACAAACCATTGAGCCTTCTCTTAGGGAGAAGGCCACAATTCAGGATCTTACATCTTACAGGGGTCCAGTCTCAACCTAAAGCTTTGGGAGTAGAATGGGACTCTACCAATGATACCATGTCTACATCTTTATCACTCTCCTCCCAATATACATCAACAAAACGTGGTATAATATCAGATGTGGCCAAGACCTTTGATGTCTTAGGATGGCTGGCACCAACCATGGTGCAGATGAAAATACTCTATCAGAAGCTCTGGGAGCTGAAGTTGGCCTGGGATGACCCAATCCCACTCGAGCATCAGGCCCAACACAAGGAGTGGAGAGAACAACTCCCTCTCCTAATCGGGAAAAGACACCCCAGATGTTATTTTGTGCCCGGGCAGAGAAGGGAAGTGCAGCTACATGGTTTTTGTGATGCCTCCAAGGAGGCATTCGCAGCTGTCATCTATTTACGAACAACCTATGATCACCACCCTCCTACATGTATTCTGATCAATGCCAAAACTAAGGTGGCCCCCTTGAAGAGGAGGTCTATACCTCAGCTAGAGTTGTGTGGGGCTAGGCTGTTGGCCCAACTGATGGGCAAGGTGAAGAAGGCCCTAGATTTGAAGCAAGTGAGTGTCCATGCCTGGAGTGACAGCGAGATTGTTTTATGGTGGCTAGATGGCAAAGTGAGAAAACTCAAGACGTTCGAGGCAAACAGAGTATCAGCCATTTTGGAGAGCCTTCCCCCTCACACTTGGTACCATGTACCAGGCAAGGACAATCCTGCCGATTGTGCATCCAGGGGTATTTCACCCAGAGAGTTGAAAGATCATCTACTCTGGTGGAATGGTCCTCCCTGGCTAGCCCAGGAACCCCTGAGCAAGCCATTTCAACCCTTTGTGTTGCAGCACAAACTCGATGAAGACCAGGTAGCATGTAACATAGCATCTCCTAGCCCCTCTCTCCTACCATACCAAGGCCGAACCAACAATTATCATGCCTTTGTGGGAGTTGTGGCTTGGGTATTGAGGTTTGTAGGCAACATCAAGAAGTCCCTTCATCATCAAGCAAGGCAATCTGGACCCTACCTCACTGTGGCAGAGATTGGCCAAGCAGAGCAACTCCTCTTCAAACAGTCGCAGGAACTCAGCTTCCCAGAGGAACTCTCTCGACTAAGGAAGGGGAAGGCAGTCAAACTCACAAGCCCTCTCAAGGCATTATCTCCATTTACAGATAAGCATGGAGTCATCAGAGTGGTTGGTAGGTTGAATCACTCTCACCTCTCTCAGTCCCAGCGTCACCCTATCATTCTGTCAGGAAGGTGCACACTCACCCATATGATGTTTACCCACAAGCATATCTCCCTTGGCCATGCAGGCCCTAGTCTCATACTCTCGGCCACAGGTGGCAGGATCCATGTGCTGGGAGCTCGCAAGCTATCCCGCACCATCTGCAGGAGCTGCATCGTTTGCAGGAAGGCCAATACCCAGACTGAAGGGCAAATGATGGGACAGCTCCCCAGCCAGCGGGTCACACCGAGTCCCCCGTTCAGTATCGTTGGAGTGGACTATGCTGGGCCCTTCTTACTCAAGAAGGGCCATACCCGTAAGCCGGTCATCATCAAGGCTTACCTTGCCATATTTGTTTGTTTCAGCACCAAGGCTGCCCATCTAGAGGTAGTTTCAGATGCCACCACTGAAGCATTCGTAGCTTGTCTCAAAAGGTTCGTCTCCAGACGGGTACTCCCCACCAACCTCTATTCTGACAATGGAGGAAATTTCCAAGGCGCCCACAACGATTTGCAAGACCTTTACACCCTCTTGCAAGCCAGCACCACATCCATCAACAACTACCTGCTCCCCAAACGCATTCAATGGCACTTCTCCCCTGACAGAGCTCTCCACTTTGGTGGCCTTTGGGAGGCTGCGGTCAAGTCAACCAAACGTCACCTCAAGCGCATCATTGGCACCCAACGACTCGATTTCGAGACTAACCACCATAGCTGCTCAAATTGAATCCTGTTTGAACAGCAGGCCCCTCACAACCATCACCAGCCATGAACCAGACGGCATCACGACACTAACTCCAGGACACTTCCTGATAGGACGTGAGCTCTGTGCGTACCCAGAGATCTCACTGGACAAGGACCCATCACTGTGCAGGCGTTGGACACTCTGTCAATCCATCACCCAGCATTTTTGGAGGAGATGGTCCTTGGAGTATTTGCAACAATTGCAAAAGATGCAGAAGTGGCGCAAGCCATCCTCCAACATCCAAGAAGTGGACATTGTGGTCATATGCGATGGCCAAACGTTCACCAACCACTGGCCCATGGCCAGAGTGTTGAAAGCATTCCCTGGCGATGATGGACTTGTCAGGGTGGTCACACTGAAGACCAGCCAAGGAATTCTAAAGCGACCAGTGACAAAGGTTGCCCTTCTCCTCCATCCCGACCGGACTTCGCCAGAACCAGAACAGACGCCTCGGCCATCACACTCGCCCCCCCCCAGTATGTCTGGACAAGCAGCCCTAGCTTCTCCTCCAGTCAATCCTGCAGGAACATAATTAAACCGCACACTTATCAACACTTGCATTCATCAAGTGAACCACATTAGTCACATGTCCCTGCCTCATAATCTTGTTGTTTCCTGTATGTGAATGTTGCATTGCTAACATTCAAGTTGTATCAATCCTATTGGTCCACTAGGACACACCCTTGTATGTTTTCCCGCTCTTTTCTCATTCTATAACATCCATCCTCATGACTTTCTCAAGTCAGTCTGCAAACTTCCTCTATCGCTTCTACAACCCGTCATGATTCGCCTTTAATCAACAGCTCTACAATTGTCAGCAGCTGAACTGCTCATTGTAACTTGTTATTGTCGGATTGCTCCCTGTCATCCTATCTTACCCTCTGTATTTTCTCTGTTCCCTACCGTTGTGTGCAGGCTCCAGACATTGGTCTGAATCTCTCTCTCTTTACATTTGTCTATGAATTATTAATTGTTTAATCTACTAGTCTGAACTGATGCAAAGGTGCAGCCTTACAACCTGCAACCTTCACTAGGAAACTTAAGCAGTTAAACCAACACATAACAGTGAGGAGCTGAGCGGTCCTGTCTGCCTCATCCCCAACGCGATTCTGTCACATACTCGTCTGCGTACTCCGCCATTTCTATTATGGTTTTTGGCTTGAGGGACCTTACATGGGCTGCCACCTTAGGATTCAGGCGCCTGTACAGGATTTCCATTGTTACTAGTTGGCGCATCTGCTGGACGGTAGAGCACGATGAGCAGGCGTCCAGTGCACGTAGTCCAGCTTGCAGTACCGATTCATTGGCATCAATGGTGGGGTCCAGCCAATGGTTGAATCTTGTTGAAGTCGAAACCCCCATGTGAACAAGTAGCAATTGTTTAAGAGTCATGTAGTCGGCTGCTTGCTCTGGCGGTATCATTATCGCCGCACTTATCAGATCGCCACGAAGCAACACCTTTAACTCCGTTGTCCAACGGTTCACAGACACCTCATGTACCGTCATATGAGACTCAAATCTTGAGAGGTCTACCTCTCCTTGGCGTCCCGAACGAATGGGGGGCAACTGCTGCACCTTCGGGGCTGACTGCACTGTCACTGGTCTTCCTAGTGTTTCCGACATAAGCTTAGTATTCTGCACATGCATGTCCCTCATCTGCTGAATGAGTGTTGCCACCGTCGGGTCGATTGCAACTGCTGCTACTGTAGGTATCGGTCCATACATTTCTTGACGTGCTGTTAGTACAGATGATCCCAGACTGCGTCTGTCTTAGTCGAGTCCTAATCGAACGGTTGATAAGTCCTTAGTTTGTCCAGAAGTGAAGACGTCATCGCAAACTGGGAGTTCTTCTCAGCTAGTCTTTTGCTACTCCATTCATGGCCTTCTATCACCATTGTCTGTTCTAACTCTTCATCCGACATGGTGTCTATACTTCAATCAAGAGCAAGGTAAGGAATTGTATTCCACTCACTGTTATAATTGTCTCTTGATGCTGGTTGCTTTATCTGTTGTCTGGACAGTCACAGGTCGCAATGGACTTTTCCTTGTCTTGTCGAGGAGTTGGTAGCTGCTGTTCACTTCAATGGTTCTGTATTCGAGGTTGTACTGCCACCAGATGTTAAGGTTACACTACTAGTGCCCTAACAACACAATGCCCAATGGCAAGCAACACACCAAATGTAGCTAAGAGTAGGATTTTACAAGATTTAATTCTCCAAATAATACTATCTTTTACAAGCATCACAGTCTCTAAATAATGCCTCATGAGTCCTGGCCTTATAAGGTAAGAATACAAACACTGCTAGTTTAATTAGCGCGATCCGCACCTACTTTGTTCTTGGTCTCCTTACCTGCTGCAGTCTGTGGTGAGCTGTTCCTCTTTAGGCAGCTTGTTTGTGGAAGGCTGGGTCTATGAGTAGAGAACATCAATGGCTGGAGCGTTTCTGTCTATATCATCCTTTTGTAATTGAAATGGGTGAGATAGTCTCTATGGAAATAGTGAATTTCTGAACTTTAAACTGCTGATGATAAAAGAAATGCTCTTGCATACATGAAAACGTTGGAGTCCTATGCATTTTTGTATTCCCTAGTCGCTCTCTTTAAGTATCTCTTTACATTAAAGAAGCTGTTGTTAAATTACAAGGAAAGTGCCAAGACCTTATCTCTGGAGTGACAATAGTACAAGACTGTTGCAATGAATTGAAAAGAGAGAGAGCAGATGTTGATAATTTTTCACAGCGTATCTTTCGGCATAGTTCTAGATTGGCAGTTCAGTCCAATATAACTATTTCGATGCCACACACAACTCAGCGACAGCAGCATCATCTGAATACACAGATTAATTCAGTTGAGGATTACTTTAAATGGGCTGACCTGTAGTTATCCCTTTTCTTGGCCACATTATTAATGATATTACATCAAGATTTACCAAGCATACCAAAACCAGGTAAGTTCATTGCTATACCTCTTGCCAAGCCATATCACTACTTCGTCATCTGTAATATTGAACCTGCTGTTACTTTCTATTCTGAAGATCTACCAAATATGAGTACACATGATGAAGAGTTACATCGCTGGAAGTTAAGGTGGCTACAAATTTCACCTGATGAGCGTCCTCAAACTCTGAGTGAATCGCTTGTCCCAAAACCCTTCCAAATGTTTATACCCTTTGCTTACACTCCCACTCAGTTCCTGTACTTGTGAATGATCTGTTTCTGCACTTCGAAGTTTAAACAACTGCTTGAGATCCGCACAGAGTGAGGAAAGACTCGGTGCCTTAGTATTAATACACATTAATTATGGAATGGATATTAATATCGATACAGTTTGCAAACTTTACATAGAACAACATCCATGCAGAATTCTATGTGCTAGGTTATTATTCAGTAATTTTGTCTGTAGCTATATTATATATTTTTGAAGGTTACTTAATAAAAATCATCTCTGTATATATTTTTGCAGTTTCCGCGATTTGTGCTGGTAGGGACATATATATTTCCCTCTTGCCTATCCTCACCATGGCTTTTGGCCACATGATCTACATCCGACATATAATACATAACCCCCCTTTTCAAAAGTCTGCTTATGCCCCTGCTAATATCAGCCCTACCTTCAGCTCCATCATGGACCCACATGTACACTTCTTGTGTGTAGATAGCAACCTCTTCCTCTGCAGAAAGCTGACAATAGCAGGGGTCCCTGCGAATGCTACCGATCCCAATATCAGCTAAGACATGTTCGGGCAGACTCTCCCATGCAATTCCAAATTCTCCAATCACAACCGCTCGCATTGCTTAATATAAATGCATATATCGCTGAATCTGCATACTGTAATTGATCCGTTTTGAATAATAAGAGGGGCATGGCACTTTCTGTACTACTCATACTCAAGCGAGACTTTGGTTTTGTGAGATCTGTACTCGAGGTCCATTTATTGGTAACATCTTTGCACACAAATACTATAAGGTACTCTTCCAAGAGGGGCTTGCTGGTGCCATGAAGTTTCATTTTCCTCTGGCAAAAGGAAATATAACAGGGGCCAAATCACGAATGGTGCATACACCCAATCCATCGAGGGTACATGGACTAATGCCAAGAGGAAAATGAAGCTTCATGGCACTAGCAAGCCCCTTTTGGAAGGGTACCTTAGAGAATATGTGTGGAGGAGACAGTATGGCAAAGAGACTTCATTTGCATAAATTATTAATCATATTTCAGATGTTTACAAAGTTTAATTTATTATTGTATCATAATAAATATTATTGTGTAAAAATGTTATGTGCGGCAATTTTCGCGGAATGTTGTGCGCGGAAGGCGAAATGCGCGGAAATTCACGCGGCGCCAATTGTGGTCCCTAAACTGCAATTGTACCCGTTTATTCTTTACAAACTTTGACAAGCATGTTGGGACTGACTTTGTAGGCAACTGTTCAGTGATCGTTACGTCATCTAACAGAAACCGCACTTTCAGGTGCTGAAGAGCAATCTAGACCATCGGTAGAGAAGTGAGCTGAACTAACGAACCCTCCACCCCTGTTCGAAGCTAAGCGGAAGGGCTCTTCCACGTCGTATTCCTCCTCAATAGAAAAACATCGCTCAACACTTTCTGCCATATAGCTATTCTTCTCTGCCACTGACTGCCAGTTCTAATTTCTAAAGCTTACTCAACTTCTAAGATTTTCCGACCCCAAAAAAGTGGATCGTGTGATATCACATGATGGATTAATATAAAATGGATTCGCCACCCAACCAAGAGATGAAGATGTAGACTTCGACTAGATCAGAGGATTTGCCCGCATTGTGACCGAGTCATGTCATATAAATCCTACAGAACTCATAAGAGACTTTACTACAATAGTGAAATTGGCACGTGGCTTCTCCGGGACACAGAGGCCTCAGGCTCAGCCACTGAAGACAATGTTAACCTATTGCGGTTTCTGGCGGTGAATCACCACCTTCTTTGAATGAATGTGCAGATCCTCATGAATGTTCTGGAGAAGATAGTCCTCCACATAGCGATCCTGCTCTACCTGATTCAGACAGTTCAGATCAGAGTCTTGGTAAGAAAATGTGATTATGGTTAGCTAGCTACACTGTTTGTCTGTGCTACAGTATTGCAATTGTAGCAATTTTCTATTTTAGCTAATTTAACAACAGCAAATGTAATATTTCCATGTTTAGTTGCATATTTGCAACAGGAAGTTCATTGCTTTCCTATAATTTGGACATAACATATACAAATAGCTACTAGAGAGGAACTATTTTATTTTAGTTAAGTGCAAACATTCTGCCATATCCTGTACGTTATAGGAATCACAAATGCAATGTGAACTAGTGTGATAATTGCATGCATGCTTTTGGCTTTATTGGGTTGGGTGAGTGTTTGAAGTTACTGTACATTGACAAGTACTTTGCTCTACTCTACAAATATATCATTATAATTATTTCAAGTGGGGCTTCATGTGTTGAAGTGTGGACCGATTATAATGAGGCAGACTCTAACTCCGAAGAAAATCATGAGCTAAAATCACCACCAAGATCTCCAACTACGGAGCACATGGATACATCATTGAAACCATTCGTTCAACTGTTACTAGCATTCTTCCTTTCACTTCAGGCTCACTTTCACTTATCAGATCGACTGATAAATATAATATTCCATTTCTTAAAAATGTTCTTTGTGGTCCTTGGGAAACTGCATGCTCCATGTTCTTTTATTGGAGCTGAGCTTCCAATGTCATTTTATATGGCACAAAAACTGTACACCAAGTGGTCTTTCTGAGATTTCCAGTTTTTAAACATTGTGGCACAGTTTGGAAGTATAGTGATTGTATTGAATATCATGGTGCACATCAAAAGGCTAAACGGTGTTCATACATACCCAAATTTCGATGTGGCCTTAATAGGCAAAGATGCAATGGAGTGTTATTGAACTGGCTAATCATCGTAGAATATTTTATCCTCTAATGACATACTGTTATATCGATCTCCAAACATCTTTAGAACATTTTCTTTCAAGTGCCGAGTTTACAAGGAAATGTGCACTGTAATTCACGAAACATGCCTGATGGTTTTCTGGGAGATGTGTATGATGGTCGTTGTCAGTGATTTCTTTCTAAGGTTATACCTTAAGCCTTGCTTTGGGTTTATGCTAACCTTTGATCAACCCCTGTTGACGCCTATAACTTCGTTATAGACCACCTTGCTAGCAATCTCTCTCTCTCTCTCCTAGTTTATATAGGCAAACTCATAATTATAACAACTTGAACACAACTGTTATACATTCTTTCGAAATATATCTAGGACACAATCATACAATAAAGTCTTTCTACACAGTTCTCCTTTTCTACCCCACCACCCTTCCTGTTCGAGCAGTTCCTTTTATAATTTACTAGCTGTTTCTTCTAGGCACACCTCCCCAGCGATCCCTTGCTGTCCATGTGTGTGTCTATGGAAGACTCTGGAAGGTGAGTTGAATATACAATGTCTTATGGTTGTGTAGTTGTTCTTGTAACCGGCTGGCGTGTGGGCAGCTGTTCCGTGGTGTAGGTCAAAAGTGTTTCTGACAGTCGTGTGTGGAAACGCTTTTTGAATTATGGTGGGATTTGAATTATGGTGGTAAGCCATTTTTATCTGAAAAAAATTCATATGCTTATAGATCAATCTCGATTGTATTCAGCACCTCACTTACTCAGTGGGTGCAATATACTTGTCTTTTTTCAATCTTCCTAGAAAACTACGCTATAAGCTAGAAAACATTTGCCTAGTTGGAATTCTTCCAGGGCCTCATGAACCTAAGCTCACTATCAATTCATACATTGATCCCCTAATACAAGATCTTTTAATGTTTTGGGAAGGAGTGGAACTTAGTGTTCATGGTGAGAGAAAGATAGTACGCTGTGCCATAATTTCCTGGTCATGTGACCTTCCAGCTGGAAGAAAGCTTTGTGGTGTTTTAGGACACAGTGCTCACCTAGGTTATTCAAAGTGTACCAAATTCTTCCCATCAAGTTTAAATGGTCTTGACTTCTCGGGGTTTCAGAGAGAAACTTGGATTCCTCGCACAAATCTATCTCACAGACAAGATGTTAAAAAGTTATCTCACTGCCAATCTAAGACTGAACTCAGCCGAACTGAGGCAGAGCTTGGCTGTCGATATTCGTCACTACTTGATCTCCCATACTTTGATGCACCAACTATGTTGGTAATTGACCCAATGCATAATTATTTGTTCTTGGGGTTAGCAAAACATTTTTTCAAAAAACTTTTCATAGGAAGACAAAATACTTTTAGAGGCTGATCTTATCACTCTTCAAAAACGCATTGATACAATATGTGTTCCATCAGATATTGGGAGAATTCCTCAAAAAGTTGAGTCTTCTTTCCATAGTTTTACTGCTGATCAGTATAAAAACTGGGTTTTACATTATTCAATTATTTGTTTGCATGGTCTTCTGTCATCAGAACATTTAGAGTGCTGGCGACATCTCGTTTTAGCTTGTAGAATTCTCTTCAAGCCGAAGATGAAGTTGTTTTGCTGATGCCCTGTTACTTCAATTCTGTCGGCGAACTGAAAGATTATTTGGAAAACCAATTGTTACTCCAAATATGCACACGAGTTGTCACCTTCATGATTGTATACTTGGACCACTGAACAACTTCTGGCTTTTTGCATTTGAGAGATTTAATGGTATTCTTGGGCAACTACCCGATCAATTGAAGTTCAAATGATGAAACGATTTTTATCAGACAATGAAATTATGAGAATCCCACTGCATTGAATTTGAAAAGGAATTTCAAGATTTGATGCCTATCCAGAGAAATCATGTTGGTACTTTAGGAAGAGATTCGGTTTGTGCTAATAACGATCCCTCAGATTTTGAGCTTCCTCACTGTTTCACAAGATCTGTTTTTGATTCTTTTGAAATGGATGCACTGGTTCAGCTTGTTACTGCTTTGCATCCAACTTCTAATAATCATGAAATCAACTCGACTTATTACAGATATGCTACTGTTACAGTTGGTGGGAAGGTGTTTGGAAGCTTCAAGACTCGATAAAAAAATTCAAGTATAGTTCTTGCAGATCTCAATGAAGAAATTCGTCCTAAAAATACAGTTTTTTGCAAAAATCTCACTTTTAGTAGATGAAAGTCCTCTTATTCATGTTGTTGTTTGCTTGAATTGGTTCAGTCATCATTTGCACAAGAATGTTTGTGGAAAGCCTGTTACTGTGTGGGAGTTTGATTTGTTTGATTTGTGTAGTTTCTTGCCTGTACACAAGTTGAAATGTAGACCAGTTTCACTTGTTGACAAATTAAATGATGATATGGGTACTGTTTTGTTTGTTTCACCATATGAATAGATATTATTGTTATTTTTATATTGGCCAAAAAAAGAAGTTTTAATAAAATAACTTTACCATTATGCAAAATCTTCCAATTATTATAATACTAGTGTAAGTACCTGTGCTATCAAATAAAATTTTTTACAGGATTTCTTTGTATACAATATTGCTGGAGTAGGTGCCATCTCTGTTCTTGTATTTGCTGGCAAACCAGCCAGTTGAGTATTAAATAGAGTTGACCACGAGAAAAGAATTGCTTGAACAAGTAGGCACCAAGGTGCTTGAAAGTCTGACTCTGTGACTTGTTTGAAGTCAGAGCAAAGGATGGGCGTACTGGGAAAAAGCTTATAATTTTAGTTGGTAAGTGGACTTAATTACCACCAAGTTCACCTCACAGGCATGTAGACAAGCTATCCACAACCGCTTATTTGAGGTTGATTGTATATATTTAATCCAGATATTTTTCGCCAAACCCTAGGGATCTCAACTGTTCCAGCTCTCATTTACCAATAATTCTTCCTATGACACCTCATATTATATCACTAGTAGACATACCTGGTGTTGCCCGGGATATAATGGCGTGCACACAGGAAGAGGTCTGGCCAGCCTAAGATGTTTCCAGAGTGAAGTTAGCATATGCATGCCAAATTTGGGGTCATTTCGTCCAGTAGTTTGGGAGTAGGGGCACATACACATGTACACACACACACTGTTGATTGTTGAAATGAACATGTGCTCAATGGGTTTTAAAAAAGTGGGCCTGACATCCCTCATGATATACCATGCACACCAAAACCATGTCCAAGATGTGCCCGAGTCAAAGTGCTTTCCAAAAGTGACATTCAATACTAACATATACAGGAGAGGAGCCTAGCTATTGAGTACGCACACACAGACTTTTGAAAGATCTATTGATACTAAAATCATATGCATGGGGGTGGTGGGTGTCTTTAAAAAAAAAGTGGTTTTGACCTTTAGGTCCCCCCCAAAAAGGCAATTTGGAGAAATACAAGAGTGCCGTTACACCCCCAGTTGGGCCATGATGCCCCCCTGAAAATGTGTGGTGATTGGCCCAAGCGCATCTGTAAGGAAATAGATGAACAGAACATTATAATTGTAATAACATAATTAAAATATGCTCATTATAATTATTTACTGTGACATAAAGACATCCTATAATATAATGAATGACTCAACCATGCTAAGATACTAAAGCTAATATTTATAAGATTTGGAAAGCTGTTCAAAATATGCCTTCATGTTACTGTGTTGTAGGAAAGATTGAGAACACATGTGTACAGTTCAAATTTCCATTACTTAACATATGAACTGTCTTCCATGTTGGAAATACCTCATGATAGCTCAGATTTATTTTGTAGGACAGATGAAGGACATCATTGACTGGTATGTCCTTCACGAATCCTATATAGAAGGCTATACAAGATAGTTCAATTTTTGCCCAGTGTAATACACAGACACACCTTCTGATGAACACTAGGTGCCACTGCATACTATAAGTCCTACTAATAAAGGGAGTGGTAGTTGTGGGTGTCGATAAGGGAGGAGTCTCTGCATATTACTGTGTATAAGCGGTGAGGAATGGGTGAACTAGCACTGTGTGGTTGGCTACAAACTATGTACACAGTATAAGTGGTGAGGACCAGGTCGACTAGCACTGTGTGGTACACTGCATACTAGGAATTGATGGTTGCATAGCTGGCTATGGTGGAGATGAAATGAGAAGTAGGTCTATATTAGAGCAATAACAGAGCCATGCTTAACAATGCACCCTCCTTGCCCCTTCTCCCGGTGATAAATGTTGGTTATTGCGTAATACATGTACGCATGATCTGTATATCAGTACTTGTGTAGGTTAGATAATTCTGACATCATCAATTATACTAGAATGAGGTGGGCTAGTTTCATGGCAACAACCAATTATGATAATTTAAGGATTTACTGACACAGCAAATCTTCCACAGGTCAGGCCCCGCCCCAAACCCATACTACTCATCAGTAGCTGGTTGTTCATGAGCTAATACAACCAGAAAATAGCCTGACATAACTAAAGGTGTAGAGTGATGGCTGGTGAGAGCAAATGGACAGCAAATAATTATTGGAGTTCCAACTTATTTTAGAGTCCCCTATCCAAGCAGCTGTTCAGAATGTTTGTGCTTCATCTTCTTGCAATATGTTTGTGCATGTCTCTTGTAGATATGGATACCTCCGAGATATGACCATCATACCTGTAATATGTTTTGGTGAGCCTCTCCTGGATATGGACTTGCAGTATGTTTAGCCGAGACTCTTAGATAGGCCTACTTACAATATGTTTGAGCTAGATCTCATAGATATGGACATATATACTTGCAATATGTTTCGGTGTCTCCTAGATTTGGCCATAATAGTTACAATATATTTGGGTGATCCTCTCCTAGATATGGACATATATACTTGCAATATGTTTGAGTGCACCTCTCCTAGATATGGACATATATATGGTGCACAAGGGCATAAACCTCCAAAAAGTATTTTGTAACACCCACCCATAACTTCAAGGTGGTCCAATATTTTCCTTGACCACCATAGGTTAAAATACTCAGCACACTTAAATAACCAGATTAGTTATTACCCAAAAATATTTGGCTGGTTGCTATTTAAATTTGAAAATAAAATTCTAAATAAAGCCCATTGAAATTGAAATCAGTATTTTAGGTCCAGTTTTTGTCAGTTAGTAGCTCTAAAATATTACAAAATGCCACCAAAGAGGATAAAGCTTCACTTAATGAATGCCAGGAGAGTAAAGGAACAGAGGATGGATAATCAGGCTTCTCTATAATTTCACCTGACAGCCAAGAATATTCTTCTCATCTTACAGACATGCCTGACTCTTCCTCTATTTCTTCTAACCAACCAACCACCTATTCAGGTGATTCTGCCACAACTGACTGTTCAGACAACCAAATCAGTGAAGAAAAGCTATTGGAGGAGCACATATTGGATTGGACACAAGCTCTTTATCCAGAGATGACCTTATGTCCCTAGCCATGACCCTTCACTATTCGCTAGTAATTAAAAGTGATATGAAGGCCTCTGAAGCTGCTCAATGCATTGGTGGTTTGACCGGAAAGAATGAGCGGACGGTGAGAGAATGGAGAAACCTCTTCTTCTCTAATAATGGTAACTTTCCAGATAGTTTATAAGGGAAGTATCAGAGGGAGGGCGGAAAAATTAGGTGCATCTAATGATTATATTCGAGCGAATGTTGTTGTGAAGGGCAAGCCAAATATGACAACAGTCAGTTTTTGTCGGTGGGTCAAAGAAAATCTCCCTAACAGCATTCTCAATCCTGGTTTTCCTCAAAGTATTAGTGTACAAACAGCTAGAAGTTGGCTGAGATATGAAGTTTTGGAAGGTGTTTACATCGATGGCCATGAGCATCCTAATGTTGTACAACATTGTAGATGCTTTCTACGTCTGTTGATTGCTGGTGGGTTCTTGACAAAGGAATTAGCACCAAGTGATAAGTAATTGCAGCATTTCCTGGTGATCTTGAGCCCCCTCTACCGCCATGTTGTGAAACTTTATTTTTCATGATGAGTCAACTTTTAATGCAAATGACAATGAGTCCTTGCAGTAGGGTAGGCCAGATAGTAAAATTATTAGACCAAAAAGCCGAGGATCTGGTGTCAGATTGTATTATAGAAAAAGATGGCTATCTCTGCCTTACACAAGAGCTGCAAAAGTCAGCAATCCAAACATAGCAATGGCTCCTAGAGCGTTTTTGGAATATTGTTAGGCGCTCACCACTAGGCAAGCATCAACACGTCTATTCTGGACTGGTTCTGATACAGCCTTGTTGTAAGGCTGTGTTCTAAATAGGAATATAGGTAAAGATTTATTATTTTTCAAATGACTTACAGGCAGAGTCTTGATGTCTTAGAGCAGTCTAACTAGTCTGGCTATCTCAGAGCATACATACATACATATATTGGAATGTCCATCAATCATGATGTAACCTCTGACCAATCAGCTGTTTCCACACAGACAGTCAGGAGGTTTGCCACCATGTTGCATCATACATAATAGTTTCATACATAATAGTTCAAGTAATTAACACGTACTTAATTAACAGTTACACGGATTTGGCAAGGGTTGAGGTCAAGGTTTGCTGCACCCAACATCGCCCCCTCCTTCGAGAGGTTCTTGTCCATCTGTTGCTCATCTGAGGGTGTCCGCCAGGCTTGGCATGAGAGAGCATCCGCAATTGCATTATCTTTGCCCGGTCGATGCTTGATGGAGAAGGTGAACTGTCTTAAGGTGTCCATCCAACGTGAGAGTCGATGAGAATGGGGGTCTTATATTTCCAGGAACGAGAGAGCTTTATGGTCGGTAACCACAGTGAAGGGGTGGCCTAGCAGGTAGGGCATGAAATGCATGCAGGCATTCACAACAGCCAAGCCCTCCTGCTCAGTAGCAGAATATCTGCGCTCCCTGGGCTGCATCTTCCTACTGTAGTAGGCTATAGGGTGTTCCTCTCCGCTTTCAGCCTCCTGTGCGAGCACAGCACCGATCCCGAGTCCGGAGGCATCAGTTTTCAGAATAAATGGGTGGGAATAGTCTGGTGGGCTCAGCACTGGGGTGGAGCATAGGGCCTCTTTTGAAGCAGCGAAGGCTGTCGCACAATCTTCAGTCCAATCCACAGGGTCAGGTTTGCGGAGCTGTAAAAGGTCTGTGAGTGGTGCAGATAGGGTCGAGATGTGGGGGATAAATCTTCTGTAGTAGTTAATGAGTCCAATGAAGGCCCTGACTTCCTTTTTAGACCGGGGTTGAATAAAGTCCCGAACTGCTGAGACCCTAGCCTCGTGTGGGGAGATGTATCCTCCACCAACCCTGTGTCCCAGAAAGACACAGGAGGTTGTCCTTTGATGCCTGAATTGTTAAGCCAGCATTCCGAAGGACATCGAATACCGTGGTGAGGTGACGTTTGTGCTCCTCCCATGAGTTGCTGAAGACTGCCACATCGTCTATATACACAGAGGTGTAATCATTGTGGTTGATGAGTAGTCCATCCATCATCCGCTGAAATGTGGCGGGCGCGTTCCGCAGCCCGAATGGCATGACTATGAAGCGGAATTTGCCATATGGCGAGATGATAGTGGTTTTGTCTTTATCTTCGGGGGATATAGGCACCTGGTAAAATCCACTGGCCAATTCTAGGATCGTGTAGAGAGAGGCAGCTGCCAGTTTCTCCAGTGCTTCCTCTATTCTAGGCTGGAAGTAGGGATCTGGTATCGTAACTGCATTCAGGCGGCGGTAATCACACACCAGCCTGATCTTTCCCGGGGTCTTTTGGGGGACAGGGAGCTGCCCAAGGTGCATCCGATGGCTCAATGAAGCCTGCCTCAATGAGCTTCTGAAGCTCCTCCTTAAAGGCATCCCGTCTGCTGTGGGGGATAGCATAAGGTTGAAGGTGCACTGGTGAGGTGTTTCCGACCTTGATGTGTTGTGTTGCAGCCTGAGTTCTTCCTGGTTTGGCACAGGTCACGGTCGGGAAGTCATCCCAGAGTCGTTGGAAGAATCTTAGCTGCTCTTGCGAGAGTGGGTCTTGACCTTCTGGGAAAGGGTGGTTCTCATCTGAGTGATAGTCTGGTAGGTCTGGACATTCTGTGTGCTCAACAGAGAGAAATGCAATGTCATGTACTGGCGGTAACCATACCTTCATTGCTGTGACATGCACAGTTCTGATGCTTTTCCTTCTGTCTTGGGTGTCGACACGGTAGGTCACTGGGGATACTTGTTCTACCACCTCGAAAGGGCCTTCCCATCTGTCCTGGAGTTTTGAGGCTTTGGTCCCGGTGATGACTGGGGTAAAGACAAGGACGAGGTCTCCTGGGCTGAAGGTGATTGTCTTGGTGGTCTGATTGTGCCATCTCTTTGTCCTCTCTTGGATTGTGGTCTGCTGATCTGCTGCTAACTTCCTCATCTTGTGTAGGTCATCTCTAAGTTTGAGAAGCCAGTCTGTAGCAAGTTGAGGAGAGCGACTGTTAGGTGTCCAGCTCTGCCGTATGTCTAGAGGCCCACGGACGTGCTTGCCGAACACCAGTTCAAAGGGCGAGAAGCCAGTGGTGGAGCACGGAGCTTCTCTACAAGCGAAGAGTAGACAAGTGAGGAGTTCGTCCCATTGTTGTCCTTGTTGTGAGCTGCTCCTAATCATCTGGAACAGAGAGTGATGGAAGCGCTCTACTGCTCCATTTGACTGGGGGCGGTTAGGTGCTGTTTTTGAGTGATGAACTCCAAGGAACTTGAAGGCTTCCTTCAGAACCGCAGAGAGGATATCAGAGAGAAATTCCTCTGGTACTGATAGCCGGGAAATAATGTTCATGAGGGCCTTCCCCACTTCTGTAGCTGTTGTCTTCTTGAGGGGGATGGCTTCTGGATACCTTGATCCAACATCAATGTAGTTAAGAATGAACTGGTTCTTGCTACGAGTGAGGGGGAGTGGCCCCACAATATCAATAACCACTTTCTGAAATGGTCGACAAATTGGCGGGTTGGTAATAGTGAGAGGGGCATGGTTATTGGTCCTCTTGGCAGTCTTTTGGCATCTTTCACAAGATCTGCAGAATTGTGTTGTCTCTTTTCCGATGCCAGGCCAGAAGAAATTCTTTAGGACCTTGAACTTGGTCCTGTTAGCTCCTGTATGTCCAGAGGCTGGGGCCGAGTGAGCCAGCTTCAGTACTTCTAGTCGTCGTGATTTCGGCACGACAACCTGGGTATAGGGTTCACCGAGTTTGTCTTTTGTCTTGCGCATCAAGACTCCTTTGTTGGTCACAAATGTTGAGTCTTCCTTGTTTGCTGACTTCCAGAGATCCTTCAGAGTGTCGTCTGCGATTGGCTGTGTTATTCTGCTGTATGTCTGCTTCTCCACTGGAGTCAGTGTCGCTGTCTGGGTCTATCTGGTGCGACATGTTCGTCCTTGTGAAATCGTAGTCGGGCCCTAGCAGATCTTCAAGGGAGTTGGGTTCGAGCCCATCTTGGGCCTGGTCAGCTTGATCAGCAAGGTCTTGTCGAGCTTCTGTCTGGGTCTGGGCTCTTGTCTGGATGGCTAAGATGTTTTGGGGATCTGCTGCTGTGGCCTGGTGAATGAGTGCACAGATATTTCTGAAATTTCTGCCAAGGAGGGCATCATGGTCAAGGTTGTCAGTCACTGCCATGTTGACAGAGACTTCAGAACCTGGAAGGAGACATGGGAGATCAACTGTTAGATTAGCCTCTGAATTACCCCGAAAATATCGGGTCATGATGGATCCTGATGGTGGAACTGGTAGATTAATCCAGAAATACTCTAAGGAATTCAAATCTCATCGCCGCATATCTAATAACAATTAGTTAATAATGATCTAATTTTTGGTTCCTGCTTTCAGTTTTGTTAAAATAGATATGAATTGCTGCTCTTTAATACTGTGTTTCTCTACTACTAGTTCATCTGGCCTGCCCTTTTGTAGTTCTATTAACTGTGGTCAAGCTAATGTAAATTCCTTGACCACAAAATATCTTACCCAAAGTTGTTAACAGCCTATTTATCACTCTATAGAACTGTGTGGCTTCACTAGTGGAGCCTTCCCTCAAAGAAGTCTATAGCTCTATTTGTGTAACAGTTCTATTATTTTTTGTAAAAAAGGAGGCATGGCAGCTTAATAGCGTCCTATCAGCAACCACATTTGAGTTACCATGGAAACACAATAGAGAAAAAGTTTTATTATGTATCAGACTAGTTCTGTGCAAAATATAAAAACTTAAATACCCATGTATACATAGATAATGATTTCACAAACAACTTTTGTGTACTAGATTTTTTTCCGGGTGTCTATGCCATACTTGCAATATGTTTGGTGAGTCTCTTGTAGATATGGACATATATACTTACAATATGTTTGGGTGATCCTCTGTACACATATACTTGCAATATGTTTAAGTAGGTCTCTACTAGATATGGACATATATACCTGCAATATGATTGGGCAAGCCTCTCCTAGATATGGACATAAATACTTGCGATATGTTTGAGTGAGCCTCTCTTACATATGGACATATATACTTGCAATATTTTTGGGTGATACTCTCCTAGATACAGACATATATACTTACAATATGTTTGAGTGAGCCTCTCCTAGATATGGACATATATACATGCAATATTTTTGGGGGATACCCTCCTAGATACAGACATATATACTTACAATATGTTTGAGTGATCCTCTCCTAGATATGGACATATATACTTATACTCTATTGGAGGAAGTTCTCCTAGTACTTAGAATATGTTTGAGTGCACATTGCCTAGGTATGGACAGATTCTCTTGCAATATGTTTTGGGTGAGCCACTCCTAGATATGGACATATATGCTGGCAATATCTTTTAGTGAGCACCTCCTAGATATGGACATACATACTTGCAAAATGTTCCGGTGAGCCTCTCTTGCCTATGTACATATTATATACTTGCAATATATTTGTGCATGTCTCTTGTAGATATGGACATCTCCTAGATATAGACGTCATACTTGCAAATATTATGTTTGGGTGAGCTTCTCCTAGATATGGACATTTATACTTGAGTTGCATCTATTAGATATGGACATATATACCTACAATATATTTGAGGGAGCATCTCCAAGATATATATATATATATATATATATATGGAATATGTTTGGGTAAATCACTCCTAATATGGAGATATACACTTACAATAATTATGTTTGAGTCAGCATTTTCTAGATATTGAAATATACACTTGCAATATGTTTGGGTGAGTCTCTGCTAGATATGGACATATATACTTTCAATATGTTTGAGTTAGTATTTCATAGACATGGCCATATATACTTGCAATATGTTTGAGTGAGCATCTCCTAGATATGGACCTAATATGTTTGAGAGTGCCTATTCTGGAAATGAACATATATATTTGCAATATGTTTAGGTAAGTCTCTCCTAGATATGGACATACATATTTCAATTTCAATATGTTATGGTAAGCATCTCCTAGATGTGGACTTGTATACTTGCAATGTGCTTGACTGAGCATCACTTAGATATGGACTTACATATGTTTGAGTGAGCAGTGCCTAGGTATGAACATATATACTTACAATATCTTTGAGTGAGCCTCTTCTGGATATGGATGTATATACTTGCAATATATTTATGCATGTCTTTTGTAGATATGGACATCTCCTAGATATGGACATCATACTTGCAATATGTTTGGGTGAGTCTCTCCTAGATATGGATATCATACTTGCAATATGTTTGAGTGAGCCTCTCCTAGATATAGACATATACTTGCAATATGTTTAGGTGAGTCTGTCCTAGATATGGTTGTATATACTTCTATGGATTCTGGTCAGTTATCTCTTATTCTTTACATTGCAGTTGCCAGTAACTGGATGACCGGATCTGAGGCTGCAGCATCCTCTATTAAAACTATATATCCAAGCCAAGCCATGGTCCTTTCAGAATATTCCAATGAGTGATCTTATTCTGTGAGGTGCAGCCAGCACAAAGCAACAACCTCACTTACAAATGGTGGACTAGGCGTGGAAATGAATTTCTCCCGAGAGATTCCCGGCAGAGTTTCATCTTTTACTTGCCTTTTTTTATTACCTTTGCTACAACTGGATCTTCTGTAATGTGAGTGTTAATGGAACTGAGCTTGGCAGGGCCAGGATAGTTTAGTAATGGCATGGTAAGTAATAACACTTATAAATGTAAGCAAGTGCCACTTATAATTACTGCACCTGCCTAACATAAACCATGCCCACCTCTATGAATAATGCTATATGTTATGATTGTAGGCAGTGCATTTTAACGCAATGCCAATTTAAAGCAAACCATTGTATAGCCAGAAATATTGAGTGTCAAACTGTTTGCTGTTTGGATTTTGATAGACATAATCATTGAATGTAGAGTGAGTGTGGCCTACTATCTTTGTGGCAAGATCAAATGTTAAATTAATGTTGTATGAGAGACCTCCATCCTCACTATGACATTCCAGCTGGTCCCTTTGCCACTTCCAATTTGTCTATCCTACCCTCCACATTCCCAGTGTACAAACACACAGACACACGTATATGTGTGTGTTGTGTATGTCTAATTAGTGTCATCTTAAACAAATATCATGCACCTAATGTTTATATTTGATGACTTAATGATATACCCTTGTAAGACCACACACCCATCACCTAATACTAGACAAAATATCATGTACCTAATGTTTATATTTGATGGCTTAATGATATAAACTTGTAAGACCACATACACGGCTCTTAATGCTAGACCAAATATCATGCACCTAATGTTTATATTTGATGACTTAATGATACACACTTGTAAGACCACATACCCAGCACCTAATATGAGACCAAATATTATGCACCTAATGTTTATATTTGATGACTTAATCATATACACTTGTAAGACCACATACACAGCTCCTAATGCTAGACGAAATATCATGCACCTAATGTTTATATTTGATGACTTAATGATACACACTTGTAAGACCACACACCCAGCACCTAATACGAGACCAAATATCATGCACCTAATATTTATATTTGATGACTTAATGATATACACGTGTAAGACCACACACCCAGTACCTAATACTAGACAAAATATCATGCACCTAATGTTTATATTTGGATACACACTTATAAGACCACACACCCAGCACCTAATACTAGACCAAATATCATGCACCTAATGTTTATATTTGATCACTTAATGATACACACTTGTAAGACCACAAACATAGCACCTAATACTAGACCAAATATCTTGCACCTAATGTTTATATTAATTTGATGACTTACTGATACACACTTGTAAGACCACATACACAGCACCTTATACTAGACCAAATATCATGCACCTAATGATGACTTAATGATACACACTTGTTAGACCACAAACACAGTACCTAATACTAGACCAAATATCATGCACCTAATGTTTATATTTGATGACTTTAATGATACACACTTGTAAGACCACATACACAGCACATAATACTAGACCAAATGTCATGCGCACCTAATGTTTATATTTGATGACATAATGATACACACTTGTAAGACCACATACACAGCAGCTAATACTGGACCAAATATCATGCATCTAATGTTTATATTTGATGACTTAATGATACACACTTGTAAAACCACATACACAGCACCTAATACTAGACCAAATATCTTGCACCTATTGTTTATATTTGATGACTTAATGATATACACTTGTAAGACCAAATACACAGTACCTAATACTAGACCAAATATCATGCACCTAATGTTTATATTTGATCACTTAATGATACAAACTTGTAAGAACAAAATTTAATACACTGCACTTAATACTGGACCAAATATCATTCACTTGTAAGACCACATACACAGCACCTAATACTAGACCAAATATCATGCACCTAATGTTTATATTTGTTGACTTAATTATCTACACTTGTAAGACCACACACCCAGCACCTAAAACTATGCACCTAATGTTTATATTTGATGACTTAATGGTACACACTTGTAAGACCACACACCCAGCACCTAATACTAGACCAAATATCATGCACCTAATGTTTATATTTGATGACTTAATGATATACACTTGTAAGACCACACACCCAGCACCTAATACTGGACCAAATATCATCCACCTAATGTTTATATTTGATGACTTAATGATACACACTTGTAAGACCACACACCCAGCAACTAATACTAGACCAAATATCATGCACCTAATGTTTATATTTGATGACTAAAAAACTTGTAAGACCACACACCCAGCAACTAATACTAGACTAAATATCATGCACCTAATGTTTATATTTGATGACTTAATGATATACACTTGTAAGACCACACACCCAGCACCTAATACTAGACCAAATATCATGCACCTAATGTTTATATTTGATGACTTAATGATACACACTTGTAAGATCACATACACAGCTCCTAATACTAGACCAAATATCATGCACCTAATGTTTATATTTGATCACTTAATTATCCACACTTGTAAGACCACACACCCAGCACCTAATACTAGACCAAATATCATGCACCTAATGTTTAAATTTGATGACTTAATGATACACACTTGTAAGACCACACACCCAGCACCTAATACTAGACATGCACCTAATGTATATATTTGGTGACTTAATGATACACACTTGTAAGAGCACAGACCTAGTACATAATTCTAGACCAAATATGATGCACCTAATGTTTATATTTGATGACTTAACCATGATTTGTCACAAATACTAAATATAATAGTCATGTTTTTGGTCAGTTAGTTTTATCACTTAGCTATCTAGACACTAAACAACTAGATCATCCTACCTATGGTGGCTCTGCTGCACAGAACAAGAGAGAACAAGAACTTCAATAAGCACATAGATACTAATGAAGTAAATTGTCAATTAATTAAATTTTCTAAAAAGTGACCATTCCCAAATTAGAGGGAGAGTGCAATTAGGTAGTGTTTATTATTCAGGCTTCTGCCTATAGTTTGGTATTTTGTGACATCACTCCTCTCTGGTCTAGACCTGACAAGCTATTGGAAAGAGAAGAGCTAGTCAAGGGGAAAGTACACAACAACAACATGACCACTAATGAACGTGTACAAGACCACAAATGTGTGCAAGACCACAACATTGTGCAAATCTGTGTGAAAGACCACATATATGTTTGTGTGCAAGACCACAACCATGTGCAGTGCAAATCCGTGTGAAAACATGAACCAGTATTTAAGGGACTGTTTAATAACTAGAAAAAGGAGAAGAGTAGAGAGCTAAGCCAGGTGTCGAGGGCTGCTCGACATGGCCAGCCAGGCCATTATCTTCGCTCCATCAATGAAGATGAACCTAACAGTCATTTGAGTGCATGCAAAAGTGTTGAGTGCATGCATTACTTAAAGTGGATTACTTAAAGTGTTAATTGTGAACATGGTGTTATTGTGAACATGGTTGTGAGTGTAGTGATGTAATGTCAGGTGGACTCTCTGTGTGCATGTAATTGTGGTTACTTTCTGTATCCTGTCTGGCAGGACTTATAAAAGGTCCTGTCAGCCATTTGTGATTAGTCTTGTCTTTACCATAGTTTTTGTTAGTTCATAAGTTATACCTAGACACACTAAATTTCTCTGGGTAGGTATTAACTAAGGCGATACTTAGTGGTGGCAGCACCTATTAACTGAAGGGAGAAGGTAATCAATCCTAAGGAGGAACCTTAGACACCTTCTTTAAAATACCAACTACCCCTTCACACCAGGTTAGATCAGAGCCAGCACAGAACAAGCTGGACTGACTAATAGCTTGCTCTAATTAATGTTATTATACGATTCATGATCTGAATTGACCACTATACTTGAGAGTTATGTACAAGGCTAAATGAAAGCCTAGAGGTGGTAGTGTTGGGCTAACAAGGTTTCTTGTCAGACTCTAAAAGGTGACAGACAAGGGCAAGTTAGTCGGCACAGCAAGTGCTCGGTGACCTTTAGTGAGAAAAGGTTCAACCAGATAGAGGACCATTGTCCTAACAGGCGATGACGACTTACAACCTGACTGCAGGAATCGACAAAATTACTGGTAACTAGTCAAGCAACACGCAACACTCAGCTAGTATGTAATGTTGGTGAAAAATACAACTAGAAGCTAACAGAAATAACATTGGTCAGTCAATACTGTGAAATGGCCTAATTATTAACTATATGGTTATGTGACCTGGATAGTTCAGCCACTATAAAAGGGACAGACTTCTTCAAATAACGAGTTGGCTTTATTCTTTTCATACTGTAGGTGTGCAATATTGTGATTAACTATAACTTAGTCAATTCAAGCTGACTAGGGTAGAATAGGAGCCAGCGGTTAAGGCTGACCACCTGGACATAGAAGTGAACCCATGACAGTCCACCTGCTCGTGACTTTCTACCATAATAATTTAGCAAATTTCCTTATGTAGAGAAAGTGCCTTCCAGAATTACCCAAGATAAATGTACAAAATGCAGAAACAAACACCATTCTGAGAAGCAGGCTGTAAAGATTAGAAAAAGTTCTTGTTCTTATATGTTGTTTGGAGATAGTGTGGACCTTATCCTAGTGTATGTGTGCACAAAGTAAAGCTTATTAATGGTAAATAACATGAATTTTAGGTTTGCATATTTATAATTTTCCTGTAAAACTGTGCAGGTGTATGCCTAGATTAGATGACATAGAAATCACCCCTACTCCTCTCCATTCCTGGACCAATAACTCGGAATAAATGAGCCAGCAGCATAATTGGTCCCAAAATCCTCGACATGTGACTCCACCAAATGCCTGCTTAGCTTCCTATGCTCTGTAGTTGCCATAACAATGATCTAGAGCTGATTGCCCAGCTTCTGACTAAGTTCTAGTTTTTACTCACTTGATATTTGTCTACATTTTTCTATCCATTCTTGATGAGGGCCAGTGCATCTAGCTGAAATGTCATGTGAGTTAATTATTGATCATTTATGAGACAGTCATTGAAGTTAAATTGACAAAAACATGGACATTTTCATTTTTATATAATGAGGGGAAAAAGGAGGAAAAAAATAAATATATATATATATACTTAGAAGGTAGTTTGCTGATGAAGGCTACAAATAGTGCTCAATGCTGTGTTAAGGCAGAGCTATTGAATATAGAAAAGTACTGGGATGGCTAGTCCTACTGCAGTTTCATGCTAATGCAGTAGGACTAGCCATCCCAGTACTTTTCTATATATATATATATATATACCAAAGTGGTAAGTACAGTGCTCAAACATCTTAGGAATACATGTCAGCCTTCCCTGTATGAGACAGACCAAGTATACGAGGCCATATCTATTATGTAGCAGCAGTTGTGGAGAGTAGTTGTTATTTGATAGTGAGGCCAACAACGTCGACATGGGTAAGTTGAAGGAAGTGCAACACATCCTTTTTATATATATTGACTCTACTTACAGCTTCTTCAACTCGTTCAGCTCCTAGTTTGCTAAGAAATAACCTTGGACACAGCATAAGCATAGTGACAGAAACAGAGAACGCTGCAGCATGCGATTGTTAAGCCTATACCACAAAATGTTATACATTTGAAATTTTTTTATTATATGAAGAACAACAAGAATAATAATATTAAGAAATAATAATGAACAGATAACTGGCTGGAACTACTAATCTTGCATTGGATTTTTTAAAATTTAGCAATGAATTATACAAATGACGATATGAACAATGTTCACTTACTTATGCCAACATTAGCAGCACTACAAACACTTGTCAGATACACCACGATGGACCTCTCCAGCACAAAACTGTTCATGATTATGAAAAACCGGTCAAAATACCCAGAAACATTTTCCAACACAACAACTATCTCAACAACAAATCCGATGATGATGACTACAAAGGCATAATGTTTTAGAAAATCTTACACAATATAAATTTTGATACTAATTGGCACAAAATAAACTGTCTACATGAATGAGCAAAGTTTATTGCTCCTCAAATTTATGAATATTATAACTAATAATAAATCATTAACTTCATCATCCTCAATTGTGATCCATGCCTTATCAGAACACAGATTGTTCGTGGTGACTAGCACAACTACAATGTCCTCCTGTATAATTATCTAGGTCCAGCAATACGAGGTTTTGTCACACAGATTGAATGTAAGATGCATCCTATGAGGTGCTCATTTACTCAAAAGTAAAAAGTTCTTGTGATGTTATTTACCTTGACTTTTGCAGAACTTTTGACACAGTCCCACATCAGGAGTTGCTCTACTAATATAGGCCTTTGTAGTATTGGTTCCAAGCATACCTGTCAGACAGAACCCATATTGTGGCTATTAAAGGCTAACATTTAAGTCAGCTGAAGGTAGCTTCAGTTATGTCTTGGGATAACATCCTTGTTCCCCTTCTTTTGTCATATATACCAAACACATCATCTTTTGCATCGACTTCCTTGTTTGCAAATGACACAAAACTTGGTGTTCATAAAATAATGGCCTTATACTACAATATACATTGACCCATGTTCAATTTGAAATCTGTCCAAGTGTATTGTAATAAGGTTCATTTCAAATACAAATGCTATATCTAATACTCTCAAAAGAGAAGAAATTATCCAAAACACCAGCCAATTTGACCTTGGGTGAATGGTAGACAGTAAATTATCCACTATAGTCATATATTCAGGCAAGCATATAACTCATTCAAAAGAATCTTTCCTGCCAACTTACCAATCCATGTCAATAAATCCTCCTTATCACATTAGTTCGATCCAAATTCATGTATTCCTCTCAAATCTGGAGACCTTGTGTAACACGGTTGAGAAAGTAGCCTTGAAATATATCCGTAATGATTATACTAGTGATTATAAGGAATGCCTAATTGCTATATAAACACGCTTGCCCTCATAAACTATCTAGACCCTACAGGTGATGCTTTTTTATAATTTACTACTCCAACCTGACAATAATGCCTTGGAGAATGTATCCTCTTCACACTGGATCTTCTTCTCCAAACAAGCGAATGGTTCACTACAGTAGCCACATGGAATTTGTTGCTTACCCTGGACATATTTCCCTCATTTGTTACACTCAAAAGACAAAAATCTTATTAATAATAATTTTTTAAAGGCTCTAGTTACATCTCTCTCCCTCTTGTCTCGGTCTCACAGTGATCTTTCCTGCTTTATTCATTCTCCTTCATACCATGCAGTGCCTATAGTGTTAGCTCTGCATTGAAACTGTAGCATAGTTGCAGTAACCAGAGAGAGTTAGCTACATAGCATAATTTGAAAGCTTTAACTATACACTCCGGAGTCTCTGGACTTATCTATATAAACTAGAAAGTGTCTGCACAAAGGACTGAAACATGGACTGCGGTCATGTGTTTGTTCTCAATGAACTCTAAGTTGACATGATAAAATTACAATAACCTTCTCAATAAGCAACTTGAAATTCGATGCTTTGACTTGATGCTCTAGCTTTATTCAGGAATTTATTCCTACAATTTCAAGTTAACTATAGAGAATATTATTCTATCATGTCTTTGTTGTTCTATTTACTGATATAAATGGCAAGTAGCTTGATAATGGCATCTGAGTCAGTCAGACATGTCGTGATAGTTAATTCTTCTGACAGTCCCAACTATTAGATGAGCAATGTGTAATACATGAGAAATAGCCCTCATTTACATATAATTGTAACTCCACTAGTCTTTGGAAGGTCAGTTACTCGCTTTCCTCCATGCATTCAAGATAAGATTACAAAAGCAAACATGGCTATGAATCAAGGCATCTTTAACGATGTAGCTACATAGAAAATGGAATACTTTTCTTACAGATTAGGTAATGGTTAGTTGCAGATTGGGAGAGATTCTTCCTTAGATGATGCTGCGATCATTTCCTCAATCAATCAATTCTTCACCCCTATAAATAGGTATGACATGAATGTGGATTGCAACAGAAAGGGGATGGGATGCTAGGAAGCAAAAGTTTCTTAGGATTACATCTGACATATTATTCTATAAATAGTAACATACTTTATGTACTAAGCATACTATCGTACATGTTAGTCCATAATAATGTACATGACCAGAACCAGGGAGTGTTGCTTTGGGTACCCCGGCACACACACAGACACACACATACACACACAGACCCTTAATTTTTTTTAGCAGACTGCCAGTGCACTGGCTGATGTGACACTTGCTATCACCAATACAGCTTATTTTATCACACATGCATCTGTTAAAAATACTCTGTACTTACACATGCACACTGACCATCTGTGTTCTCTGCTATCAATGACAGCTGAGCATGCAGCTGGTCAGTGTAAAAGCAATCAGTGACTTTTGGAGAGTGTGAGCCTCCTGCTAGCATAAAACCTTTAGTACATGTCTAAAAGAACTGTATCGAGTCCACAAAGTATCTTTTTAGCAACAGAATAATCTAGGCTCCTATTGGAAAATCAATATGAATAATTGTGATAATGTTAAGTGTTGATAATTATAGTCCAATACACTACTTATGCCTCGTCCAGATTCAAAGATTTCAAGTGCAGTAGTCTGATCGAACTTGTGGGTGACAGTGTCTTTGGATATTGCAATTTTGCTCCACTGTTTCTGGTATGACATGAAGTGATCTACCTAAGTTGGATTCCTAGCACTAGACATGCAAAAGTAAGAGTCCTTGGTGATCTGCCAAACATATCAAAAGTGGAGATCACTGAATTGGAATGCACAGCAGTGCAATTAGCAGATAAAACAGGGGAAGATATAGTTCCTAGTCATCCTTTGAATCAACATAGGATCATAGAATCTGTACCAATAAGCGATTCAATTATCCCATTTGCTTGAGATGATATGCTGTAGTGTGACAGTACTAAGGTCTTCCAATATATGTTGAAGTAGTGCAGTTGCTACCTTGATCAGAATGAAGAATATCGGGTATTTCTATGTTAGAAAACAATTTAGTTAGCTCAATGATGGTTTTGAGAAGCAGTTTGATCCGCATAGGTATAGTGTCTGCCCACTTGGTTAAGTTGGCCTGCATTACTAGTAGATACCGGTTGTTGTTTGTTGACACAACATGCGAAACATCCACTGCTAGCATTTCCAAGTGCCTGCCAATGGGAATGCTCTTCATTGTGGCCCTTTTTTGAACTGTTGCTTCATTTTTCCAGGAATTTGATACATTCGAGGCAGTAGTTATCAGTAGATATTCACACCCAATAAGCTTCTGGCCAGAGTTTTCTCCATCCTTATATGACCAGCACCAGCTGCATCATGAAAATGTAGCTCTAGGTAAAACTAGAATTGTCACCGGACCTTATGTTGAGCATAGAGTGTACCATCTGCACACAATGCCATCAATGATCTGTAGCTGTTTCCAAGGTTGCCATAATGATTAAGGGGTTTCTCACTCAACTGCTTGTTCTATGTGGTCTGTGTGGAAGTTTGCAAAAAGTTGTTAAAAGTGAACTTCTAAATAGATTCAACTAGTTTATTCTCACAAGTAACTCGCATACACTATATCCCTTCTTTATACTAGAGGACTCCCAATTATCCAATGCTTAGCTCTCCCTCAATGCAGTAAAGTTAGCTATTAGAATCATCCACAATAAACAAATTGTTTATGTGCAAAATCAAGTCTAGGCTGATGAAATCTGCATGTACTTTTTGCTATAAAGAGGTAATCATCCTCAGATGGTTAATATTGGGACAATAGTTAACAGTACAGGCTTTAAACAAAGCCATGTACTTGTTTATGTGACAGGATTTGCAAAAATTGATGGATTTTCAACCACACATATTCAAAAAAAAATCGCATTTTTTCATGATGAAGAACTCCTCTCAACAACTCTGCAGTTTATGAGCACTACATAACTAACTAAGGACAAAGTAAGCCCAACAGTAAGTGTATACTTACCAGACTTACAAACTTTTAGGAAGAGATGCTTTGCTATGCGGCGTGCCGTGATTTTTTTAACACCATTTCTTATAGAAAAAGCTGTATCTTTTAGACGTCTTTGTCTTTGTCTACAGATAGAGAGTACCAAATATTAGTGCTAAGATATCCATGAAGGATTTTTCAACTGTTTCTTTTTCATGGGACAAATAACTCGTTACTCATGGGATTATAGAGATTGAATAATTAGCAACACCTTTATTGTTGGACTTCTAAGTATTATGCGATATGCATAGTTGGTGTGTGAACTTACATTTGAATGCTGTAGGTCTTGTCGGTCTAGATCTTCAGATTAATAGTTCAACATCATGGTTATACCTATCATTATCTGACCAGATTTAGTAAATCAGGTCACAAACATGTGACCTGATTTGTGAAAACCTGTCCGAATGTAGTGGAACAATTATTGAAAATTATACAGTTTTATAATTTGTCAAAATGTGAACAGCTAATGTTAGAACTATCTTTTGAGTATAAATCTGTTACGGTTATAAGTCCATGTACCCATACTAGAAGACAAAATAACTCTTACAGTGAGCTAGGTTGATACACTTGATGTAGTTAGGTATACTTTGGGTGTTCACATAAGGTGCACTTCTGTCAGTTTCCGTACTTTCTTCTGGTTAGCGTGATTTACAGAGATGACTGATAAAGATGAAATATCAAGTGAAAGGCTTGGGAAGGCCTCGACATGGTGGGAAACTATTACCTTCATGCACTCAAGCTATATGATTGATTGGACTGTGGTAGTACTCGGCTTCAGCTCATAGCCATTATAACCATGCATTTGGAATGCAATTCTCAGATTGATTAGCATTTGAGTGCTTGAAGGAGGGTAACTGTTTCTAAGTTAATGCACTGAAACAGTTTTAAACTTTCAGGACATGATCATTATGCAAAATAGGTGACAAAATTAACAACTTATATTTAAAAAAATATAAGTTGTGTGCAAGTGTGCTCACAAAATTTTCAGCTCATTAGACTGGGATGTTTTTATGATTGCTCTTTACAGTTACCTCTTTGCTGCAAAACAGTGAACTACTATCTTTTATGTAGGAATTAGATTCCCTACTACCCCTACTTATCCACCCATTTAAAAACTTTAAAAACTTCTACTATAGCAAATTATCAGTGTTATTTTGTTTAGTTTTTAACTCACCCACTGTCACAAGTGCCATATGGCACTCTGAGTGACTGGTGGTAGGTTCTTTTGACTCGTCTGAAGACAACCCAAGTGAGGGAGATGATCTGGCATCCTTTCTTACTTGGGTGAGCCCTCTTGTGAATGTTGACTCGTGGATAAGACGGACGAAGCAATTGGAACACATGTGGATCGGCTTAGCAACAGCAGGTGATGGCTAGGTATCTAACAAGGAAGGCTTAGTTAAGAAGACTTAGGTAGCATTAGTTACCACACAAATGGTCACACATATATAACTCCCTGCGAGTGTGGGTCTTGAACTGGAATAAAATCAACATCTCCACAATCCTAGTTAATTCTTGAGTAATCTTGCTCAGCTATTGACTTATGAGGGTCACAGTCCACCTACTAAAATGCCAAATCTTGGAACCCTGTACCTATTCCTGGAATCAGATACAACTCAGTATGGTCAATTAACCGCACTGTGTTATCTTATCTTTTAGCAGGATCCCAGCAGATCCACAATAAAAATATGATTAATTTGCCACCCTAACAATGTCATTTTATTAACAAAAGAAACATGAGAAGTTATACCTAAAGCATGAATAAAGTTACACAATGAAAATAAACAAAATCTCTCTCTTCCATCAGTGTCATAGATTAGAGAGTCAATACCTAATTTGTACACCAAGTGACAGCAGGCAAATATCACCCATGCATATATAAATATGTCCCGGTTTGTCTATTAGTTTCAGTAGCCAATTATGTTCTCTTCTTGAGAACTCCTTTCTCCCTGGAAAAATTCTGCTTTGCGTTTATCTATGTTCTCTTTTTGCCGCATCTGATCTTTCCAACAACCTGAATGAATCTGCCAAGTTCAGTCTCCTTAGTTGCAGTTAATTAAGTCCATGTTCCTGACTTTATGCCATAAGTAACCTAGCCAAGGTGTGTGTGTCATGCTCAATGACTGCATGCTGGACAAGTCAACCATCCTTAACAGCTGCAAGAGCAGTTATTATGATTCTTCTTATCATTTTTTTCTTTCCTTGCTCCTGGATGTTGTCAACTGAACTTCAGGAGACTACGATCCATACATTCTTCCTACCTCGTATCCTAATGGAAATAAATATATGTAACTAAGTAGCTATTTAATTTAGCAATCAGCCAGCTCCATGAAATAGGCGGGCAGTCATGTATAATTATGGATCTAGTCACCGCAATGACAGCAATCTAACCAGAAACGAATGCTAAGACAAACTTACCTAGCAAGTAAAATTAACTCGGGGGAGAAAGAAATGAAAAGCCTTGTCTGATGAACAACCATAATAGTTGATGTCAGGAAATGTTACGGAAAATGTTATATTATGAGTATGACATATATATGCCGATAATTGAGCAATGCTTGTCTACACAAATCCTGTGATTTTTTAAGTTGAAATATAATTTATCTTTCTATAGACTTGATGATGATGATGATGCTGCAGAATTGGACTCTCTTTTTCCCCGTCTCCTCTCACAAACTACAAATTCAGTATTGTAAACAATTTCAAATGTAGTGTTTGGTATAATTATAGTGGCTAAAAATAAGGCCAGTCTATCTTTTGTTAAAATGACAGAATACATGTCAATACATATAATAACAATTATTTATTGTGGACATTGTTATAGTGACAGAGTAACATAATTATGTTTTCTATACTCTAGCTACTAATAGTCATATTTGTGAACTGCAATAATATTTTCTGAATGTTTGTAAGTAATAGATTCTGCACTATACAATAATAACTGTTCTAATATTGATAAAATTATAATCCTGCTCATTGTGGAGTCACAAGCCTAACCACAAAATGCTAATCAAAAATATGTGGTTGCTATGGTGGGCTTTAGTGATTTTCTGACTTGGCATAGATGTTTAACCAATTTATTCTTTGTTCATAATTCAGATATCTTGCTGTTCTTGGTATAGCCAAGCTAGTGTTCCATCTCTAGTGTACAATTCCATCAAAGCAGCTCAAAATACGACATAAATAAAACATGGAGGCAAAGTAAGTTAGTTGTTAATATCTTGAAATATCGTGCATGTTATGCATCCTCATCAGCAATCAAGGGCTTGCTGACGGCAATTACCTTGTGGCTGTTTAACTCTGCTAGTAGTGTACTACTTACACTTGTATTCACACTTCACCATACAAACACCACTTCAACATATTTGTGATAACAACACATACAAATAAATTTCCAAAATACAACAACTACTCATGTGGCAGTGGACAAGTTCCAGGCTATGGCTAGAGCCAGACTTGAGTTTGGTAAGTGAAATATACAATTCTTACCAACCATGTGGCAGTAGACAAGTTCATAGAGCCAGGCTAAGCATGGTAAGTGAAATATACAACCACTACCCATGTGGTAGTAGACAAGTTCTAGGCTATGGGTAGAGCCAGACTTGAGCATGGTATAGGTGTTGCATTGTTTGCCTAAACTGTCCAATAGTTGCTATATTCATGAACCCAATCATTTCCAAAACATAAATATACGAAGGGAAAAAAGGACCTGTAAGGTCATAAAGAGTTAGAGGCATCTCTGCAAACAGCAATGTCAAACTAGTGTTGTGATCACATATCTATCGACAAGTCCCAAGCAACAAGAACCCCTGACCCTACTGGAATCAATATCACAGTGACTGTTTCAAGATCTTCCAAAGCTTCAACATCAATGATGCCAACGTCTACACTTAACAGTTAGTCCTTCCTTATTGAGTCAGTGTAACACATTGCTGAGGTCATTATTATGGTCAATCCATGTATCACTAAATACAACAATGTTATCGAGGTAGGCCATTGTAAACTTCTGGAGGCCATCCAGCACACTGTCTATGAGCCATTGTAAGGTGCTGGGTGCAACTTTCAGAACAAAGGGGATTACTCTAAATCTATACTTGCCATATGGGGAGATTAAGACATCCTGTCCCTGTGTCATGGCAGCCCCACCTCGGTCTACCCTGACAACAGCTGCAGATATGCCTCCATGCCTACACAGCTGCAGGAGCTACTGGATGAGGACAATCCTATTAACTGATGCATGCATAATAGATGCACACACTTTGTTTATGTTAGCAGTAATAGGTCACATCCTGTTATTATTTAATCACATTCCTTAACCAGCTCAGTAGGATGTCCTTATTAGGTCATGTTTCCTGTAAGGCTGGACTCCGCCTATTAACAAGGAGAGCCCAGCCATCTTAGTTGACATGCTATTGTTTCTAAGTCTTAGATTGTGTATAATTTTAAATATGACTCAAGAAAATACTTCTTACTGACTTCTGAAGCAGAGAGTGTTATGGTCAGGCACCTGTATTAGTGCCAGAGTAGACTCTCCTTAACTGGCAGAGGCTGGACCATAACAAGTGGTGGCAGCGAAACAGAAGAACTCGAGTCAGAGAAGGACTGGTGGAAAGAGAACTAGAGAAGACCAATCATATGTAACAAAGGCGGAGCAGAGGGTTCAAAGGTTCAGGAAATCAATCAACTAGCCATCCGAAGAAGTTATCCTCTCTTGCACAGATAAAGTAGTGTGTGTAACTGCAGAGATATCTCAAGCTACAAGGGCCAAGGCTAAGGCAGCAGGCAAGTCAGGAAAAGCCGACAGAATGGGAACGGATGATGAAGCAGCGCTGCTGGCCGACAACATGCCCTACAACTGCAGTCAGACAAGGATAAAAGACATCATTACAGAGTAGTGGAGGACGATCATCAACGGAGTAGAGAGATCATGGAACAGGAAGATGACGACCAACTTGCTGAAGGTTTACAGCAGAGTCTGAAGTCCAAGTCAGACATTACTCAAATCCTCACGTATATGATGACACAGAATGAGAAGGAAAGTAGAAGAAGAGAGCCGGTAGAAGAGAGAAGAAGAGATTATGAAGCCGAAAGAAGAAGAGAAGAAAGAGAAGAAGATCAGAGAAGATGGACAACGATGATGCACAGCATGGCTAGAACTACAGTGGAGCCTCATGTGTTACCCAGTTATGACAGACTGATGCTGAGAAGCCCTCAACTACCACCAATGAAGGAAGATGACCAGGACATTGCAGCATTTCTAGCCAAATTCCAAAGACACATGGAAACGTTTGAGGTGCTGGGGCCAGGAAATCTGTTCTTAGCATTAAACAAAGAAGCATTGGAGGTGATAGACTTGATGGAACCATCGGACAGCAAAGTTTATGCCCGGGTAAAGGAGGAGCTACTAGCACATTTTCTGGTCATGCCAGATAAATATCGAAGGCAACTGGCCGAGCTCAAGAAGGTGGTCAATTCAGATTCCTGGGTGATGTATCTCCGCAGGAAGCAGAGACTGGCAGCACAGTGGACAGCAGACTGTGAAACTCCACAGCAGTTTCGGGACAAATTTCTGGGAGAAACGCTGCTGCAGGAGATGCCACACTGGCTCTCTACATGGGTTAGAGACTGGAACCACACCTCAGCTCAGAAGATAGGGCAGCTAGCTGACACTGACCTGGACAACCAGAGGAGCTATGGTGGAGACCTCTACTGAAGAAACTACGTCCATCACGAGAAGAATCAGGAGAAACAAGATAGGTACCCTCAAACTGCACCAAGCAAGTGGAACACCAAAATAGATGGAGACAGTCACACCAACATCCCCCCCGAGGGGGCCAGAAGACACTCAACCCAGGAGGATTATGAGAGAGCCGAAGGCAAGCCACACAAGCAAGACAGATGGGACAAGCCAAGGTATGACCTGGTGAAGGGACCCCGGTGCTTTTGTTGTGGGGAGTGCGGGCACATATCACCCAACTACCCAAAGAAACCTTAGGTAAACCTGGTTCAGGGCGGACCATTAGCAGCCATTCTTCCTGGAACTGACACGTGGAGAGGATGTTGGCTGACCCTGGAGCTTCCAGATCAGTGGTGCAAAGGAAATGGGTACCAGAACACTTAATACAATCACCTAAAATTGTTGTTTCTGCCTTTACAGGTCATGAGGAGTTTCTCCCAATGGCAACTGTCCGACACTAAGTGGAAGGCCGAGATATAACTCTGGAAGTTCTGGTCAGGACATCCCCTTTGTGTGGAACCTAGGGGATCACCTGAGACAGGAGAATGAAGACTTTGTTCGAATGATACAAACCAGAGCCCAGAAATAATGAGAAGATTCTGAGAGAAAGCAGTAGGATGAAGCTATCCGGACCAGCGAGGCCAACACATACCACCCACAGACAGACGGGATACTCGAGAGGTTTTACAGCACCCTGAAATCAATGCTGAAGACCTTGCCCAATGGGATAAGACATTGCTGTACATCTTGTTTGCCTACAGGGGGGTACTTAGCGAGTCCACGTTGTTCCCCCTTCAAACTGTTGTTTGGGAGGCTCATAAGGGGACCTTTGGACATCTTGAAGGAGAGCTGGGAAGGCAAGCTGACAATGATAGAAAGTGTCCTGACATATATCCAGCGAGTGTAGGAGAGATTGCAGCTAGTACACAGCATAGCAGGAGAGATAGAGAAAGTGAGCAAATCGAAAATGAAAACCTGGTACGACAGAACTGCGAGGAGCAGAAGTTTCACGCCTGTAGATCAACTGCTTGTCCTCCTGCCAGATGTAACACCGAGGCTTATGGCTGAATGTCAAGGTCTCTACACAGTCGAATCTAAAGTGACAGATTTGACATACAAAGTTCGGATGTCCGACAAAAAGAAACAGCTGAGAATTTTCCATGTGAATGCTCTTGCAAAATGGAAAACACCAGCAGCATCGTGTTTGCTGATAGAAACGGGAGAACCCAGAGCGGAACCAACGGAGTTGGCAATGGGAGGATGGGAGAAGAAGAATTTACTTGAGAGACCAAAGATAGACGAACAATTGACTTCTGAGCAGAGGCAGGACCTTGCAGAATGGGAGGAGATATATAAGGAGATGTTCAACCCATAACCTGGAAGGACTGACCTGACAAACATCTCCATACCAACAGGAGACTCCCCACCACTGTACTCACCACCCTATTGGTTGAGCCGATACAGACATGCTCAAGTGAGAGATCAAATCCATGATCTGCTTGAGGCAGGGATCATAGAACCATCCACCAGCCCTTGGGCCTCACCCATCGTGCTGGTACCTAAGAGAGATGGAAGCACCCGACTCTGCATTAATTATCGAAAATTGAATGCCATCACCAAGCCGGACCCATACCCGATGCCAAGGGTGGATGATCTCCTGGATGGCCTGGAGAAAGCACAATACATCTCTACCCTGGACTTACGGAGGGGGTACTGGCAGATACCAGTGGAGAAGGTATCACAGGCGAAGATGGCCTTCGTTACTCCGCTGGTGAAGTACCAGTTCACTGTGATGCCTTTTGGTCTGGTCGGAGCCCCATCCGTTTTCCAAAGGCTGATGAACATCCTATTAGCAGATTGCCTGGAATTTGCAGCGGCCTACATGGACGATCTCACCATTTTCAGTGATTCTTGGGAAAGCAATGTCAAGCATCTACACACCATCATGCTGAAATTACAGAGAGCAGGCCTAACGGTTAATCTGGGGAAGTATCAGCTGGGCACCAGGGAGTGTGAATTCCTTGGACATAGATTAGGGAAAGACCATATCAAACCAATGCCAGGGAAAGTAAAAGCTATGAAGAAGTTCATCCACCCAAAATGGAAGAAGGAAGTCCGATCATTTCTGGGATTGGCAAACTATTATAGAAGGTTTGTCCTCCACTTCTCTACAGTGGCAGCTCCACTGCACGATCTTACCAAGAAAGAAGCACCAGACAGGGTGACATAGACCTCTGAGTGCGAGAAGGCTTTCCAGGAGCTGAAGGATTCTCTCTCATCAGAGGCTGTACTCATTAGCCCGGATGAAGGGAAGACCGTCTTGCTTCAATCGGATGCCTCAGGCACTGGACTGTGAGCGGTGCTTAGTTAAGACACTGCAGAAGGAATCGATCAACCAATTGCTTACTATTCACGGAAGCTAAAAGTCCAGAGAGACAAGATACTCTGCTGTCGAGCTCGAGTGCCCCGCGGTAGTCGAAGGGATTAAGCACTTCCAGATTTACCTAAGCGGGGTACCGTTCAAGATATATACAGACCACAAGGCTCTGGCTTATATCAATAATTTCAAGGATGCTTATTGTCGGCTGACCCGTTGGTCACTTGCCTTGCAACCATATAGCTTCGAAATTTTTCACAGACCAGGGATAAGCAATCGAAATGCAGATGGTCTGAGCCGCCAGAACTGGGACCCAGAAGACAAGTCCAAGAAGAAGTAGGGGAGAGTATCATGACAGCCTCACCTCGGTCTACCCTGACAATAGCTGCAGATATGCCTCCATGACTACACAGCTGTGTGGATGAGGACAATCCTATTAACTGATGCATGCATAATAGATGCACACACTTTGATTATGTTAGCAGTTAATTAGTTATTGTCTAATCACATTCCTTAACCAGCAGGAATACTCAGTAGGATCTCCTTATAGGTCATGTTTCCTGTAAGGCTGGACTCCGCCTATTAACAAGGAGAGCCCAGCCATCTTAGTTGAGTCTTGTGACATGCTATTGTTTCTAAGTCTTAGATTGTGTATAATTATATATATGACTCGAGAAAATACTTCTTACTGACTTCTCAAGCAGAGAGTGTTATGGTCAGGCACCTGTATTTAGTGCCAGAGTAGACTCTCCTTAACTGGTAGAGGCTGGACTATAACACCCTGTCACCAGGTGCCACTGGGAACAGACAGTATCCTTTGGCTCGATTGAGTATGCTAAACTACTTTGCTTGAACCAATCTGTCAATCATGTCTTCTACTCTTGGCACTTTGTAGGGGTCATGGTAGTCATGGCATTCAGTCTTTATTTAGTCAAAGTGTTCCATCTTTCTTTGCCACTATGACAATGGGGGAACACTACGGACTGGAACATGGCTCTATGATACCATGTTCAAGCATGGACTTGATCTCAAGATGTATTTGTATCTCCCAAGCTTTGGGAATTCATTAAGCTGGTATCCTGATTGGTATGGCATTCTCTCTCTCTAACAGCTCTTGGGTTGCCTTCGTACAGCCAGGTACTTTACGTCCGTTCTTCCACTTCTCCTTCTCTGGTTCGACATTATTCCACTTCTCTTTCTCTGGTTCGGCATTCTTCCTCTTCTCTACGTTCAATTTTTCTGCTCTCCTCCATAGTCAGGATTAATGCCTGGATGGCCTCCATGTGGGTTATCTGGACTTGCTCTCTTTGGAATATCTCCATTTGCTCCCCTAGCTCTGTTCTGTCTGCTCTCTTGGACTTGTTGTTCACCTTCCTCCTTGACATCATTTCTTGACAACACAGGGGCAAAATACCAAAATACATAATATGTAAATAATAGGGAAACACTATGCAGAATATCAAACAATATACACACAGAAACGCTGAATATGCGCTGAATATGTGCTCTCACTTCTCACAGTCAACCAAGCTGAGCCAAGCACCAGGCACAGCTCCAATTGTCCACTTAGCCAAACACCTACTGTCTTCTATAAGTTTCTGGAGAAAATAAGGTAAAACAACACAATAGCTGTCTTAATAACCAGTCCACTTCGATGACAATGTAAGAACCACTGCTTGCCTCCATCTCCAACCACAAGAGACCTAACATAGACGTAGAGAAGAGGAAGAATGCCGAACCAGAGAAAGAGAAGCGGAATAATGTCGAACCAGAGAAGGAGAAGTGGAATAATGTCGAATCAGAGTACTGGAAGTGAAAGAGGAGAGCAGAAGGATTGAACATAGACAAGCAGAAGAATGCCAAACCAGAGAACTCGAAGCAAAGGAGGAACAGCACAAAAGATAACTCCATGAGATACTACTGATGCAAATCAGGCTTCAGTAAGAATACCAAGACAAAGTGTCGCCAGAACACTTGGATGATACCTGTCGAGACAGGTGGCAGATAAAATTACTCTGTGGAGAGAAAAGAACGAGCCTGCATCTTACCTCTGAATGTTTGAAGACACGCTCTCTATAGTAGGGATCAGCAAGAATGAATGGGCAAGGTACCTCTACAAACTGTAACTGCATCCATAGCTTACATGACATCTGTCTAAGGAGGCAAAGGTAGACGACGATTTGCTGAAAAATGCCTTGATGAAGGCACTCAGACATTCCAAAGAAGCATGCAAGCACACTTATATAAGTTAGCTCTAGCGTGGAGCGGCCAACTGGAGGTCCGGGTGTTATATGTGTCAGGCACAGCTGTGCCATCCACCAACCTTGGGCCACACCCATGGTCCCAGTTCATAAGCCTGATGGAACTGTCCGAATATGCATTGATTTTAGAAAGGATAACCACATCACAAAACCAGACCCCGATTTAATGGACGAGATGGACCAGCTTGGGGAAGTCCATTATATATCAAAGTTAGATTTCAACAAAGCTTTTTACCAAATTCCCCTGGCCCAAGTAGATCAGGAAAAGGCAGCCTTTTGCACGCCATGGGAAAAATTCCAATTTACTATTATGACATTTGGATTGAAGAATGCCCCAGCATCTTTCCCAAGGATGGTGGAAACAGTCCCAGATGACATCCATGATTTTAGTGGTGCATATATGGACAATATTATCATATTAAAGTCAGACCTCAGAAGACCATACATCAAATATGTGCTAAACAGACTAAGGAAGGCTTGACTAACTGCCAAGCCAGCAAAATGCCAGAGGGGTTCAATATCCCTTACTTTTCTGGGTCACACTATGGGAAGAGGCAAGGTTTCCACACTAGACCACAGGGTGGAAGCAATTAAAAACTATGTGAGACCTATAACCCCAAAAAACCTACAATCCTTACTGGGTACCACAGAAATTTAATCCCAATTATTCCAACATGTCCATAGTACTCACCGACGTGACACATAAGAGTGAAGCTAATTTTGTATGTTTGGATACTGCTATGAAATTTTATTATCTCTGTCAGACCCTTTCCCAAGTGTCCTCCCTTATCATCCCCACTCCTACAGACACATTTATCCTAGGGACAGCTGCATCCACTAAGGGGATTGCTGGTGTGTGCTGAGTGTGGTGAAGTAAGATGAAGAAGTACCAGTGGGTTACTACTCCAGGAAACTGCGTCTAGCAGAGACGAGGTACTCTGCCATGGAGATAGAATGTTTGGCCAGCATACGAAGCATCCAGCACTTTTGTGTTTACCTGGTGGGGAAGACCTTCACTGTTGAAACCGACCAGAAGGCTTTAACACAACTCCACACTTCAACTCAACTCAATGACAGATTAACACGGTGAGCATTACTGATGAAACCCTATAACTTCACCACCTGCTATTGTCCTGGCCCAAAGAATGGTAGGCCAACAGACTCTTTCGTCAGGCTTGGGATAGAGAGCAGGAAAAAGGTAACAACCTTTGAGGGAGTGATGTTAGGCCTCAGCCCTGACTGAGCAGCCCTGCTAAGATCAAACTATATTTATAAATAGAGCTAGAACTCATGACCTCAGACTATCAACACATATGACAATCATTAATTCTACTATTCTCACATTGCTATTAATACCATAAGCTCTGAAAACTTGGCTGCAAGGGTTTTTAAACCCCTCTGCAATCCAGGCTTGAGCAGTTTCATCCTATCCTCATATTCTGTTACTCGACTGTTGTTTTAAAATGAGCTACTTAAGATCTAGTCAAGCTTGGAGTTTAGCTAGAAGAAGTCAGGGAGAGACTCGGGTGGCGGTGAATTACCATGGTTTCTATCTGTTAGTTCTATTGTGGTTGGAATCTCTAACAGGGCCTCTGATATATCGCCCAAACATTAGTTCAAAGGTGGAGAATCTCATACTGATATTTGGCACCTCCCTATATGCAAATAAGAAATAGGGAAGTAAAGTATGCCAGCCCCTCTTATCACCATTCACTTCCTAACCTTGTGTTTTAATGTGTGGTGGGAGCAATCCACTGACTGGTAGAGGTAGGGATAAGTCTTGATGTGATGGGTGCCCACCAGCTTATAGAACACCTCCATCATGGTAGAGAGGATGTTAGAGATTGACTGGTGACCAACTCAGCTGGGACTCTTGGCCACTCAAAAAATGGACATCAGATTTGCTGCTACTGACCTGCTGGAGTTGAGAATACCAACTGCTGAATCGCATTTCCCATCTCTTCAGTTTAATGTCTCCAAAGTGTTTCTCTTTCTTCAAGGAAGTTCAATTGAATGTCCTCGGACTCTGCTCTGTGACAAACATCCCATCTTTGCAAAGCCTGTAGGGTTCAACACTCCTGCAGCAGATCAGGCTCATCCTACGAGTCTGTAAGTATCTGTGGTATGGGTACCTCTCTGGTAGCCATCTTCTAGGCACTCTTAGTCAGGTATGGTCTGGCACAATAGTATCATAATACATACCTGAATCTCATCCCACGTAGTGATGTTTGTCCCAGAAGTCTACGAATATAAAGCAACAAGTTATGATTATTGTGTAACTTTACACCTATGATAAATATGCATACAGGAAATGAAGCACGACAACTAAACCGTAAAACACTTTGCATGAAGAGAGATACTTGTAGTCCATGTACTACAAATAGTGATAATGAAAGTTTAGCAAATGTTAAAATTGAGGGACTGTTTGCATAATCATCAGCCAATTATTAAGCAGCAGAAAGATGATATATTCATGCAACTGAAGGAATTACTCAACAGTGACTTGTTTATAACATTATCCCCCATCAATAAAAACTGGTAACCTTATCTTATCCATTCCTAGTGGAACAAACTTTCTCAGATTTGAAGTAATAGAAAATCGCCTTCATAACTGCTTAACTAAACTTAGCCTGTTAAACTTTTATGAATTAATGAAAATTGCCATTGAGTCTCCCCCTAAAAAGTTACCAATAGTGATTTGGAAGAAGTTATTGATATGTGGAGGAGGGAAGTTAGAACAATTGCTGTGTAAACTCTCATTTAGACTCTCATCTCAATATGTTATGAATAACCTCACTGCTCATGCATTTTGTCAACACTTCATCATAATAATATGAATTCCAAAGATAGCGAAAGGTTCCTAGGAAGAAGGTAATCCACCTCCTCTGCCCAAAACCACCTAAATGAAACCCTTTCAGGGTAAGAACTGGGATTTGATCTTCTGTCATTCATGATGATCTTTAAAATGCATTCTACCATTGCTGTTGCAAAAGATAAACTAAAGAGCAGCTTGCATGTCGACAAGACATTGGGCCTCTTTACTGCATCTGGTGAAGTTCACAACTGCTAACAAACTATCTTGCAGGTAACAATCCCAATCCTCAAGTAATTTCTTGTATAATCAGCAAAGTACTCAATCTCATACAGAATAAAACATAGGTCAAAAGGTTAACTCCTTTGGCTTCAAGAGGAGCTCGAAAGTCTTCTGTGAGACTTAGGAGAGCTGCCTTGATTTCAATGAACCACTCATCAGTCAAGGATACTTGTCAGCTCTGTATATCAAGAACTAGGAGAGTGATCTAAGCCACTTTATATCTGAACACTCCCATCGGGCTCCCATCTTGTGATCAAGACAGTTCAACTCAGCTAGATCTGAAATAATGCAGTGCAGCTCTTTGATAAACATTGCCCCCATTTTCACCTTTCAATCTGCTAAAGACAACCCTATTCATTGGCCACTTAAGTGGATCTCTGAATACAATGAGTTATGTGACTTCAGCATATGCTTGAAAACTGTACAATATCAATGTAACCATCTGATGGTGAGGCTATGAAGGGAGGCTGGATTAAGGATCTGAACATACAGGGCAGAACAAAGGAACATTTTTAGTTTCTCTCCACTTGAACAGATATCCCTTCAGACGTGGCTTGTCTGTGGTATTTCTTAGCCTGCAGCCTGGGATTTCAACGACAACTTAATACCCATAAACTAATAAACTAATAAACTAATAAACTAATAAACTATTCCTAATATCGTAAGAACTCATTGATCTGTCCTCAACCAGTGTTGCCATGTGGTTAAGGTAAGCACCATATCTGTCCAATACTCTCAGTAAAGATTTATGCTCTTGTAAAATACAGCAGCTACCATGAGCTTGTACAGGTAAGTCACCAACTTCAGGGAATTCAAATACCTCTTTGAGATCATTACTGAGGGCTGATAGCTCATGCACTTTTTGGAGACTTTTCATAAAGATAATACTGGAAGGATCATCATCCTTGCATGCAAGTTCAAGCTGATGAGTGAAAGAGCAACCCCATAATAACCGATGTTAAACAGCATGATGTTTACCTTGTATGCCATCAATAGACACATTAACTGATGCACCATCACTATAACAGCAAATAATGCTGTCTTTGAATATTAAGAATGTTCCCTCAGTCGAGAATGTCTACAATCCCCATAGATTTTAGGGCTCTATCATGGACAAAAGTTCCTTCTCATAGGTTCATTGCCACATGTGAAATGTCTATTTTGCGACTTGCATCTTGCACTGCTTTGCTCCTGAAATGATACTTGTGGCACTCCTCTTTTGAGCACACAGTCATATTGCCATTTTATCTATATAATTAGATAGGGCATGCATACTTATAACTAGACATGGGATTTTTATGTGATTACATAAAACATATGTTTTCACATAAAGTGCCTTTTTCGCGATTTTTTATGTGATCACATAAAACATATGTTTTCACATAAAAGTGGCTTTTTTCGCGACTGTAAGAAATTAACTCTGTAATCAGGAAGTAAGACATTCAATAAATGTCAACTGTAAAGAACTAGACAAAAACAGGAGCTGTGTTTCACTCAGCATTTATTTAACACCACCCAGACACTTGTGGCTCTGGGACAGGACGGTGACAGCTGACAGGCCTACAAATAAGTGCTTTATCTTTTATATCAGCATTGCTGGCCAAAAGGGGTTGCTGTTACAGAACATGTTCAACTCTGTGCTGGAGAGAAACCCTGATGTTCTGGTGCTATGCTCAATTGTGTGGTGCTTGAAAGGTGAGGAAGGATCCCTCCCCGAAGGATTTGGTCCTGGAGACGCAACTTCAAGTTCTGCCCTACCGCCAATATCGACATGGAGAGAACCTTTTCGGTCTACAAAACTGTGTTGACTGACAGGCACCACCGTTTGACTGAAGAGATTATGATCAAAATTATGGTGAAACACTGTTTCTATTCTCGTGCTGCTGACTGCTAGTTATCCCCAAATAAAGGTCGTTTGTTTTTCCTGATATATAGCCCCTACTTATCTGAATTTCAGAATCACATATTTTGGTATTTTCAGCACATATTTTACCCCTGAACAAAATGACATAAAAATCCCATGTCTACTTATAACCAATACGAATGTTCGTTCCGAAACCCACCAATATGATTTATGGCTAAACAATATTCGAAGTATGACACCGATACCAGAATGGCAGTCAGAGATGTAATAGAGGAGCAGCCAAAAGAAAGACAGCTGTGGAAGTTAAGCAATATAGAATCCTGATTACCATATTCATTCAATTCTGATGTGTAGTAGCCAGAGCACAAGCAACTAGCTATCAGGTAACATCCCCAGTGGGAATGCTAACTTGCTCAATAAGAAATTGTAGGAGATGTCGATCCTTTACGATGGATGAAGCTTATTTGGAAGTGAAAGATAACTCAGAGTAGATAAAGAACATATTATAGCACAGCTAACCATTCATGTAATGAGCGTGGTTTAATCCAGGAATTACAATCACTAACACATGCATAGCTCTTGTCCACTATATGTCCGGTCATTGCAAATAATGGGCAGCCTTCTTACCTATGCACGTCTTTTGGCCATTGTCCAACTGTTATTTTCATTGCCGCCAATAATATATTAAGATCTCTGTGCAAGTATCCTTTTATTTTATATATTTCTTCTTTAGAATTTCAGGTGGGGAGTAGAATTGTCTGGCATCAAGTTTAGTCCCAGACCCGGAAACATTACAGAAATTCAAAGAATGTGTGTAGGGATTGACATCAATGATGATGTTATTTGGGAACATGATGAATCATTTACTCTGGAATTACTTTCAACACAATCAGGAGTTAATATTTATGACAGAGATAATAATTTTGGATGATGAAGTTATACAGCCCTTAAAATAAACTGTAAAAGCTCCATTTTTGGACTAATTTTTAATGAGGCAATACTTTTTTTCTTGCCACTCATTTATTTTTATTTTCTTTAGCTTCCACTAGTATGACTTTTACATAGGATGTCTACCACTGTTGGTGATTTCTTATTTCTATCATTGTCGGTTATGATTGCATAACGGCTTCTTGCAGTGAAATCTTGCTATCTTGTGCCAACTAAATTACTATTAACTTTTTTTAATCAACATTTGCATTAGCTTCCAAATAGCTATTATATCTATAAAAGACCCATCACAAACTTCCACGCACATACACAAAAAGTGCACACAAAATACACAACACACAAACAAATACACACATCACACAGAAATATGCACTTATATACATTACCCACCATCTTTATGGCAACTCTAAAGCATAAAGATGTATCCAAAAACAATCTTTAAAAATTATATTTCGCATATAGGAATCAATGTTTATTAAATAGATGAATATAATTTTTCAATGTAGCTAAAAGTGTTTTTGATCCGTGGTATATTGATATGAAATACACTATCTATAATAATTTTGTGTAAGCTGCATGTTTCTTTGGTATTTACTAAATTAATATAGCACAAAATCTTGAAAAATCCTTTAGCCTTTAACAGGGGCATCATAAAAAAATTGTTTTATAATGCATGAGGTGGAGTCATTTTGGAATGACCGCAATAGACAGATGAAAAAAATGCCTAAAGCTTGGACTAGCACTTGACTATCATCTGCCCTAAAGCAAAGCAGTATCTTGGTTACCAGATTATATAATAAGCCATGCCTTAGTTACCATTAAGAGTTCATGCTTCTCTATCTCAAAGGCAATCTTCAATGTTAAGGCAATTTTTTTACTTTTGTGATGCTTTTTTTCCTAAAGAAACATGCACAGATGGGGTGTAAAAGCTTTACTTAAAGGAACTTATTAGATGGTGGATGTTGGTAATAGCCTCTAATATTATTCTGGTATATTATAGCAGGACCTATGGAACCAAACTGAAAAACAGTGAACATGAATCATTATCTAATGGTCAAGGAAGTATAAATAATTGCTGGTTGATGAATGACACAGCCGCATCTCAGGAAAATGTGTCTCCGTTTCCCCTAAAGAACAAATATTCCTGATAAAGGCTGGAGCATCTAGTCGAAATATCAATTTGAAGTTAATTATTAAGAAGGTATAGAGTAAAAGCTAGAAAATTTTTTACGGACCTGATTAAGACATAAATAATTATTAAAGACCCAACTTTAATAATGATGTTAAGTATATGGATAAAAATTAAGGCTTATAACCAACTCGAGTTTATTGTGAAGGTGTTATTTTCATTATGGTTAAATCTGTTGGGTCGATACTGGATAGTTCTTGATGAGCAATTTGATGTGCTAATAAATCGGCAAATATTTACAGTACAGATGCCCTTGCCAGAAACAATGTGTTTGTTGCCATTACTCTTAAGCCACAATTTAATTCTAAATGGTAAACTTTGCATTGATATTTGTCATCTAAAACTGCAGGTTGCTTATAGAAATCCACCTCAAATGCTTAGTCAAATTAAGCACCTGAGATTGATAATTTCTTTACCTTTACCTCCTGATAGTCACACTGTTTGACCATGTTCCCTTCCTGAACATACCTGTGAAGAACAATTATTGTACTTTACATACTTTTTGGAAGCGGTGGAGAAGCAGAGTTTATGGTATATGCCACAATGATAATTATAGCATGTTTTGGTATCAGCACAAACTCTGTTACACTGGTTTCAACAAGGTCAACATAAAAAAGAATCTCACAATAGATATTTACTCAAGAAAAATGGCATGCTGGACTTCAACAAGTTTTATCTCTATATGTTCGTACTATAGCAAAAATTGGAATCAATGTCTGAGGTGGTGACCCAACATAAGTGAATGAGAGAAACAGCTTATAAACCTCCTGTCTCAGGCTACAAACTTGTCCTTATGCATTCATTTGATTAATGTGATGCCTCCAGGTTGATTGTGCATTTCTTTCCACAGAAGGTCTTATAGAAACATTCAAGGCCAGAAAAAAGGTTCAAGTTAGCAATTTATATCCTTAGCAAAATTGTTATTTTTCATTTTTCTCCCTCCTGTCAAACCAGAAGTGACTTTTATCACTATATTCAATGATACAGGTGCCTATTGAGCATGTGCAGGTAATAAAAAAAGAGGCCTTTAAGAAAGACACTATCCTTAATCACTTTCCCCCTTTTTTCTTTTCAAACAATGCACAACTTTATTTGCTATATCTACTTAAGGAATTCAATTTGCTTATGTGCATGTGAATCATATATTATTATATGTAATCATGCACACACACACATACATATACTATTGTAACCTGTGAAAATATAGAGGTGTGCATCTTTGGGCAAAATTTGGTTGTCAAAGGGAAGTTGCTGTTATCAATCTAGAAAATTTGCATTTTAGGAGGTAGCAACAAATGTGCTGTGTTTAATTGAGAATGATTAGCATAGAAAAGTGTTCATGCACTTGGAACATCCCAATTGGTTTCTAAAAAATAATGCCACTATAATACCACTGTATGCAACCTGGCTTGTACCTGCAATAGTGCAAAGGATCATTATCTATCTTAGGTATACTGTAACTTTGTAAACACTGAAATCAATATTATTTTTAACCGACAATCTGTGTTTTATAATATATATATATTTGTTTATCTTCCAGAATTATATTTTCAGTTTGACCCAGTGGTTTACTCAGCCAGAAATGATGATAAAGCTGTCAATCTGAATGTATCATTCTTCAATGGAAATCTTGGAGATTTTGGGTTTCTACTGTGGGCAAGTAATTGTGGATAATAGCTCCACCTCCACTGCATTTGGTAAGCTAGTTTGTAACTAAATTCATTAAGTGAGGACAAAATAAACGTTCTTGGTAACAACCAAACAAAAATTGAAGGACATAAATTCAGAAATACCTGATGATGGTTATTCTAGTCTTCTGGTTTAGATCTGCATGCCTCCAAAGAGGTACAAATAAAAACAGTGGAGATGGAACAAAATGACAACATCCCAACCAAAGATGACGCACACTTCACAGATGCCGAACAAGTTACACTATCCTCCCCTTCCACCAATCTGGCAAGTGGGAGAGCCAGACACCAACACGTTCTCCTTGATGGACATGTTCCTGAAGTTACATTAGCAACTATACCAATAAGTGGCAAAAATGGAAGAAAGATACCACCAAAAAGACAGACATAAGGAAAGAGTCGCCAAGAATAATAACAAAGTGAACAAGACCATTAAAGCTACGACAGTAAGAAACAGGAGAGATGGGAACAAGATCGTCATAGAGATGAAAGAGAGAGATGGGAACAAGAATGTCGCAATAGAAAAGGTACAAAGAGGAGAGACATTGGAAGCAACAATTTGAGTTGGAAGGCCAGGGAGAGCAGAGGTGCAAAGAAAATGTGGATATAATGTGGAAGCTCCTGCCTAGCAGCAATCAAATGATGAATGTGCTACAGGGAAAGGCATACCGAAGCAAGCAACCCTTACCAATACCAAAGACATTGACAACATCTTTTCACATTCTACATGCCCAATTTCAAGGTGAATCCAGAGTATACTGGGTTCCCAACCTGATATTCCTCCTCCCTGAACATTTATGGAAAGTATATGCAGCCTTTTATTAATAAACTAACTAAGACTTTGGCAGAGTCGAAGCTGCTGTACTGGTACTTCAGTATATAATTTGATACATACCGCAAAATATATCAAACACAAAGAAACAAGCCAGAGAATCATGAATCATTCTTTCTCACTGCATGCTCATACTTAAGGGGAAAATGCTCAAGGTTGACTTGTTGCAAGAGATCCTGGACGTGTTACTAGAGAATCTCTTTGTTCAGCTGCCATACAGAGATAGGACCTGTCAAACACAGGAGGCCAGCAACCATCAAAGAAGCAGTCATGCTGGCAGACCAATACCTGGACAATCAATCCAGAGAAGGAGTAGTAACAGCAACCAACTGCCCTCTCAACTGAGGACTGCACAACATGGCTTGAGGCTCAGGAAGCTGACCGTCATTGGAAACAGCCTGGGAATCAGCAGTGTTGGAAAGCAGCTTGTTGACTTAGAAACAAGTAAGTAGTATCAATACAAGTGGCAACACTCTACCAGGGCGATGTAGTAATGCAATTTGTTCTCCTACAAAGATATATGATAAAAAATGCTAAAACTGACTCACTCCATTCCACTTGCTGAAAATATTAGGAGAAAGAAAACCACTATAGAATCATGCAGAGATTCTACTGGTTGGGACTGCATTGAGATGTAACAGACTTGTATTCATGTTGTCCAGACTGCCAATACCGAGCAGAACTTACCACAAAGACAACGCATGCTAGCTGCACTTATCTGTGATTGAACTGTCTCTCAGCAGGATTGCTATTGACTTGATGGGCCATCTCCCAAGGTCTAGTGCAGGCTACCGATAAGTCCTGACTGTGTGTGAATTTGGCATGCAACCCCCCGATACCATACTCCTGAAGAAGTTTGATAAATGCAACATGGCCAAGAAACCGATGGTGTACTTCAACATGTTGTGATCCTGAAAGAAATCCTGATGGATTGTTGATCGAATTTCATAGGAAGGTAATGACTGAACTGTACAGCATGCTGGAATCTCAAAGTTCGACTAGCAGATAGAGAGAACACCCCCCTATCTTTTTTTTTTGCTAGCAGAGAGAAACACCAAGAAACCACTATGTCCCCCCCTTTTGAGCTCATTTATGGTTGATTAGTGAACGGGCCTCCTAAAAGTACTTAAGAATAAATGGGAAGAAGACAACAACACCAATGAGGGCATAGTATTCTTCATCCACAGCATTCATGAGTGACGGAAGGTGCAGTAAAGATTGCAACCAAGGCTGAGACCACCGCCTAGGCCAGTAGTAGGTAAAGGCGGCAAGGTAATGTTGCTTCAAACATGGCAAGATGGTCTTGTTCTTCCTGCAATCAGATTCCAGCTAGCTCAAGGCAGCACGGTAAGAGCCGTATGCCATAGAAGGCGAGCTATCCAACACAACTTACAGAACCATCACGCACAACAGGAAGAAGAACGAAAATATTTCAATTGACATTTGGCCAGGTACAGGAGCAGCATGAAGCAGCTGCTAGAGGTGGGACTAATAGAACTTTCCCAAACCTGCTGGGAATCATCAGTGGTACTTATTGTGGGGGTCGAGACTGAAGTAATGACCCCTTTTGATGCTGCTGCCACCAGTCTTAGACGTCTCCTACTGTCGTAACTAACCCTGGAAGCCAGAGAAGTTTAGGCTTCAGTGTTGATTAGGATTTCGGATTGTGAGTCTAAGCAATAGATAGTCCTGGCAGCTGGGCTTAAATACCCATACTGCCAGGAAGTAATTAAGGTGAATTCCAAGTGGGTGGTCAACATACACAGACACGACACAAATGTATTGCATACAGGTAGGTTCAGGTAAGTCAATATAAATAGATAATTAAGCGTCAGGCAGATAGGTTCTAATGTGTTAACTATTAACGCTCTATCATTATCTCCTTATTAGGTCTTCTCCATCGGAGTGCTGGTGAACCTTGCTAGGTGTGCGTCCTGCGTGGGATGGCTCTGCTGGTGCTGTATGTGGAGGGTGGACCTCTACATCCCCCCCTCCTAAGACTGTTGCCGTTCCTGATGAGCCTGTCCCCTCCCAGTCCTGTCTACTGAGTCCATCTGCATTCGAATGGTCTGTTCCTGGTCGGAATTTCACTGTGAATGTGTAGAGCTGGAGTGCCAACGCCCACCGCAGCAAGCGTCCATTGAGCTTGCCTGAGTTACGGAGGGCTGCTAGGGCGCGATGATCCGTCACCAGTGTGAAATTGCGTCCCAGCAGGTGGATGGCAAAGTGGTCTATCGCCCTAACCACTGCCAGACACTCCAGCTCAGTGACCGTGTAGTTTTTGTCCGCTGAAGATAGCTGTTTGGAGTAATAGGCCACTGGGCTCTCCTCGTTGTCCCTCATGATGGACAGCACTGCTCCTACTCCTTCCATGGAGGCATCAGTTTGTACTAGGAGTTGGTCCTGTTCCCTAGGCAGTGTTAATGTGTGCTCGCATGATAAGGCATTGGCCAAGTAAACAAAGGCATCGCTCATAGATTCCCCCCACACTATTTTAACAGGGGATCCCTTTTTCAGGGCTCCGAACAAGGGGCTAGCCCGCCGGGAAAAATCGAGCACGAATCGCCGGTAGTAGCCAGCCGTCCCCAGGAATGTCCTCAACCCTTTTTGAGTGGTTGGTCTAACATAATCCTTCATCGCTCTAACTCTTACTTCGGGCACCCTCACTTTACCCATGCCAACATGATGCCCCAGATACTCTAACGATCGGGCACCCCACACACACTTCTGGGGGTTGGCCGTCAGTCCTGCCACTCTAAGGGCATCTAGCACTGCTCGTATGTGATCCATATGAGTCTTCCAATTGGGTGAGAAAATTATTACATCGTCTATGTACGCCACGCTACATTCCGGGAGGTGAGAGAGTGTGTTCAGCATACATCTCTGAAACGCTGCGGGCGCATTCTTGAGCCCAAATGGCATTCGCTTGAATGCAAATTTCCCTCAAGGGGAACAAAAGGCTGTCTTGTCCTGCGAGTCTGTTGACAGAGGCACCTGGTAAAACCCTTTATTTAAATCCACTTTGGATAGCCAAGTTGCTTCCGCCACTTGGTTTAAAAGGTCCTCAATGCAGGGCATCTGAAAGGGATCGTTAATTGTGACCTCATTGAGATGCCTGTAATCTATACAGAGTCGTATTCTATTTGTTCCCTTCTTCCGTACGGGTACCATTGGAGACGTCCAAGGACTTTTCGAAGGGACTATTATGCCTTCTTCCACCAAACCTTCTATCTCCTCCCTTAGTTGTTTAGCCATGCCTGGTGCAATACGGTAAGATGGGGACCTGATAGGGTAACAATCCTTTACCAGGATCTCAGCAATCTCATTCTTGGCTAGGCCCAGCTCTGTTGTCACTATGTCCAGGTATTCAGCAAGAACATCTCTTAACTCCCTCTGCTGAGCATCGGCCAGATAAGGATCTCCCATCCGTACTTTACCAACTGGCTCATATATCTCCTCCTCATCTGCTACCACCACCCTAAATAGGTTAGCTTTGGGTTCAACCCACTTTTTAAGGCGGTTTTTGTGTACAGTCTGTTTTGTATATCTTTTACCCGGAATTGATATCACATAGTTGCATTCTGACATTTTGGCAAGTACTTCAAAAGGCCCTTCCCAGATACTGTGTAACTTACTGGTTAGGCCGGGGGTGTGACATAGGACTAACTCACCAGGCTCTAGTTGCCTGGGCTGTGTGTTAAGGTCATAGGCTTCTTTGGCTTTCCTCTTAGCTATCATCTCCTGACTGTTTGCGACCTTAAACAATTCTTCCAACCTCTTCCTCAGCTCACACACCCATCCTTGTGATGACTGATATCCCCCATTCCAACCATCTTTTATGGTTTCTAACGGCCCTCTCATAGTCTTCCCATGAACTAACTGATATGGGGAGTAACCAGTAACCATGTGGGGAGTCGCCCTATAGGCCAAGAGACAGTACTTCAACAACTTATCCCACTGGCCCTGGCCCTTGTCTATCTTCCTGAGCATCTGTTTCAGACAACGGTGCCACCTTTCCAGGACACCGTTGCTCTGGGGGTGGTAAGGAGTTGTTTTCAACTGCTTAATATTCAGTAGGTTACAGAGGCTTTTCATCACCTTACTGAGAAATACCGACCCTTGGTCAGACAAAAGCTCGATGGGTGTACCAGTGTGGCTGATTACCTCCATTAATCCCTCAGCCACACTTTCAGAGTCCACCCGTCTGAGTGGAATAGCATAGGGGAACCTGGACCCAAGACACATCACCGTGAGAATATATGAAAACCCTGTCTTTGTCCTAGGCATCTTTCCCACTATGTCCCAAGCCATTCTCTGGTATGGCTCAGCAATGATTGGGGTAGTAACCATGGGCACTTTCTGGGATAACTGTCTGCCCATTTTGTGACATTCAGGACAACTGGTGCAACATTCTTTAATGTCCTGTTTTATACCTGGCCAGGTGAAATGCTCAGTAAGGTTGGGCCTCATTTTGTTGTGGCTAAAGTGACCTGCCACCAACCCTCTGTGACTAAGGTCCAACAAGTGCTGCCTTCTTTGTTTAGGCACCACTACCCTTACCAGTTCCCTGCCAAGACAGGTAGCCTTCACGTGAACTAACACCCCATTGTCCATGCAATACCCTTCTTCACCATTCCCTGCCTTCTTCCAACAGTCCTTCAGCGATCCATCTTTCTGCTGCTGGGCTACCAGGCTGGCTACCTCCTCCCTGCTGTTACCCAGTGAAGGGGCAGGCAACCAACTATTACTACTTCCCTCATCCCCGGCAAGACTATCTTCCTCTTCCAAGTCCGAAGGTACCAACAATTTAGCTTCCTCTACCTCTTCCGAAGGCTCCAACCCCTTTTCTTCCTCTTCATTTCCTTTCTCAACCACTATACCAACTTCCTCTTCTGCACTCGCGGATGCTTCTCCTTCCATAGGAAGGCTGACACTAGACCCAACCGACCCTGGCTGTGCCTCTTTAGGTGTTGCCTCTTTAGGTGTTGCCTCTTTAGGTGTTTCCACCTTACCTAATGGCATTATAGTGGCACCTGAATTGACTGTTGCTTCATTGTCTTCGCTTTCCTGCTTTTGTTTGCTTTGACTCTGTGCTCTGGTAAGGGCACCTAGGGTATGACTTCCCTTCTCTCCTTTACCCAATAGCCAGTTCCTCACAGCCTTGTGGTCTGTCCCTAGTAGTACATACTTGGCCTCTTTGTCTACAACAAAAACAGTCATTTGTTGGGCTATTCCATCTACCTGAATAGTTACCTCAGCTGTTCTCAACACTTCAACTGTCCCATTAGCCAATCTAGCACTTTCTTTCCCTGTGTAGCTAACTTCAGCTATGTAACGGGCAGGGACGGCTGACCGATTGGCCCCCGTGTCTAGCCATATTTTACATGACTTTCCCTCTATTTTACCCCGCTTACACAATTCCGTGAGAGCTTCAGACTCCTCCCCATTGGATTGAATGCTACTGAGTTTGTTCTTTAACTTGGGACAACTCCTTTTGTAATGCCCCACCTCTTTACAATAATGACAAGTAAAACTGGGGGTTGAGCCATTGGCTCCCTGGTTTCCACCAGCCACTACCTTTGGCCCGCCCCCAAACCGCCCAGCAAGATCACCCCTGTCCTTACCCTTACTTAGGGACCCACCTGTCTCCATAGTGTTGAGGTGTTCCTGGGTTCTCTTCATCCACGGTTTTGTGCTGATCTTCTCTCGCAGCAGCATTCGGGTCCTTGCTGTGAAGGGTCTTGATTCCCAGCTGGCCTCTAACTCTGCTATAAGCTGATCCACTGTCTGAGCATCCTTGTCTCGTAACCCGTGGCACACCTCGGCTGAATAATGGAGTGTCACAACTCCCAGAAACAATTCCTTCGCGAAGTCTTTTTCCGATGAGAGGTCTTTTGCCAATCACAGGATGTTTCTGTATATCGGCGCCAAAAAACTTCGTGGTGACTGGTTGTCCCCAGGCTTTGAAGTCCACGTCTGTCGCCTGGCCTTTCCCTTTGTGTGTCCCAATTGTTCGAGAAGATTCGATTGATACTCGATCGTTAAGTCCAGATCCATCATGACTTCCAATATCCTCTCTGAAGCTTGTTTCCGGAGAATAGCTGGCCACTCCCCTTCCGGGACCACACCTTCTCGCATATCGAGTTCAGATGATGATAGGTAAGCCTCTGGATCTGTAGCTTGATCGAACTTTTGTAAGGACGACAGGGCCAAACGCCTTTTGCGTTCCAGTTCCTTGGATGCTGTCTCCGCTGTCCTTATTGCCTCGAATCTTGTTTCTTCCGACTTGGTTCTTGCCTCGTATCTTTCCCTTTCGATTTTCATAAGTTCTTCCTCCTTCCTTTCTTTTTCTTCCATTTCTCTCTTTCGTTTTTGTTCTTCGTGTTGTCTTGCTTCCCTTTCCAACACCATTGAATTCATGAGGAGGGTCATGGACTTCTGCAGTGCCTCCATCGAGTCAGTCACTGGCAGTGTTGCAGATTCGGCTGTCTCCTCTTCTTCCCTTGTATACGCCTCCCTTCTTTTCTCCGTCTTGGTGCGCATCTGTCTTGCATTATGGGGTTCTTCCTCTATATTGGCCCTTTATGAGAGAGAGAAAATGAGTAAATTTAATTATGTTTCTTACTACTAATGATGGTTCCTGGTTCGTGTTTTGCGGGTTGTAGTTGCTTGCTACCACCGCTGCCACCATGTGGGGGTCGAGACTGAAGTAATGACCCCTTTTGGTGCTGCTGCCACCAGTCTTAGACGTCTCCTACTGTCGTAACTAACCCTGAAAGCCAGTGAAGTTTAGGCTTTTAATTTCAGTGTTGATTAGGATTTCGTATTGTGAGTCTAAGCAATAGATAGTCCTGGCGTCTGGGCTTAAATACCCATACTGCCAGGAAGTAATTAAGGTGAATTCCAAGTGGGTGGTCAACATACACAGACACGACACAAATGTATTGCATACAGGTAGGTTCAGGTAAGTCAATATAAATAGATAATTAAGCGTCTGGCAGATAGGTTCTAATGTGTTAACTATTAACGCTCTATCATTATCTCCTTATTATGTATTATGACCACAAGAAGCTAAGGTCAGACCAGTCACAGAGATTGAAATAACCAGAAGGAAGAGAGATATCAAGGCATTCCTTCGGCTGGCCGGGAACTAGAGAAAATGTACCCTGGCCTTCTCATCTGCATCAGCCTGACTGTCCGAGAACATGACCCGGAAAGAGGCACCAGACAGAGTAGCATGAACACAACAGCACCAGGAGGCATTCAACAAGCTCAAGCAAGACTGTACCTGGAATATAGTGACGATGGGACCATACATAAAGATTGCAGAGTGCTTATCCAGCTGAACTAGGATGTAACAGAGAGACAGATGGTCATCTACTCTAAGAAACGTTTAGCCCATGAGAGGAATTATGCTACAGTAGAATAAGATTGCCAGCCATGGTTGAGAGAGTTAAGCTCTACCTCACTGGGATACCATTTGCCATACAGACTTCCTAGAGAAAAAGTATTGTGTTGGAAAAATGAACAATGATTCCTTTTCAAATAGATCCTTGATGCTCGAGTACAAAGCAAATGAAAAAGTGTGTGTGAAGGGAAAATGAGATAATTTTCAATCTGGAATCAAATATATTGATGACTTGAGTACCAAAGTTAATGAACAAATCACAATTTCCCCTTTAATATAAATATTTTATTTTTGATATAGTTAGAAGCAACAATGGGAATGAGGATTCTACGGTAGATGACTTGGGACAATTAATATTTTGACTGATTGAATCAGAGAGGACCGAGTAGAGAAAAGTGAAAGAGGATCCGTGTCCCATCCTTAATTGAATTGTAGGACATCAAGTATTGACAGTATACAGTAAGAATAACAGGTATTATCTTTACAATGAACATTTAAAATGAAGGTATGATCAGTAGAAGCTGCTGGAGATAGAACTACTGTTCTCACAGCATTTGAGCACTGTATAGAAAGAGGAATATACTTGTAGGCTAGATCGCTTAGGATATAGAGTGTGTGATTAAATGGCATAAGCACAAACCTTTATCTACCAGAGCGAGGTAGCTGGATATTACTCGATATATCAAAGAATGATGGCTTTCTAGATTAAATTTTGCAGATGGGTCATGTAGTGCCTAACAATGGCACTTCTGTCACATCAAATCCTTAGAATTCTCACACAATAGTTACCAAATAGTTAATTTGTGATACTGTATAGTGCACAGTGTGCATACAAAATGTCACTACTAGTACCTTCCACTATTGGGTGCTCTTTGTGTGAGCTTTTTTCGAACCAAAATTGTGTCACAATTAATCCTAGAGAGATTAGAAGGGAAAAAATCCTGGGGGAAAATCCTAAGAATGCTCTGTATTTCTCCAAAGCATTATTTATTCTAAGGAACACAGCTGTTCTTTCTGAAACAAAAAAATATTGACCAGTGTGTGCAAATTTAATAGTTCAAAGCTATCAACATAGTGAATGTGAGCAGGAAGGCGTGGTGTTCTTTCCTGAGGAAATGCAATGATTGAAATATGACTCATTCATAGGCATGAAAGCAGTTCAGGATGGAGAAAAGGGAAATAAAGAAATCATCTTCTTTCCATAAAAGCAATGTTGTGACAGATATTGTCTTTACTCCTCTTCCAGTAATTATATTCACACCATGCATGTCCACAGTAGTATTAAAGGTCTATGGGGATGGCAGGGCAATATAATGGCTGTGAAGATGGTGATAATCAGTGCTAAAGCAGTGAGAGGTGGCTAACTCCGATGATGTTGTTATATCTTGTAGGTGGCTGCTTGACTTTTAGAAGACAAAAGCAAATATAGGGCAAAAAAATAAATGAAATATAATGTACACAACAAACATTAACAGATTCCATAATTTATTTTAAATAATATATACTTACATTGACCTTGACTCTCTCGACTTTTCGATTAGATGCTCTAGCCTTCATCAGGAATAATCTAGTCGAAACTTCAAGAGAGTATAATTCAAGTTGATTATTGAGAATGTCATTGTAATTTCAATACATCAACTGAGAGTTCATTGAGAGATAATATATACTGCTTTTTCAAAAAAATTTTGTAGTATTTAATCCTGTAAATGTTTGTTGTCTGCATTGGGAAATTGTTCCTTCGTTTCTTTTTCGACTATTCCATCCGATATATATTCATTTTTAGCTTATACTATGTATGTATATAATAATTATGTATGTTTATTCTACATTACTGAGGTGCATCATTGTAATTGTACTACCAGAAGACTCCTAACTAATCAATGACTAAACTTGATTCAGCATTAAACCATCTCTTCAGCAAAACACCAGTAGGTATACAGCATCGTCAACATGCTTGTGCGTTGCATTATCGAGTCTAGCTGAGCCAAGTCAGCAAGCAGCTGCATGTTTTTTCGACCAAAAAAGTGATCATCTAGTTTCCTCTGAAGTTTACTCTTGTGAACTTATGATGCATGTGTGTATGTGAATACATAGGCACATGTGTATACAAAGTAAACTGTACCATAGGTACATCATTGCTGGGTAGTTCTGGTGTTATGCTGAGTAACTTCATTCAGGCTTTTCAATAATGTAATAACAAAAAATATACATAATTGGATTGAAAAGAAATGAAACATACTAATGTACATATATATACATGACCCTTTACCTGTTTCATTCTATTACTATAATTATAGTCGATCCCAATATACATTTTGGTTTTTTTTAAATTTTGTATAGCAACAAAATTTTAATGGGGTTGGAAGGTCTGGATAGGTCCACAGTTCCCAGTAGAGGAGTAGCATTTACCCTTTGTAAAGCCCTAGTGAATCATGGAGGAGGAAGAACATGTGGGTTGCAGTTAAAGACATATGTACGCAAATTTACTATTCTTTTTTTGTGATTTTTAATCTATAATTGAACTCGAGCATCAATTTTACAGTGAAATTAATCCTACCATTCCAGGCATGTTCATGTTGGACTGTGATAGATTTTAATAGCCAAACTTGCATCTTTCCAGGGAGAAAAACCATATGTTGCTCAAGAAAGCCAAGAAAACAACAATACATAACCTGATACTAAAAGAGCTTGCATAACTGCTCCAACTAAACAAGGCCATTGCTTTTTGTACCTTCTGTGGTTCAGTTGATTCTGCGATAAGGGTAACGGTTTACATGAATTCATATTTGCTTGGCAGGAGAAATGAAGCAACAATGTTAGCAATATGAAATATCTTACCATTAGCTCTATATTATATAAAAAAAGAGTGAAGGTGCCCTCAATCCCATTACAAACATCAATAAAAGTGAAAGCAGTTAAACAGTAAAAGTTTGTTTTTTAGAATAAGTTATAATGGTAACTCCGACTGCTACAGCAGCAACAGCTAATGTAACACAGGCTACTATAACACCTGCAATGCATCCTGCCTGGCAGATTGAAGCAGCATCTCCACTTCTGGTGTTTTTATTGTCACCTGTTCCAGTAGTGTTTTCTTCAGTGACTTCTATGGTTGTAGTTGCTGCAGTGGAGCCTGCTGCTCCAGTAGTAGTTTCTTCTGTGACTTGTATGGTTGTAGCTGCTGCTGTAGCTGCATGAAATTACTTTTAGTGCTCAAACAATCAAGTGTAATAGGTCACTAGCCAAAATACATGCAATGCCAATAGCCCAATTTTCAACAAGGAAAAAATGTCAAGTATAATATATGACGGTTACTGGAGAATTAGTTTAACACTCACAGTTTTTACAGTACCAAAATCTATTTGACTTTTGATTTGACTAAACAGGAGTCTCGATACATTTGACATGAAAACATTCCCCACATCACCACCACAAGTACCATCTTTACACCATAATCCGGACAACAGCAGTAGAAGACATTGACTTGTACTTCTTTTCACATATCTGATGCTCTTTTCTGTGGAGCTAGGAAATGCCTCCCCTCCATCTTATGCTGCTCTATAGATTTGTATTGATGCCTCATCACACTTTGCTTGAGTACACGATTCTCAGGTCTTATGAAAGCATTGCTGTTATGTAAGCAATTTTAAACAATCCACATGCACTTGACCCTGATTGTTTAGTGAAATTGACCACTCGCACCAGTGGGCTTGCTGGTGTGCACTAAATGGGGAAAAACAAGCTTGGTTTGGGGAGTTTAGATTGCAGTATAGTGAGTCATAAATAACAATATCAATCATCTCTCTTGCAATTGACTGTGGAAGCTGCAGCCCAGTGCTTGCCATCAACATGGATGACTTGTATGAGTTTGGAAGTAGTGGCTTCAGTGACCTTGTTTCCTGGTTCAATGTTAAGTCAAGTCCATCTAGCTGTGGAAATTGCTGCTTCAGCAATATCTGGGCACTTGCAATAGGATTGTCATTGATCCATTCTTCTTCATCCAATAGTCCACCTCTGTCAGATTCGTATAAAATGTGTGTGGCCAATCATTATCCACTAATCATTATCCACTTTGTGGCATTTGGCTGTGACTTCTGCAGCCCATTGCTTTTCTTGGATCCAACTAGCTTCTTAGGTGGTTTTGGTGTCACTGTGCTTGTGTTTGTCAAGCAATCTGTAACATATGCTTCTGAAAGTAGGATTTGCTTAGCTCTAGCTATTTTCTTGTAACTAGAAGCACTGAAGACAGAATGTATCAACATAACAGGATTTCAATATTTGATCAACACAGCAAGTTTTATAAGTGCACAACACAACACTGCTATTCATGTTATTGTAGAATTGTTATTTTTCAACAAATCTATGTTCACACATATATTCTTATGTACCTTTAGCTATGTGACATTGCTCATAACTATTTTTATATGCTATTTGAAACAGTGTTTAAATTAGGTTAAGGGACACCTCCATCTGGATGGCGCCAGTTAGAGCCTGCATGGCTGGAATTTTGCGATCAGACAATGTGCAGTCCCAGTCAGGTTCAGAGTAGAACAGCAGAGTTAGAGCCCAGACTGCAGTAGCTACAAGCACTAGATCTATGTGTATTTCAGATATTGTGGGCAAGTGCTGGCATTTCCATTTCCAACACACCATGCATCCCCACAGCTCATTAAAAAAAAAACAATAGTAAGAAGGAAAACCCCCAAAAAATAAAAATAAGCAATAATAATATTAATAATAATAATAATAATAACAACAACAACAACAACAATAATAATATAATAATAACAATAGCAATAAAAACAATAACAATAATAACAACAACAACAACACAACGATGATGATGATGATGATGATGATCATGATGATGATGATGATCATCATGATGATGCTAATAATAATAATAAATTATAATAACAATAATAATAATAATAATAATAATAATAATAATAATAATAATAATAATAATAATAATAATAATAATAATAATAATAATAATCATAATGATAAAAACAACAAGAACAACAATGATGATGATGATGATGATGATGAGATGATAATGATCATGATGATGATTATAATAATAATAATATAATAATAATAATAATAATAATAATAATAATAATAATAATAATAATAATAATAATAATAATAATAATAATAATAATAATAATAATAATAATAATAATAATAATAATAATAATTATTATTATTATAATAATAATAATAATAATAATAATAATAATAATAATAATAATAATAATAACAATAATAATAACAATAATAATAATAATAATAATAATAATAATAATAATAATAATAATAATAATAATAATAATAATAATAATAATAATAATAATGATAAAAACAACAACAAATATTTTCGTTACTCTCTATATACCCCCCTCACCAAAAGGATGGATGTGAAATTACAAGTGTACAGTGGAACCCCCTACCCATTTAAAGAAAGCTGTCAATTAGTAGTACTAACTGACCTTGAGTTCCCCCAACATTCCTCTTATGTTATCATACATGATAGTGAAAGGGGAATATTGATATCCTTAATGGTAGGGGGAATCCCAACTCTGTATATCAAGTCAGCCTATTACTCTATGGCTGTCTATGCAATGGAGGATGTCATAGACGACATACACCCCCCCCCCCCCCCCCCCCCCCCCCACTTTTACCCAGTGCAGGGCCCACCATATACCACTGTAGGCCTACGCGTAATGCCAGAAGCATGTAGCACACAGCATGGTCATAGGCTACATGGCCCACTGCTGAACTGAGGCATGGATAAGACACTGTCAGTCGGAGGGAGATGTCAGGCAGACACTCCTGATCACACATGGAGAGATAAGCACCTCAGGCTATTTGGCAGACAACACTTGACACTGCTGATATAGGCCTCTACAGTGAAGGGGGTGTCAAACAACCCTACAGACATGAACTCTAGGATCATGTGTCTTTAATTTCAGAACATGATACCATGTACACATATTGGCATATTGAGTTTGCGTGGGTATCAGTGCTGCAGGAGGTGGTCAGGCATACAGAATTCTAGTGGCATGCGGGGGGGGGGGGGGTTAAATTACTAACCCTTTCTGAGAATAACAATTACACACTAAGGTTACAAAGGAGTTGTGGGAGATGGAGAGTAAGAAGGCAATAGGTAGTCTAATTCTCCAGCATCATCATCCATCATCAACTCTATAAACATAAAATGTATTCAACTTCAACTAAAAAAAAAATCAGTGTGAACTTGGGAATTCCATAAGCTCCACTGCCCATTGCAATTACTTGTTCACAATATCAGTGCTTTGGATTGGAACAACTCAATGCATGCAATGGCATCAAATCATGAATCTGCTTTTAGACTCGGGTGGACAAAGTATCCTTGGTCAACATACAGCCCTTATGCTCTGTTGCTTGCCACCAAATTCTCATTCAGCCAAAAGACCAAGCAACAATCCATACAACAATGGAGTCATAAATAAAAAGATGCTTGACACTAACCACCCAAATATCGACACATGCAAATATGGCTGCTTATTCACCATAATCTGGACTGCACTAGAAGAAGGGCATCGGCAACCAATTAACGGTGTTGTTCCTTGGCTGTGTTCAGGAGAAAAACAAAAATGCAATCCTTTTTGGGTGCAATGAGTCTCAGGTGGTCAATGTAAATTATGCAATTGATACAAATAGATTTTTATAGCTTTGGTATATCAACTATTATAAACAAGGAAACTAAGCCTGTAGTTAGCATTTGCTTGCCTAAAAAATATATAATAACAAAAAAAGCTCGGTAAGGATCAACTTAGAAGAACTTATGTAGATAGCTTTGAATTTAGCTCATGCTAGTTAGTTAAGTCTTTGTAAGGCAGTTGCTGAGTCTTTAGTGTTAGCTTTTAGTTCCTTGTCTTTGCTAGCCAACCAAAAAAGAATTAGTAAAAAGCTAACACTGAAATGAAAGCATTCGGCTACTATCCTAGGAAAACAGAAGTGGCAAAAGTTATGGATTGTAGATCAAGATCTAGCTATATACAATACTGTATAAAATACATTTATATATATGCTTTACTTTAGCTAAAGTACTGTATATAATACATATTATATATGCTTTAGCACAGTACTGTATATAAATACATATAATTATATATATGCTTTGATTGATTGATGAGTATTGCCTGAAATTTCTTGAATAGCATTCTTAAAGAATATATATACAAGAATGGCAGACCAATAGGTCAGACCCTGGTAAAGGGTACCTTATTGACATTTATTCTGAAGCTGCAGTTATCAGTGCACCCAGATGACACCTCCCTACATGTAGCACCTCAAAAATGTACAGGATACAATAAATGTTTAGTATGCATTTTGTGTAAAATAAATACCTGGCTTGTGCACATGGAAAAGTTGTTCGAAACCATGTTCCATTTGTTTGAGTGATGCTTTGCTATTTGACATTAATGGTACTGCATCGCACTACAGCTCTAAACAGATAGCATATCAACTATTGACTGATTACCACACTTTGATACTAAAGTTAATGTTAGCAGACCTAAGGAGAGGCACTGTAGTTTTTCCTTATTGTAACTTGTTAAGAAACTACTCATTATAGTATATCTTCAGGAATTTGAATAATAGGTATACTCCATTTGATATGAATGGTCCTTGATATCTATGGGAAAATGATAAAGATAGAACAAGTAGCAATAAAAAGCATCAGGAGTGTCAGGATACAGCCACCGACTTTCCTCGAAGATCTAAGCCACAGGATTTGACAGCACACTGGGAAGGAAAGTAGGCTTCCTCTCCTATCTTCCACAGAGGCCTTGCTCAGCTTATAGCAAAGAAATATGCTTCTCTTCTGGCTTTGGTGTGTCAAGCTAGTGGCATTTTAATGCTCCTTTTGGGGTGTTTGATTATTATATGTTACATTTTGTATTTGATTCACAAGTTTATTTATTATTTATTATTTTTTGAGGGTGTCTGCCAGTTTTATTTTTGCCAAGGATTTGAGGCATGCTAGATTATCTAACATAATTTATGCTGAATTTTTGGTGAGATGTGATTTATGCCTTTCACCCATTTCGAAATGCAGCTTAATACAATGTAGAGAGTGCTCCGACTCTATCCAATTCCTATATAGTTGGTGTTTCATAACAGTGTTTTCCCCTTGTTTCTTCAACTCACTTCCTTTGTTAAGTTCTAATAGATAATGTCCCGTTAATAAGACATCTTACCAAGTGATTTGAATATGCAGCACTATTATTATATTTGGCATGGCTTTAATTAATTACATCGGTTAGAAAATAGAAAGGAAGAATGCTAATTACAAGCTTTCTGATGTTAGCTAAACACTATAATACATATAACCCCTCCTCCCATATACCAACCTCAAACCACTTAGCTCTTACCTAAAGGACAGACATTGCAACCCTCAAGTCCAGGAACAGTATATGCCAGGTAATTAAATTGCTCAGAATTACGGTTACAACAATCATTGACGGTAGCCATTACAGGAACACCTTCCGCACAACGTTGATCAGAATAGCATCCCACATCCTGGGACTCCACAATCACTGTGAATACAAATTCATTAAAGTGGAAAGGGATACAGAAAAATACAGAAAAAGACTAATACTTGTATGATTAGGACTATCTACTAGGGCAGATAACAATATTGAGTAGTAAACACTTTAAGAACTTGCCAAGTATATGTATAAAACCACACAAATAATACTCATCATGAACTACTATAGGAAACAGTATAGCACAATATTATATGTACACACATACCTGAACAGTTTAATGCAGTTGGCATGGAAAATGAATTAGATTTCCCTATCTGTGTCACATGAAACTAATGTGGATCCTTCCTCTAATTTCCAGCAGCATTCCCACCCCTAACAGTTCATGAGCTGAGACATCATCCCAAACCACAAGAATTGCAAAGGAATGTTGCACAAACTAGGGAGGGTGGCCTCAGACCCACAATCATAACATATTTTGTAAGGTATATAGGAGGGTCCCATTACCAGATATGTCTGCCTACATTATTAATTACCAGTTGTACCAAGGTTGACATTAGTGAAATGCTGAACAAATTAATACCAGCAAGGTTTACAGAATATAAAAGTAATGCTGAGATAAACATTCTTCAGTGTTTGCTTCAGCCTAGTTCATCAATGAAAGCTCGTATATTTTTGTCTTAACACCATTAGCAGGCGAGAGTTTAAAGAACCTAGCATACAACGTACAACGTCAGATGCTGAATACAACTTACCAAAGGAAGACAGAAGAAAACAAATGAATGATAGAGCGTAAGCCATATTGATATTTGATTAAGAAGGGACTGATTACAAAGTAGGTTAGTAGCTGCAGAGAGCTTCAACCTGACAATACGAGTATAGTATCTGTAGTCAACGAAATCAAGACAAAAAACTCTAGCAAAATTAATGGTTGAACACTTGCAGACTTACTGTCCCGGATTTCCCGGAATTCTGGAACTTGTCCTGGAGTCCCGCTTCATGACATATCCTGCGCAATCTGAATCCTGCAGTCCACTTAATCTGTATTGACTGCACAACTGCATTCCTAGGGCTGCTACGCTTAAACCACAAGTAGGAATGCGCGAGACTAACAAAATCAATTTCATTTAATAAATTTTCCCAAAAATAATTTTGAAAAAAACTACAAAGCAATGAGTCAGTCCGAGGTGGAGTCAGACAATGAAGCAGCCTTTACTTGTTTATATGACACAGCTGCAACACACTCTGTTGCCATGTTTATATGACACAGCTGCAACACACTCTGTGCATTGCCAGTATTTCTAGTCGAGTCATTCTCAGAGTGAAGCTTGCAGTGACCTCTCCACTGCTAAGAGGAGAAAGAGAGCAAGTAAATGGCAAGAAGACTGGAAGCGCTACAATATGGAGGAGAGTAAGAGGGGTGCATCATTTGTTCGTTGCAATATATGTTGCACTGATTTTTCTGTTGCTTCTGGTGGTCTACATGAAGTAAAACACACATGGAGACAAAGAGGCACTGTGCATTGGCAAAACAGAGTGTAGGTCAATCAAAAATTACTGCTGCTACCTTTAGAAAGGACAGACAAGAAGCTGATCAGGTTAAAGCTGCAGAAATTTATTTTTCTACATTTATTGCTGAACATAATGTACCTTTTTTAGCTGCTGATCACTTCAACAAACTCTGTAAAGTTATGGTTCCAGACAGCAAAATCGCTCAGCAATTTGCATCTGGTAGGACAAAAACTACAGCCATAGTGAAATTTGCACTAGCTCCAACGCTTAAATGACGAAGTCATTCAATCTTGTTGTTCTTCTCCTTTCACCCTTTTGTGTGATGTGGTAATGATCAAACAGATAGGAAGTATTTCGGAATGATGGTACGGTATTGGGATAAGGGGGCAGTTACTCATTTTCTGAGTATGCCAGTGTGTAATATTGCCACAGCAGAGTCACTCTTTACTGCAATAGAGAAGAAGTTTGAGTTTCGTGGTATCCCTTGGAGCAACATGATCGGTTATGCATCAGATACTGCAAGTGTTATGGTGGGTAAGCGTAACTCTGTTTTGAGTCGACTTCTTGGGAAACAACCTAAGTTGTTTAGCCTTGGCTGTCTTTGCCACTTAAGTGCACTTTGTGCTGCTGTTATCTTAAAAAGCTTCCAGTCTACCTTGATGATATTCTGATTGATATATTTTATCATTTTAAACATTCTTCCAAGAGGTATCATGAGTTCAATGAAATTCAAACTGATGTCACATCCTAAAACATTGTTCAACCCGCTGGCTTCGTTGCCTCAAGAGATTGATTGAGCAGTGGCCAGCTCTTTATTGTTATTTTGACAGGATAGCTGAATCTGAGCCTTCCAATGGGCGTGTACAGAAAGTGGCCAAGCATCTTAAATACCCACTAGTGAAGCTGTTTTGCAATTTTTTTGTTATGCCCTTAAGCCCTTGAGTGTTTTCTCAACTGACTTTCAAACTATGCTAGTCGTATTGGTACTTTACAGGCTGGTGTTTGTCGACTCTGGCACTCTTTCTGTAGTAATTTTATAGATCCAGATGTCCTCAATTCCACTGATGATATCACTTCTATTGATTTCACTGATAGAAATATCCAGCTTAGTAATGATGAGCTAGGTATTGGCACATCTACCCGTTTATTGTGGTTGGTGATCTTGAAGAGTTGGTGGGAACTGCTCTTGAGAAACTTTTTTTTTAATGTGTGCGCACTTTCTATGAAAACATTGTTTCAAAAATGTTAGCTAAATTTCCATTTAATGATGACTGTCTGCTTCAACTTGCTTTTCTTGATCCGAGATAAGACCTCTTTAAATGGCATTGTTGAATTGGCAAAGCACTTTACATCCTTCTCTCCTGATGAATTGGACACTGGAATTTCGTGATTTTCGTGCTTCACCCGTGGACCAACTTCCCACATTTGATGCAAAAGAAGCTGGAGCAATAGATAACTTCTGGTCTGTGATGGCGAAAGTTCATTTAAGGAACTATTTCGTTTTGGGGTCTTGTCCAGTTTTGCACAGATTTTGCTCGTACTTCCTCATTCCAATGCAGATCCAGAACGCCTTTTTAGCATGGTGACAAAGATCGAGACGGAAGGACGACGGCAGTTGGATCCATCCACAGTGTGTGACCTGCTGAGTATTAAAATAAATAATGATAAGCCATGCTATTCAAATGCACATCTAATTAATGACAGCATGCTATCATTGCTAAATCAGCCACCATGAAAAGCCTACAGACAACCTCATAACTACAAGTATATAGCATAATAATCATATCATCATCTCTACCTCACAATCATGCATCTGAGACTCTAATTCATTGATTTCAATATTCATTATAATAATATTATTGAAGAACTACACTGTTAGGGGGGGGGGGAAGTTGCAGAGGCGCATTAAGTAGCTCCTCTCTCCACAAGATTGATGTGGAGGGGGAACTGAGTGTGTAGAGGGAACAACACTATCTTAAATTTTTGAGGTCGTACCCTTGTCCCGGAAGCTCCGGGACGGTGTCCCAGGGAATTTGGTATCCCCACTATTTGGTATCCCCATGCCAAATACCCTAGGTTATTTGGCATCCCCGTGCAAAATATCCTAGGGTATTTGGCATCCCCGCGTGGTATCCCTTCAGGGCCCACTTTTACACACGCGTCGTCGGATATGGATTCGTTTACTGAAGAAGAACGTAAATATGACGAAGTGTACCAGTATCTCCACCAAGGAGTTTACCCTGAAGGAGCCCAGAAAGCTGATAAAACTATCATTAGGAAAAGATCCAAAAATGAGCTTTTGGATGGGTCTTTGTTCAATAAAGACCAAAGAGGAGGCCAAAATATTCTCAGACAAGTAAGCCAGAACACCACAGACATTTAGAGAAAACTATTACCTTGCTACTGGAATTTATTTCAACATGTCATTAATGCAGGTTATAACAGATCAAAATAGGAAGAAGAAAATTTTGGAAGCCTGTCATGACAACAGAGTTGGTGGATGCCATTTTGGTCGGGACAAAACCATCAATAAAGTCGTTTCCCGATACTATTGGAAGGGAATTAATAATGACACAGAGAAATGGGTAGGTTAAAAAAAACCTGTGTTACTTCAATTGCTAGTTAATTCGGCACTTGTGTGACTCGCGTTATTTAATCTTCGGCCCTAAGTTAAGTTTGTTGTGTGTTCCCGTGTGTGTGTGTGTGTGGGGGGGGGGGGGGGGGGGGGTGTGCCTGGAATAATTAATGTGTTGTATTGCACCTGCATAATGTCTTCATGTTATTCATTTAGGTCAGCTGTTGTGATGTGTGCCAGCGATCAAAGCGGAAGTTTGATAAGCCAGCGGCAGCTCTACATCCTATTCCAGTATCGGATGTCTGGAATAAAATTGGGATTGATTTAATTGAACTGCCCATTAGTGCCAGGGGCAATCGATATTGCATCACATTAATCGATTCTTTTTCGAAGTGGGCTGAGGTAGAGCCAATTCCGACTAAAGAGGCTAAACATGTAGCTGAGTTTCTCTACAAGATGATTATGCGGCATGGATGTCCACAAGAAATCATCTCTGATCAAGTAACTAGGAATAATCTCATAGCTTTTTTTACTAAACATATGGTCAGATTTTTTTAATTTCTTTAAATTTTTCTGAACCCACACAATGACCATCTCCACTAAGTTCATTTGTTTGTTGTAGGATGCTATTTTAGGTGAGGTGGGAGGGATTTCCCGCAAAGGTCTTAGGCTGTATCCATAACTTATAGTCTGGCAAATATTTATTCCTTTATATAGGGAAGAGAATTCTGTAACCAGATCCGTGGACAGGTTGGAAGCTCTGACTGGATTTAGACACAGAGTAACAAGTGCGTACCATCCGCAATCAAATGGCCTTGATGAAAGGTTTAACCAAACATTAAAAGCATCTCTACAGAAGTTGGTCAATGATGAATGTGACGATTGGGATAACCTTGTTAATAACGTTTTGTTTGCATATCGGACAAGTTGTCAAGATTCAACGAAGTTTACTCCTTTTTACGTTATGTACCACCGAGAAGCAAGACTTCTAATTGATGCAAGTTTACCAGGTCGAAGCAAGGAAACTGATGATGCAGATATGGATGAGAAAGTTGAGGTGCTTGTTGAACTGAAGAAGAAGGTCCATGATCAAGTCATGCACAACATTCTCAAGGCACAAGAGAGACAAAAGCGACAATATGACAAGAAGCATAACAAGGGCACTACTCTAAAGGTATACAGGATGGATAATAATATAAACACTATGTACATGTATTATTAAATTTTTAAGGTCGGTGATAAAGTGCTCGCAGAAAATTCCAAGAATAAAGGAAGGAAAGGTGGAAAACTGGATGTCAAGTTTTTTGGGCCATACATAATCAAAGAAGACCTAGGAAAAGGAAGGTGGCATCGTATGGATCAGAAGGGAGAACTTCTCAGGAAGTCCTATAATACCCAAAAGCTGAAGTTGTGGTTGACACCCAATGGAGCAGGAGGTATATATATATAACAATGAAAGAGGATATTGATATTGTTGTCCAAATATCCTGCAATTTATACTTGATTTAAAATAAAACTGTTTATGAAGGGCTAACGTGTAGATTATTTTAAATATTGTTTAGCTATAGTCCCAACCATTTTGTTTATACTTAGTGAATTCTGAAGCTATTCCTCTGTGTGGTTCGCTGAATGTGTCATCTCCGGTAGACACAAATCTCTCTCCAGAGGGAGATGCTGAGCTTCTGGAACCCTGCAGGAAGAAGCGCAAGATTGACTTAGTAAGACTATCCAGTACGGCTTGAATACTATTAGTATCATACCATTCAGAGCAGTGCAGTTAGTTGGTGCTGGTAGTGAGTAATGGGTCATAATTCAATTCAACTGAGCTTGACTGTATAATGCACTGGTTGGGCTAAAAACAACAACAACGTTGTGGGGAATAACTATGTCGTGGTCTCTTCACTGTTATTATTTATTATTTCCTTCAGCATTGTGCTTCAATATCGTGCTCGCCATCTTCCACCCCATCTTGCCCTTCAGTTGTTGCTAGTGAAGAGGTATGGCTATGGTTTACATGTGGATTACTGTATCCAGATACAAAAATCATTTAATCTTTTTTTCCCTACAAAGATGATTTAAGCATGAGTTTTAACTTACTCTTTATGCACCATTATATTTCTACAGGATCAGTGCGAGAGTGTATCTACCATACCATATTCAAAGGCCAAAAAATTAGTGAAAGGTTAACAAGTTGGCTCTTAGCAGGTCGTATACTGTTCTGTAATTATTAATGCTTGTAGGGAGATGCAAACGGTGTGGAATTTGTGCTGGATGCACTGCAGCTGATTGTGGCAAGTGTCTTTTTTGTTGCGATATGAAAAGATTTGGTGGCAAAGGTATTCTAAAGCAGTGTTGCTCATCCAGAAGATGCCTAAACCTAAGGGCTGAAAAAGATGGTATGTAGTTGTGTTGTAACAGTAACTCTGAGTATAAAAAGTAACCTTCATCACAATTCGTGCACCTGTAGAAAATGAAGATTTGCAAGCAAGTGGTCTTTGTTCAAAGGTATCAGGTTTTCTTGATTTGGCATTACCTACTTGTTTAGAGTAATTCATGTAGCTATGTGTATTTAATTATAGGTTGCACCATCTAAAACTCCTGTGTCTTCTATACATGATTGCCAAGTGTATCGCCATGACCTTGATACGCTGACCAACAAGGAATGGCTAAATGACAAGGTATTCATTTCATCCTCTAAGTCTTTCCCTCCTTCAGATTTATTTATTTTAGTAATATCAGATCATAGATTCATACGTGTTCCTGATCATGGAAGAAGCGAACAAGAAAGAATTGAAATATGTTTACAGTGTCTCGTGCTAGCTATTTTTACGATCAACTATGTTGTGGTTATGACCAGGTTGCTAATTGGATCAAGGTAATAAATACTGCAGACTTCCCAAAGATATAACATGCTATTATATATTTCTTTATGCAGCTTGACATTTTCACCTACAAAATTTTTATTGTACCTGTACACACTGGTCTTCATTGGTGTTTGGTGGTAGCCGACATTGAGGAACAGGAGTTGAGATTTTACGACTCCTTGATGGGAAATAATATTCTTTGTTTGAAAAAAATTCTGTTAGTTTAACTAGTTATACGTGTACATGGATGGTTATCTTATTTTGAATTTGTGTTCCTCAGTGACTTTCTCATGAAAAGAAATCCAATTGTGGATTTTTCTAGGTGGAAAATGCTTTCTCCAAAGGTATAGCTATACACACTTACTTCCCAGTGACTGTAATTATATATTGCTTTTTACATTTGCATGCATGGTTATAGGACATACCAACTCAAAACAATGCATATGATTGTGGCGTATTTTTGTGCATGGTAAGCAATAACCTGAGTGGTGACACATTATTGAAACCTGCTTTTGCTATGTGTATGTACGTATTATCATGAGAAGAATTTGTAATGTCTTGTTTTCCTATTCCTTCAATTCTTCATGAACATCTCAAATGGTGATTTTGCAATTTGTCAACACATTTTTCCCCCCAGTATGCTAGGTGCCAAGCACTGAATACGACATTTGCTTTCAATCAGGTATGGTTTATATGTGTGTGTGAGTATTATATTATGAAGTCAGTTGTCCGAACATGGTCTTCAGATAAGTGAAGTCATACCACCTGCACATAGCTCTTATTAATTTATGTAGCATTTTTGTGTGAAGCAATTGATTTGCTATCTTTTTTCAGACAAGTGACTTCCTATTTTACTAATACAGTGGAACCTCCATTAACGGACACTCCCAATAGCGGACACCTACCTTATATTGGACAGAGGCTGGCGCACCAATTGATTCTCCATATGAATAGTGCATTAGAAAGTCCCCCAATAGCGGACAACCTCCCAATTCTGAACAACAGACAGCAGCCAGTGCACCAAATAGACATTCATTGATTTTTTTAAAAATCGGCTCTAACGGACAATGGGCGTGGCCCAATACCACCATTGTACGACCCAATACCACCATTGTACGACCCAATACCACCATTGTACGACCCAATACCACCATTGTACGACACCATTGTACGACCCGTGGATACAGTGAAATTGTAGCATCCTGAGTACTCGTGACAATTATTAACTTTATTAACGCCCACCTAGATGGCATCGTTTTATTGTTGTGTAGCTAGCTTTAGGATAGTTTGATTGTGTGTTGTTTTTCTACATGAGTTCTTGGCTGCCTATTTCTAAAAGGGTTCTCCTCTCATACTTCAAATAGATGGTCTTCAACTACAAAAGTCCACTTGCAAGTAGAAATTCTGTTCTTTCTTTCACTCGATCAGTGTAAGGCATAAAAACTGTATGTAAAGGGATCTGCAAACCATATCCAGCTCCTCTGTTGATTCTGTCAACTCAGCAAAACTACCCTAGCTACATGCATAAAAAATAATTATCAGGTGAGTATTATCATGTGAGATAATATTCTAAAGAGTTCTGTGGTTGAGTCTGGCCTGCGCAGCAGCTGTCTTTAAGCTTGTAATGAAATGAAATGAAATATGAGCACTTTGGTCTCTCTTTTTTTTAATAATAAAATGAAATGCCATGAAATGAATTTTATTTTTATTTTTATTTTTATTATTAATATTTTATCAAAGAAAATCACTTTTTTTCCCTTCCATATTTTTCTGGTCTCCACAGGGATGTCTCTGAAGTTGAGCGCAGTTGACCACATGCCAGCTTCCAAATAGCAGCCCATGAAATAAAATAAAATAAAGTATAATTTTTTACTGCATTGATAATTTTATATACTGTAATTTCTACCTTTGACCCTTCAAAAACAATTGGGATATTTTCATTTCATTTCATTTCATTTCATTACACGCTTTAACATTTCATTTCATTTCATTTCAAGCTTAAAGACAGCTGCTGTGCAGGCCAGACACAACCACAGAACTCATTAGAATATGATCTCACCTGATAAATATTGTTAATATCTCCGACTCATTTATCAAATTGCTTTTCTTAGTAAAAGTGGGGAAAAAAGTGACCAAATTGCTTATCTTTTAAAAAGTAAAAAAAAATTTTAATATATATATAGCTATGTATATATATATGACAACCTCCGAATATGGACAAAGGGGTATGTCCCACTTGTCCATTATTCGGAGGTTACACTGCACGATGTTATTTATTGTTTGTTTGTTTGTTTGTTTATCCTGGCTGCAATACCAGAAATTCGGGAAAAAATGAAGACTGAACTTGAAACAATCAAACTAATGTAATATAATTATAGCCATCTGTATAATGTATTTCTGTACAATGTATTGCATATTCAGGGGCAGATCCAGGATTTTCAAGGGGGGGGGGGGGGGGTCCAAAAAAAGTAATAGTTTTCTGTATTGCCAGAAGATGTATATAGAGAGGGGGGCAGAAAATTTTGGAAATGAAGATGCTCTGTGCAGTGCATTTTAGTATATGTTTGGCTATATTCATATATAGGTAGGTTTTTTGAGACAGAATGAAGTTTACTACCTGAAATACAGTATATACCTGCAGAAGCACAAGTTCAAGTAACTGATTTTGAACAGGATATTGACATGATATAAAGTGAATGTTCAAAGGAATGATTCTGGCAGTCCTGGAAAACTGGACATGGTCATAAAGACTCCTAAATTCCCCAAGCCCCCCCCTCCCCCCCCCCAAATATATATAGCTAGTAGAGTGCTTTAGTGCCTTGAGAAAGCTCTATATAGTTATAATTAGCTATGCATATAGAAACCAAATAAGGTAAAACATGTTGTTTTTGTCAAAAGTGATATTGGATTGGACAGGTGAGATTACACAATATGTTGATTATTCAATATGTTCACAAAATTGTCTGTTTAATACTTATGCATGCCTCCACAGTTCGTATGTATTTTTTTCATCAAACAACAGAACATGAAGGGCAGAATTAATAGTTCTAGTAGGGGAGGGGGGGGGAGACATTAATTAATAGAACGTTTTCTTGCTAGAGCTACATATTATGAACCCTTTTCAGGAGGTAGTTTTTATATAGGCCTAGTTAGGTAGCGTATTTTAATTTTACTTATAACCACAGACAGGTATATGACGAGGACACCACGTTGAAGGGCACTCTTTCTTGGCAGCATCACAAATAACTGCTAGCCCCACCAGTGCTTGTAGCAAGAGCTACAAAGTACGTGCTAGCTGACGTCGGGATGGGGATACCAAATACCCTAGGGCGCGTGGGATACCAAATTCCCTGAGGGGATGCCAAATACCCTGTGACAACGGTCCCGGATTTGCACTTGAATGTCTCTCGCACAGGTTTGGTGTTTGTCCTGGATTATGTTTGTACAATTTCACTACAGCACTGTGAGACTAAAGACTCCTCCTTAGCAGCTGCCAATTACAACTGGCTACAGCACTGTGAAACTAAACAGGCTGCTGCTGCCCCTACACAAGTCAGCGCTTCACTTCACAATGACGAGGGAGGAAAATCCAGCTGCTACCTGACAGTCAGAGCTTTACCTTGGCCTCTCTCTCTCTCTGTTATGGCTAAGCCTGAGGAATCAGTAACACCTGTTGGGCCCTTAATAGTGGGGAACCCAAGAGTATGCTGCCACCAGAGATTCCCTCTCCCTCCTAAGACTAGAGGTTTAGTTCTAGACGTTTAAGAGTTTTTATTCCAAGTTGTAATTTAGAAGAAAGTAGGAAATCTGCCTGTGCCAGCAAGGCTGCCCCTTTAAATAGGTTACAGCCTGCCAGTTTAGGAATGTACACTTACAAGGAACCAATGGGGTGATGAGATGTGGGGTGATGACATGACATCCTCACAAGCACACACAAACATAACGGACAGAAATAATCATGAGATAATATGAGATCACACCACTTAAATCCATTCATCTATGGTTCACACTACATGTAGTTATATGTCCAGGGTTAGTATCCCTATTAGGGCTCGGGCCGAACAACACCTCCATGCAAGAAGCCAAAGAGGCAGTGTCACTTTACCTCTACATGGGTAAAAGAATTCCAAGGAATAGGAAAGAGTTATAGAGGTAATAGCCTGTTAGAACTTATATTGACTGTACTAATGTAGATCAATTATATTTGTTATGACTTTATAGGTGACACATTTGCACACTGCTCCTTGTGCTCTTCCGATTTTAGTGATTCCCATGGGGGGAGAAATGATGTGACTACCCTTATTACAGGGAAACATCAAACATCACAAGGAAAAGGCAATGGCTGCTACTACATCCAAATCAGTTTCATCATTTTTTAGACCACAAGCATGAAAGAGTGTTACCGAGGCTGAGACGAGGTGGGCATTGTTTGTGGCTAAACGCAACATATCTTTCCAAACTAGTGATCATGCCACTAAGCTGTTCAAAGAGTTATGTTTCCAGATTCGGATATTGCCAACAAATTTGCATGTGGGCATACCAAAACAGCAGCCATTGTAACAGAGGCTCTTGCACCTCACTATAAAAAGTCTATAACAGAGAATATGACCATAAACCATTTTCCATCATGTTGGACATATCAAATTCACACTGATAAGTCTTGTATCATTCTCATAAGAATCTTTGACACTGAAGAGAAGAATGTGTGTACGAGGTCAACATTGGTACTGCAAGAAACATTTTCCAAGCTCTTACAGAATCTTTGAAAAAGAATGATTTGGATATCAACAAGGCCCTAGCTTTCATGTCTGACACTGCCAATGTCATGAAAGGTGCGAGACTGGAGTGGAAAAGCTCATAAAAAATGATATGCCTCATCTCTATGATGTTGGTTGCATTTGCCACTTGGCTGATCTCACTATCAAAGCTGGCTTACAGACATTACCAGTGAATATAGACCAGCTATTTGTTGAATTTTTTTAATTTTTTTATCATAGCAGTAAGAGAGGTCAGCTTTTTGTTGACCATTGGTACTCCCTTTTTGATTCTGAACACCTAAGGCTATCTTAAAGCATTGTTCCACACGATGGCTAAGTCATCTTCGATGTGTGCATAGATATCTCAATCAGCGTGAAGGTTTGATATCTTACTTCCTGTCCTGTGATGAACAGACTGAGAAAGTAATTAGCATCACTCGTAGGCTACAGAATCCTCTCACCAAGCATATTCTTCAATTCTTAGCTTTCATCTTGTCTTCAATGGATCGTTTTAATAAACAGTACCAGAAGTCAACAGAAAATACTACCTGCGAACTTTATGAAGAGCTAAGTCGACTTGTAAAGCTGTGCAAAAAAATTGTTGACGGCTGAAACTATTCTTGCTGCTGGTGACAATCTTAGACTACTCAAGTTTGATGAAGAGTGTCAGGTTTCAGATGAGAGTCTAGGAATAGTTACTGAAACTTGGGGTTGTCTTGCAGCATTTGAAGAAGAGAGAGAGATCCAAAGCCATTCTTTACAGCAGTACACAACTTCTACCTGGCAACCGTTGCAAAAATGGTAAAGAAGTTTCCTTTTGGGGATCCTCTCCTAAAGAATTTAAGCCAGACAAAACATCCACTTATTCAACAGCTACTGTCTTGAATCTGGCGAGACGATTTCTGCAGATTGGTTTATCTGATTCTGAATCACTTGACCGCATTGAAGAGGAATTTAATGACTTTCTTCTTTCCCCAGCTGACATTCCCAAACCAGATACATACCACATCATCAAAACTGTAGAAAAGCCTCTTTTTGGTGTAAAGTGGGCCAGATCAAAACTTTGGCTGGGGAGTTAAGGTTTAATTACTTGTTCCGTCTCATGGCTGGTCTGTTGACCACACCCTGCTCCAATGCTGATGCAGAGAGGGGCTTTTCTATACTCAGAAAAGTCCACACGGACCAGAGATCCTGTCTAAACCAGGATACCATTGTTTCCTTAATGTCAGTCAAGTTTAACAGCAATTCCCATTCTTGTTGTTTTGATGCTAAACTTTCGGATGAACTCCTTACAAAATGTAAACAAGCCACAACCATTTCTATGCAAAAATGATACTCTTCATTACAATTAATTATATTCATGGTGGGTGTGGTCAATGTCCCGGATTTCAATTTTGAAAAGTTGGAGGGTCTGTGTTCTAAGGATGAAGAATCCTCGGAGGAAGGCTCAAATTGGATTGGCTGTGAAGGGTCTTGTGGGGGGATGGTTTTTTGGGGAGAGGGGGGAGAGTGGATGGAGGCCAGGAGGAAAAGTCAAGGGGAACATCGTATTCACTGCGATTTGGTACATTTGGGCTGTCAGGAGGAGACTCGCTGGCGGACAACAATACAGAGGGGGGTGGAAAGAGGCAAGAACCGTCAGGTGGGGGAGCACCGGGAGGTGATTCATCCAGGGAAGGAGAACCTGTTGGCTAAAGAAAAGATGTCTACGAACCTGAACAAACCCAAGCTGTGAGTGCAAAAAGTATGTTAAGGAGGGTGGGGGTTGGGAGAGGGACCAAATATAGGGAAACTGGGTGGTTGAGAGTGGCGTTTGTTCATTGTAGAGGATGGTGGTCAAGGCAGAGGGGTAGGAGATTGGTCAGGCGAAAGTGTGTGTGGGAGAGGGGGATACACGCACCTTATTGAAAAGAAATATCATGGTAATTGAAAAGAATATATATACCCTAGTTTGAAATTAGTTCACAAGTTCCCGAACACTCGGAGTCTCTGCTCATTGTTCCTCACAAATTCATTTGCAATTGTGACTAGATCAAGGCGATCCAAAGCTTCTTTGTAAATGTTTAGTATCATTAGATGATTAAGTCTATCCTGTTTCATAGTACTTCGTAAGTATGTTTTTATTCTTTTCGTGCAGGAAAAACATCAGCATTCGTAGCAGGCATGACAAGGATTAGACGGACAACCCAGCACACCTGAAAAAATGCACGTTGACTATCAGAAAGATTGGGAAGAAATGTCAAGATATCTTTCAGTGTTACAGTTCCATCTGACTCACGTGAGCTAAAACTTGAACTAAAAGCTTGAACTAGCTCACTCTTATTGAAGTGGTCTCCATAAAAGGAAACGACTTCACTTAACTCAGCAGTATAATCCTTTTTATTGGCAGCTTAAGATTTTGGTAAACACCATATCCTGTCTGATCAAAGTGATCTTGAATTGCTGACATGGCCAAGTCTATTGCTTCAAAGTAAAAGCAACGATAATAATCTTCAACTGCAGTGTACTGATGAGATTCTCCTGTTCCATTCTCAAAATGCTTTGGAGCTTTTGGATTCCGAAAAACGTTATAAAAATGTATCATTTCGGGACTCTTGGCATCCATGCCAACCTGGCTTGGTCAAATACCTGGACAACTGATGGTGGTTTTGTTCCATTTCCTGGCCATTATGTACATTAGTGATTCTTTCCTATGCACTTTCATTCATCTTGCTCTGTAGCTATTTACTCAAGATCTCTAAAGGATTGTACTCCACCTATTTTTATAGGTTAGCTATTATTATCTGGTGTTTTTAATCTGGATTATTGTATTAGTATGTAACTCGGATTAGACTAATTGGTTGATTGGATTAAGGCCTTGTGCAAACATGGCTCTAGTGTACAGCTCAGTTAAAATAAGTTAAACTAGTTATTTACTTTGAAATGATCATAAATACTCTATTTTGCCTTTATTGCTGCCTCATAATTTTTCTAGCACTGTGAATTTTAATGCTACAGTAACATAATACAGTATCAGTGACCACATGAAGTGGTTGGCATCACTAGATGCCATGATTGGCAGTGCTGAATCAGCTTATAGTCCTGGACTATTAGTCTAAATTGTGAAAAATGCAAAAAAATCTCAGGACTCTCCTGATGGATGGTTGGCATGTAGCTATGTTTTATAATGCCTTGCTACTATAGCTACATTATATCTGTGATGCAGTACAGATAAACCTAAGCTAGCTATAATGCTCTGCTCAGTTTTAAATAGATATATACCTCTGATCTTTGCCTTTTCCAAATTTCCGCTTTGGAAACTTGTAGAGCCTATTAGGCTGAATTGGCCAGGAATTTTACTGTTTCGAGTCACTCGTGGCCATGATCCGCTCGCTATAATACGACAAAAAGACTTTTTCTATGGTTTCTGTGCTGCTAACAAAATAGCAAGCTTGGAGGAAGAGTCCATGGCACTGAAGGCTGAGCTTGTTGCTATAAAGGAGGTTTTACAAGAAATAAAAAAGGAAATAGGAAAAAACCCCAATCTCAGCCCCTCTCCCAACCAATGAATTAACCTATGCAGACGTTGCCAGCAGTGGAATTCCTACCAACATGGCCAAGCTGTCTCGAGACCTTAAAAGAGAAGAACAACTTCAGAAGGACAGATCCAACAACGTCATCATTACAGGAACTAAACCAGAAAATGGAAAAGAAGATGAAGAAACGGTGAAAGAGATATCTGACGCACTGGATGTATCGCTGGATGAGGCCCAAGTAAGTGTGAGGAAAATTGGGAAAAGACGTGAAGATGGATCCCAAGTCCTATGCGTCACTTTAACTAAAGAAAAGAGAAGAGAGCTTCTCCACAAATCAAAACACCTAAAAGACGTTCTGGCTTTCCAGAAAGTGTTTATTCAACCGGATCTCACAAGAGAAGAAAGAAGTCTACAGTATGAGCACGTCAGGAACTGAAAAAGAAAAGAGCCATCAAACGTGGATCATAAGAAAAGGAAAAGTCACGAAGCTTCAATCCAGTTTCACATCCAGCTTCACTTCAGAAGCTGTCGAAGGTGTATATGCTGTATATGCTGGTGAGGAAATGAGAGGGGGGAGTACTTTACCACCCAATACATCCTGACTAGATTAAAAAACACCCCCTCCAAGTGTGTGTACTTAATACTCATAGTCTTGTAAATAAGCTTACTTCTCTACAATCTTTTATTCTCTCATCCGACTATTCTATCTACTGCTTCTCTGAAACTTGGCTCTCATCCAACATATATAACAATGAAATCATCCAGACAGGTTTCACTATTTTCAGAAAGGACCGGGACACTAGAGGAGGTGGAGTCCTGATAGCTGTGGGAAGAAATTTCCTGTAAGCTTATGTCTTCTCCTGCTTCCCTTGAGGTCATCACTATCTCTTTCTGTTTCCAGCATCCCATTCTTCTCACTTTAGTCTATTCTCCCCCAAATGCAAGTCACGCCTATCTTGAAAATCTGATCATTTATCTAAATACTCTTCCTGCACTCTCTCATTCTTGTTGGTGACTTCAATGCTCCAGAATAAAATTGGTCTGCCCTCAAAGGGTCCTCAACATACTCCAATTCTCTTTGCGACCTTGTGTTTTCTCTCAATCTCATGCAGCTTGTCACGTACCTACTCACACTAAAGGTAACATATTAGATCTGGTTTTAACTAATGAAGATGTACGTGTACATGATGTTACTGTTCTATCTAGGTTCCATTCCCCACTGACCACTTCCCAATCTCCTTCCTTGTCAACACCTCGTCCTCCGATGTACCCAAAACAACTCCAAAGCTGATTTTTTTCGGCCTTAGCTCTTATCTTTTGGAAGCTGACTTCAGCTCTTGCTTACTGTCTGAAGACGTGGAGCAGGTCTGGTCCTATATCAAAAATGCCATTTTAAATGCTATGCCTCTGTTTATCCCCAAAGTCAAATTAAGAGCAAAACAACGTCCCAAATGGATTACCAAACATCTACAGCACAAGTACAATTGCCTTCGCACTCTGAAAAGAAGAAATAGATCTCATCCTACCCAATCTCTCCTTGACAAAATAATTCAGTTAGAAATTCATTATTTCTTAAATTAAATGTATGCAATATGCATGTATTCTATATCTATATGCATAATTAATTAATTGAAAGATGATCTTAAGTATGCCTATGAGTCCAAACTGATTCATGAACTTTCCCATTCAAACAACTCAAACATCTACAAATATTTGAGGTCCCTAACAGACTCCAACAATATTCCTCACACAGTGAGCTATGGCTCTTCTAGAGCTTCAGCAGACTACTATAAAGCCTCTCTATTTAATCACTATTTCCACTCTGTGTTTACTAACAGCAATTTTACCACCTCATTACTTGAAGATAATGGGTCCCTGCATGACTCTTTTCTGGAGAATATCTCAATCACTGACTTTGACGTATATGTAGCTCTAAGCTCCTTAGACACCAAAAAAGCAATGGAAGTAGACGGCATTAGTCCAAAGATATTGAAATCATGTGCAGTAGCGCTCTATGAACCTTTCTTACACTTGTTCAACCTCACACTCTCCAAACATGCACTCCCAAGAGAGTGGCGTAATCATTCCATCACACCCATATACAAGTCAGGCGACAAATACCAAGCAAGTAGTTACAGACCTAACTCTCTCCTTTGCACTGTCTCAAAAGTTCTGGAAAAAATCATTTATAATAAATGCATTGATTCCATCCTTGGCTCCATCTCGGTAACACAATTTGGTTTTCTGAAACAGCGATCAACCCTACAGCAGCTTCTAACTCTCTTTAGTACAATCTATGAGTGCAATGACAAGAAAAATCAGGTAGATGTTATTTATATGGACTTCAAAAAAGCTTTTGATAGTGTTCCACATAAGGAACTCCTGTTAAAACTTAGACTCATAGGAATAACTGGAAACTTATGGCTTTGGTTTCAAGCTTACCTCACAGGTAGAGCTCAATGTGTAACCATTAATAACCTGCATTCTGACCTGCTACCTGTAGTATAAGGTGTGCCTCAAGGCAGCATTTTAGGCCCTTTATTATTCCTTATTTTTCATTAATGACCTTCCTCTATCTACTTCTAACTCTTCCATGTTGGATGACACAAAGTGCTTTCGCCCAATCAACTCTGTCTTGGACAAGGATCTACTACAGCAGGACATTGACTCCATTTTTGACTGGAGTAAGAATTGGAGCCTGGCTTTTAATGAATCCAAATTCATCCACCTGAGTTTCCTGGCAAACAAAGATGTCATCCCTACTTACTATAACATTAGTTCCCATGACATTGCCACGAAAAAATCACACCAAGACCTTAGTATCATTCTTTCCACAGACTTAACATGGAGTGAACACTACCTTTATCTGACATCTAAGGTCTACAGATTGCTTGGTCTTCTTCTCCATCACTTCAGTGCTTCAGCCTCAGTTAGTGCCAAAAAATTCCTATACTTATCACTGATCTAATCAAGGTTGATTTATTGTTCCCAGCTTTGGTGCCCTAACCTTACTAAAGACATAATAACCCTGGAAAATATTCAAAGAAGAGCTACCAAATTTATTCTCAACGATTATCACAAAGTTCGCCTTGAAAACCTCAACATACTTCCGCTAATGATGGAGTTTGAACTGGCCGACATCAAGTTTCTAATTAATTCCCTCAAGAGCGTCAACTCAACCTTCAATATTTATAACTACATTTCCTTCGCCAACTGTAATACACGATCAAAAGGCTCAGCTAAACTAAATCACACATACACAAGATCAAGCACCCACAGGCATTTTTACTTCAATCGGATTCCAAGACTATGGAACTCACTTCCGTCCTTAAATATGGAGCTCACTTCCTATACTCTCATTAAGCAAGTTCGTACTCACTTTATGTCTCACTTCAAGAGTAACTTTTCATCTGCAAATCCCTGTTCCTTTCACTATGTCTGCCCCTGCAACAAATGTTCACACCACCCACCACCTTCTATTCTCAATGTATGTCTCTAAATTGTTATCCCCTGTTAATCTTTATTCAGTTAATGGATGCTAGTTTTAGCTTCAGTGCACAATCATAGTTCAACAATCTCGTTATGTCTCATGTCATCACATATCTGTACTGTAAAGCAATAAATAAAAATAAAATAAATAATAAAATAGCACGCACAAAAATGTAGGGGTGTGGTTTGTTGGAATTCATTTGAATTTTGAAATAAGACAACTGAAGAGAGCTGGCTGGAGAAGAGTCTGAGAGTGCTCTCAGTAAAGATTAGAAAGTTGCTTGATAACTTGAGGTTGGTATTGAAACTTTGGTACGGCAGCTGCCGGGTCTGCCGGACCAGTTCCTATCCCCCTGCAAGGGAGATGGATTTGAAGGTAGTGTTGGGAACGAAGAAGTTTGATGTGCTGGGATTAGCAGAGACATTTTAACAGAAGGAGGACGAGGTGAGTGTGGCAGGATGTGAGTGGTACGGCAGGATTAGAAAGGGTGGCAGGCGGTGAGTGGAAGTGTGGGAGTTCTGGTGCATGAGAGTTTGGATTCTAGGGTGAGGAAGTCAAGTAATGATGTATTGATATTGTTGAACATACCTTATACAGAAAAAAAGGGCAGAGGTCTAAAGAGAGAGAGAGAAGACTCTGGTTGATTATATACTTAGTCTAGATAAGGCTATTATGAGAGAGAAGCAATAGTAAGGTCTGGGCGTCAAAGAAAGCGAACCTGGAAAGAGAAGTTGTGCTGAGACTTCTTCTGAAGAATTATATTGTTAGGAAGTAATATTCCTAGAGTGGGAAGAGGGTTCGCCTTTCTCACAGGACTTCAATGCAAAGATTGGACTAGGAGTGAAGGACAACCCAAACAGTAATGGAAGACAGTTGTTGGAGTTGGTTAGGGGGTCTGGTTGTGGGGAACGAGTTGCAGTGCTGTGAGGGCAGGTGGACGTGGGAATGTGGGGAGAGAAAGTCGGTCATAGACTATATGTTGTTTAGTGAGGACATGGATGTAGCTAGGGTGGTAGTTGAGGATTGAGGCAAGCTGGATGTGGGGTTGGACAATAACATTATTTGGGGAGAAATTACGTGGGGTAGGAGAGAGGTACAAGTGAGAAGAGAGTGACATAGAGTTGACAATAGGTTAGACTGGGTGGAGTATCAGGAGGCAGTGGAGAAATGTTCATGGGGTGGGAAGAGGAGGTGAGAGAGTTTGAGCAAGAGTTGGGAGGAAACATAGTTGAAGAGGTGGGGTAGGTGGAAGGAGAAAGTTTTGGCTGCAGCGGAGAAAGTAATTGGAAGGAAGAAGATTACAGACAGGTCAGAGGGATGGTGGTCAGAGGATGTGGAGTGGTTAATTGGTGTCAGGAAGGAGAAATGTAAGAGGCTAAGGTAAGCCAGGAAGAGAGGGTAGAGAGAGGCTACATTAAGACACTATGGGATGACTATAGAGAAACAAGAAAGGAAGTGAAAAAGACTATTAGGAAAGAGAAGAAGGAATTGAGGAAGAGAACTATAGAGAGCAGGGTGGGACTAGTTGTAAGCTGTTTTGGAATGATTTAAGAGTAAAGAGGAAGGAGAGAAGGATAAAACGAGTCAAAGATGATGAGGGAAGGATGGTGGAGGAGCAAGACAAGGTGTTGGAGGTGATGGCAAAATACTGGGAAGAGCTGGGGAGGAAAAAAGAGGATGCCACAGTACAAGAATTAGATTGAATGGACATGAGCTGGGTATATGTGAAGAAGTAAGTTGGGAAGGAGTAGTACAGGTAATGAAGTTTTTGAAGAGAGGAAAGGCTCCAGTCCCTGATGGAATGTTGAATGAGATGCTGTATGGAGGTAGAAGGTTGGTGGAGGTGATGGTGAGGTGATGATTGTGGTGATAAGGATTGAGTGCTGCCCAGTGGACTGGAAGAGTAGTTTACTAGTACTCTCCACAAGGATGGTGACGAGGACGAAGTACGGAATTATAGGGGAATTTCATTGGTTGTAGTGTGGTGAATGTGTTTGCGAGAGTGTTGGCAAGGAGGTTGGGAGTGTTCACTGAGGATATGTTTTGATGGAATCACAAGGAGGATTTAGGAGACAGAGGAGATGTTCAGACCAGTGGTTGGTGTTAAGAGGAGTTTGTGAAGCGAGGAAGAGCTAGAAAAAAGCTCCATATCTGGCTCTCCTGGACATATATAAGTAAGGCATATGACAGTGTGTGGAGGGAGGGACTGTGGCGGAAGTTGAGGCAGTATGGAGTAGAGGAGAAACTTGTGAGGACATGTGTAGGATTGTATAGTGGGTTGGAGATGACGGTGATATTGAACGGAAGGAGGTCAAGGTGGTTTGCTGGAGAGAATGGACTTAGGCAGGGTTGTCCTTTGTCTCCACTTCTTTTCAATATTTATTTGATGGGAATGGCAGAGTAATGGGAGAGCGCTGAGCTAGGAGTCAAAGTGGAAGGCTGCTGGTGTGGGGCACTTTGTATGCAGATGATGTTGTTCTTCTAGCTGACTCAGGGTTGGAACTGCAAGCTATGTTGGATGTGGTACAGGCGTATGTGTTAAAGTGGAAGATGAAATTTAATAGCAAGAAGAGCAAGGTCATGGTAGTCTGTCCATGTCCATCTCTCCATTCACCTTGCTTATAATTATAAACAATTCTTGCCCTCCATTTCTCTGCCTTTTCCCTCATCTTCTCCAAATGAACATTTCCTCTCATCCCTGTCAAACCATACTCAAAGATATTTGAAAGCTTCCACATTCTCCATTCTCTTCCCATTAATCTTTCACTCTCCTCTACTACACTTTCCACCTACTGTCACTGACTTACTCTTAAGCATAACTCTCCATTTCATCACCATCTTTCCCACCACATCTAACCACTTATAACTCCACCTGATCTCTCGCTAACAATACAATATCACCTGCATACAGCAACCCACCACACCATGTTCCTTCCACTTCAATCCTCCTTCAATCCCTAATCATTTTCCCTCCAAATCCTTCAACAATCCCATCATTTACACACTATTGACAAAGGACAACCCTGTCTCAGTCCTGCCTCCACTTACAAACACCTGGTCCCATCTCGATCTAACACCACACTCAACTGAACTCCTTCATACAAGCTTTGCACACATTGACAAATTCTTTCTGAACTCTGTACCCTCTCATCTTCATCCACAATCCTTCTCTACACACAAGAGTCTCATATGCCTTGCTTACATCCAGAAATGTCAGAAATGTCTGTCACCCCTATGACCTCACAATGTCACACACACACCTCAACACTAGGAACTGGTCAGCACACACTCTCCCTGGCCTAAATCCACTCGGACCCTCCATTAGAAGACCTTACTTGCCGGAACGTCATGTGATCATATAGGAATGTCCTTGGCCACACAGCAACTGCCTCCAACAAAGCCTATCCACTTAGACAGTATTATGTGGGCTTGGGAGATGAGAAAAAGGAGATCAGTGTTTGATTAAATCTTACTGTCAAACAGGTTAGCTATGAATATGATGGTGATTGAGGACAAGAGAGAACATCATCTAGGCTAATATGGTATGTCATGAAAATAGGGAGATCCGAGGAAAGAACAAGTACTCCACGTTTTAAATGGCAAGTTGACGGTATGATGGAATGGGAAGAATACCAACAGGTGTTGATCGAGGGTTTCAGAGGATGGGAGGAATGTGTGGAAGTACTAGGGGGATGGGAATGGACAGAAGCTGTACAACAAACTTGGGAAACTTTGCAGACACATTGTGCATTGCGAGGCCGAGTTGGGTACACAGCATGCAGATAGATCTAAGGGATGGTGATCTCGTGAGGTTGAAGTAGCCATCCAAGCATGACAAATATCCTGTAGAGTGTTTAGAGAATATAGGGGTGTCTGTGTAGGTGAAGAAGGATTACTACAGCAATGGGAGGAATATAAAAGTGCAAGAAGATGTGTGAAGTGGTGGATTAAAGAAGAGACTGAGGAAGGCTACAATTAAAAAAATTAAAGGACTAGGTGTAAGTTATTTTGAATGGACTTGAAGGGAAAGAAGAAATTCAGAGCGTGAGAGAGGAAAATGTGGTTGTAGTGAAGAGGAGGAAGGTGGTTTTGGCCAAGGATTGGAAAGGATTTGGGAGTCTGTCCAGGTCAGGGGGGAAAGATGTTCCAATTGACAACCTCGAGTCTAGGACTAAAGAAGTGAACTGAATGGTGAATCGTGTAGGGTTCCAGGAGATGTATATACATGGTTTGAAGAGGGGCAAGACTCCTGGTCCTGATGACATAATTAATGAGATGTTGAAGTATTGTAGGAATAGGATGGTAGAAGTGTTATAGTCAATTTGGTGAAGGGATCTAAGTACTGGCCAGAAGATTGGCGACAGAATTATATTGTGCCACTCTTTAAAGCTGGGGATGATGGCTAGTAATTGTAGAGTAATGCTCAGTGGCAAAAGTGATGACAAGAGTGTTGGCAGGTACGCTGAGTAGGTTTGCAGAGAAGCAATACTAATGGAGGGTCCGAGTGGATTTAGGCCAGGGAGAGTATGTGCTGACCAGTTCCTAGTGTTGAGGTGTGTGTGACATTGTGAGGTCATAGGGGTGACAGACATTTCTGACATTTCTGGATGTAAGCAAGGCATGTGAGACTCTTGTGTGTAGAGAAGGATTGTGGATGAAGATGAGAGGGTACAGAGTTCAGAACGAATTTGTCAATGTGTGCAAAGCTTGTATGAAGGAGTTCAGTTGAGTGTGTTGTTAGGTGGAGATCGGACCAGGTGTTTGTAAGTGGAGGCAGGACTGAGACAGGGTTGTCCTTTGTCAATAGAGGGTAAATGATGGGATTGTTGAAGGATTTGGAGGGAAAATGATTAGGAGGATTGAAGTGGAAGGAACATGGTGTGGTGGGTTGCTGTATGCAGGTGATATTGTATTGTTAGCTGTTAGCGAGAGATTAGGTGGAGTTATAAGTGGTTAGATGTGGTGGGAAAGATGGTGATGAAATGGAGAGTTATGCTTAAGAGTAAGTCAGTGACAGTAGGTGGAAAGTGTAGTAGAGGAGAGTGAAAGATTAATGGGAAGAGAATGGAGAATGTGAAAGCTTTCAAATATCTTTGAGTATGGTTTGACAGGGATGAGAGGAAATGTTCATTTGGAGAAGATGAGGGAAAAGGCAGAGAAATGGAGGGCAAGAATTGTTTATATAAGCAGGGTGAATGGAGAGATGGACATGGACAGAGGTAAACTAATAAGGGAGTTACTAGCTAGGCCTATCTAGAACATGCAACTGAAGTGACGGGAGGGAAGGAAGCGTGTAAGAATTTGGAAAGAATTTAAGAGAACATTGGTACAAAACTGGTCAGAGTTAGTGAGACAGTTGCAATGGTTGCAGTAATAGGTGACCTGGGCTGGAGGAGGCTGGAGGAGATAAAGGATGAAAAGAGAGTGTTTATTGGGATGGAAGTTTCAGAGAATGAGTAAAGATAGGCTAGTTGTGGCACTGTTAAGTGATTGTCCAGGTTGGTGGGCAGAGTTTTGTGAGCTGAAAAAGAAGTGTGTGGCCTGTGTGTGTGTTTTTGGGGGGGAAGAGGGGGGGGGGAGGAGAGTTGGAGATAGTAGGCTCACATGAAACATGGAGGAACTGTGTAAGGGATGTTCATAAGGAAGAATGGCGGGATGAAGTGGGAGGGAAATCCAGCCTCTAGTGGTATAAGTTTGCTAAAGTGGTGGAGAAATGAAGATGATGAAGGGAGAATAAGCGTAATGTTGGGTAGATCAGTAGCAAGAGCGAAGAAAGTGGTTTTGGGTAGGGTAGACAGAATTGTTATGAGAAATGTGCTCAAGGGTCCCAATCCCAAAACAAACTTTCGTTATTTTGTTGTAATAATTTAATTCATGTTTTTTCTTCAGTGGCCATTATGGGCTCCCTAAGATAGATAAACTTTAGACTACCAATTTATATGGCACAATTGTATAATCCATAGTACAGTTGATATCACCCCAGCTGGAAATACGAATATATACATACATCAAAGATTCTGGGAAATTTATCAAGTATGCACTCAAGCGTTATGCACTGCATCTCTTAGCTGTGGGCAGTACAACATAGGCAAGACCAACAGAAGACTAGAAACCAGCATAGAGATGCCGGTAAATAGTGTGCTAAAGAGAAATCTGAAATTGCTGAACATGCAATGGACAATGGAAATCATATTCTATGGAAGGAAGTCACCATCTTAGAAGACAGAAGGAACTGAGGGCACATCAGCCTAACACCAGTGTGTGGGTTCAATCAAGATCGTGGACCTGGCTACTGTGTGGCCACTCTCGTGAGCCAAATTTGAAACCATAATTTTCTGTTATTTTATTATCATAATTATTTTTAGTATTAAATGCATTATTCTTGACGTTATTATATTTTATTATTACTATGACTTCAACGTTTGGCTAGCCTTCAATGTTAACTGAGAGTTCCTTAGAGAATGAATCACTCGCTGCTCAGTTCCAATGATCCGCCACAACCGGTTCACATACCAGGGCATGGTTAGCATTTTGTCCAGACCAGAAATATTCAACCGCGTAACCACTGACACCAAGCTCATCTGTGTGAAACCTGAAAAGACTTGTTACACAGTCATGCAAAAAAGCCAAGAAGTTTGAAGTGGATGATGTGAATTTTTTGACAAGAAAAATCGAGGTAGCTATTCAATGTGACTGGAGAGAGATTCTACCGTTTCAGACAAGGATAGCAACTGAACTGACACATTAAAAATTAATGTGAACTATTTATTACCTATGTGCAACTGCTACTGTATTATTATTGTGCTAAGGAATAATGAGATGATAATTGACTATACGAACTAGATAAAAAGACATATCTCCCTGCATGCTCACTTTTGATACTAAAAATGTTGCATAGGCCAAAGTTACCTGCAGGCAAAGTGGAATACCTCAAAATCTGAGTGCATTAAACTGCTGCAATTGTTGTTTCTGATTGGAAAGTGCTAGCAGCAAAATTGTTATCTGTGCCCTGTGCCTAGAGCAAACAATATGATGCATTCATTAGGCGCTAAAATGTGCAAGTGTGCGCACTGAAAATCAATTATCTTACGACGGGAAAAAAAATTATTTTCTGTACCCACTTAATCATATTTTAAAGTAAACACTCATTTTGTTAGAATAGGGCTCTTGACCTCCTTGATCCTCCCTGCACAGTACTAACTGTTTCAACTGAGAGCACTACCAATGAGGAACCACATCTGCAGTGATCAGGCACTCAGATTTTTAAGTACTCCAAGTTTTGCTGCATGTAACTTTGGCATAGTTAAATTTATAGCTAGCACAGAGAGAGCTACCTTTTGCAAGTTGTAATGTAAAGTGTGCAGAATCTATGAAGCTCTAAAGTGGTAACCACAAGGTTATAAAGTAGTCCCCACATAAATCCACTTCCCTATTTGCATTGCACTATCAATCACAGTTGTTATAGCCACTTGGGATTTGATGCTGGAAAGTAGCATTAGTAACTGGGTTTGTGGTCATTTCATATAATTATTCCAACCTGCAGTTCCAAAAGAAAAATGTGTGGATATGGCAAACAAATTATACATTGCCTACATTTATCAGGATCATATCAGAGAGATGTGGTACTTTATAACAAAAACCACATGTCTTCAGACTCTCTCATGATTCACCACATACTGTGCTTATAAAATTCCTTTGGATGAACTTCTTCGTTCGAAGGAACACAGAGCCCCACAAACAAGCCAAGACCATGTTCAAGCATGAATTGTTCAAAATGATGAGCCAATGAAGAATCTCTGGAAAAGTGTCAATTTGAAGCTGGTGCACAGAAGTGAGGAAGACAAACTGTGCAGTATTATAGCAAAGCCCTCCTTTCCTCACAGTTAATGAGGACCAGCTGCCATTCATCCTCAAGACTAGACTGCTTTTCAATTGCTGTCTATGTAGTGGTAGCCATCCTAGACCTTTCAAAATATATGATACACGATTGGTAGTTTAACAACTTCAAAAATGGAGTATGGGGAGTGAACGCAGACCCTCTACATGAACTTACTTTTACTGAAGATCCCAAATGACATGGATCCATCTCTAAGCTATCCAAAGGACCAGCACTATACAACATGCAGGATTGTCGACAAAAAGTGCTGGGCAAGATGAAGGATATTTGTGTAGACACACCCATCATGAGTTTGTCACCAAAGGCAGAGTACCTTCCTTATAAATGGTGCAGAAAAGCTGAAGGCTAAGGGTGTGAAGAACTGTGCTGTCTGGAAACATATCTGAGACGTGAATTACAATGAAGCCCGCTTTGATACCAGAATGAAATAGATATAGTCCAAAGTAAAGGTCACCACATCTACAGCATGCACATCCTATAATTATGTGCATCTATGTTGTCACTGTATTGGATGGGAGCATCTGAAGCTCTTCACAGAGGAAGGGTTACTTGGGTCTTCCACCATCTAGCAGCTAAGTAAGTGGCTATAACTAAGGTTCTATGTTCTTGACTTCAAACCTATCTACATGGAGATAGACCAAAGAGATACATGGTTCTCATCCTGGAGCTCTCCAGGAGTGTTCAAGTGTTATAAACTCATTGCTGGGCGATCGTAACTTCAGAAAGCCAACTTGACAAGTGCTCCTTGCAGCACTCAACCTGTATGGCTTCTCTATGCTTTTTGCCAGTCATCCTATTCTTTTTAACACCTGCACAACAGCTGGAAGCCTCTGCACCATTAATACTCCACAATCTGCCAGCTATGCAGCTTACTGTTGAACAAAAGGTCAATTGGCTAGGTTGTGATTCCAGTGTACTATGATGCCTTGGTACCGGTGAATGCCTACTTCTCAATGATGGGCCAGGGTGATGTGTTTAGCAAGCTTATGCACAGCTGCTTTGGACTTGGATCCAGCAGCAGATGTAGCCAAATGAGAAGTCTACGCACATTAGATTTTTTTCAGCACTCATGCCACTACTTCTTAGCTTTTACCTGATGGAACCTCCACCATCTTGTAAATGTGGAAACATGTGCAACTGTTAACGACCTTGTAGGTGAGTTGGCTATTTATCGGTAAAAACAACGTATATGTCTGGTGAACTTAATTTGGAATTTTAATGCGAACCAGGGACATGGTATGGGTCTTTCATTCGGGAGATAGATCTGCCATGCCACTTGCTTGTCTTCAAAGCTGCAGGTATCAGCACAGTGACTCCTGCTGCCTTAGGAGTATTTTTTCACAGATCCTTCACCTATCCAATATCCCTTTGGACTATAGTAAGCAGCAAGACATTGGAATAGAAAAATAACTTCTTGAGTTACGATGCCTACTCTGTGCTTCATCAAGACTGAATATAGAAACCCCTCTAGTCTTCTGTCCCAGCTACTACAATGTTTAGCTAGCCTTTGACTGCTGCATGGACAACCTTTGGGCCAATCATATTCTGATCTCTGCAGTACACACACAGTGAGTTCACACCTCTATAGTGATGAGGGTTGTATGGAAATACATTCAAACTTTTGCAAAATGTGGGTCAAAGACCAGCAGAGAAGGCTGAGGCTGTGCGGCTATGCATTCTATTGTGGAGAAACAAAAGACAGTAACAACATCATATCAAAAGCATTGGCCATGGATCTCGTTGCCATTGTAAACCAACCATAGTTCAAAAGCAACAAATCCAGGTGTGGCAAGCTGATAAAGTAAATAGACCTGCTTAGTGAGCATACCAGTGTGTGCTACCCCTGTCCAGGAATTTCAGCAGATTGATGAAGCTGCCTCACCTTGTTGGAGTTTGTGCTAAGGTAGTAGCTATGTCCTTGGCGGTAATTTATCAGCTTCCTGGTAGAATTTCCATTTTCTTTTTCCTTTCTGACACCACATCCCAGGAAAGACATGCCTGACCAAATCTGAGGAGCCTTCCAAAGGGTTAACACTAATCTAGCTAGACACACGCATAGGAACTAAACTTTTTTTGTGCTAAGTGATGGGTGAAAGGATGAGGTCATCAATGTCCTTGCCAGTGGCTCACAATTTCAATGCCCTTGCCACTCATAATTTTGCAGTGTGCTTTTACTGGGAGTGGTCAACAGGAGCATATTGGAACTTCTAAAAAGCTCATGGGAAGAGGTGTAAAGTGACTAGAGTATGTCAAACAAGTGCTTGGTAAAGGGTCGTTTTGTCCTGGAGAGGATGATAAGCTGCAAGTAACTAAACTTCCTCGATCCAACTGCCAAAATAGACTCTACAAGAGATAGCACTGGAATACCAGCCAGTTGAATGGAGAGGGAACTTAGGAAGTAGTCTGGGTAGGATCCTACCAAAGAAGTTAGCAAATCTTCCTGACAGACTGACTAAGAGATCCACCCCACAGCCTTCTGTTCAATCACCCATTCGAGTTCCTGTCTCAAAAGGTCTTAAAATTTACATACCTATTGGGACTTGCTACATAGTGATGTGGGTTTAGATGATGATGTGAATAGAAATTGCTCGAGGTGTAGGAATCATTTACTCACACAGACACTACACATTGTAAGCTTCACTCTTACCAGCTAGGAACTGAAATGCTGGGCCGAGAATCCAAAACCACTCTATATGGCTAGTGCATTTTTGATTGTGCACCCTTTAGCTTCAATGTATTGAAGTGGTAAACGAGGAAGATGCTAGCAAAGACCTCATTTTGAAATGGTGGTTAAAACAATATAGGAAATGCTACTACACTCTCAATAGAGACATAAATCCTAGAAAATGAATTATCATCTCAAAGCACTTTATTACGCAACTACCGGGTATATAAGAAAATGTAAGTTTTAGATGAGATGTGAGTTTTAGTGGAGGTTGGGGGAGGGGGAGGTGACGGTCGTCCGTGATCTTGACAACATAGCATGGTGTAATACATCCAGTTGGCTATCTTCCAGCAAAGTAACTAGCAATGACTATCTATCAAATTATGGCCATTTTTAAAATGTACGTAGGGTTTGCCTTTGCATGTCATTTTGATAAAACATTAAAACTATTCATAATAATGATGATGATGATGATAATAAATATATATATTATATATATATTTGGGAGTGTTATTCACTTCCTGATAAGTAGGGAGGGGATGGTGTACATGTCATGTATGTCTACCATGTATAATCTTAACATTACAGTTACCCTTTACTATGTTTTACGTGTTCAATTCTGGAAGCATGAAAATCCTCAGTATATATGTACCCTCTGTCTATTCACTTTAGTGAACTCATTATAATGTGTAGTGGTGGTTTATATATCAGCTCTATATCGATCTTCCAGGCATACCATGACATTGTTAAAATTAGAAGTTCTGCAAACTCTATTTGCTCCTCCAGAGCCCCAAAAGACAACAGCAGGTTCCCTTAATTCACATTGTATGAAGACACCTAGCTTGATGGAATCTATTATGATGGACCATCAAGCACATATCTATGTGCCAAGCTTGCACATAAAAGTTTGTACACTGGTGAATGGATGTTGTTTTTTTGGTGTGTAAAGTGGGGAAAAAAGGGGGAAAAAAATGATACATCAATTCATTGCAAACAAAAGTTCAGAAAACACAGGTGACATGATGGGACTGTCCAGTTGGATATGGACACACCCTAGCTTATTGCAGTATCATTAGACATCCGTGCCTCTAAAACCGATGAATAGCAATAGTGCTTATACACTATCACCACAGTTGTCATATATAATAGTTTGGGGAACCATCCAGGTCCATCCTACAGTGCAGGCGAGGCAAGGTCAATATGTGTTTGTCAATGGATACCCTTTTAAATATTGCAGAGTGGTTAGCATTCCATTTAGCATATATAGTGCTTTTTGTGAAGAGCTACACTTTTGAGTTTTTCACAGACTTGCTCCTAGATGTTAAAATTGTGCTCTCAGATTTATTTGGTACGATAATAGGGTCATTAGGAATTGGTTTAATTAAGCTACACACCATCACCTGAAGATAGAGCTAGATTCTGGCAAACCACATCTGTGTATAGCTGCTTTGGACAAAATTTCAGAGCTTCCAGATCCTATAGTGGTCCACCATTGAAACTAGTGTCAGTATTCTCAATAGGGGTAAAGTATCTGCTGTGTTGGATACAATTGTGATAGCTTAAAAAATGATTCCTCAGTTACAGAAATTTTCAATAACTTTAGTTCCTTGAAAAAAGCTCTATATGGTGATTAATGGCGGACATTTCTTAATATAATATATATAATTATGGCTAAAACTAAACAGCCATATTTTACCCCAAAAGCATTTCCAGCATGCATTGAATCCTTGGTAAAGGTATAAACCAGAAATCTAAAAAGCATTAAAACCTCAGAAATTTCATCTTTGCAATCTTATCTATGTATCTATCAGACTACTTTTTCACACATGTCACTTGCGTATAGTACATAATATGTTCGTCTACAAATCGTCCGCATTGCAACAAGTATAATCAATATTTCAATTCGGCACTAAATATGGTAACTAACATGTTAGGTCTGGAGCGATATAACTGAGTAACTGGCTGCTTGACTTCAAACAAATAGAAACAGCAGACAAATACTGTATTAAGAAATGAAGAGTTTACCAATGTAGGTATGTATTTATGTGGACCCTTTACCTATTAACTACTTTCATTTTTATTGTAATGGGATTGAGAGCACCTTCACTCTATTTTTATATAACATATAGACCTAATGGTAAGATATTTCATATTGTTAACATTGTTGCTTCATTTCTCCAATTCACATTATATTTCTTATGCCTAATATTTGAAGATTGAACATATGCAAATTTATATTTGAACAATACTCGTCTGAAGACCACTTCTGCCAAGAAAATATAATCTCATATATAGCATTCCTCTTATCCCAGAATCAAGTGAACCACAGAAGGTACAAAAAGTGTCAGTTATGCAGCTTTCTTGGTATATATATGGTTATGTATTGTAGTTGTCTTTTATGAAGGCTTTCTTGAGCAACATATAGTTTTTCTCCCTGGATAGATGCAAGTTTGGCTAGTAAAATCAAATACAGTCCATCATGAACATGCCTGGAATAGTGGGATTAGTAATTATATATATTTCTCTGTAAAAATGATGTCCGAGTTCAATAGATTAAAAATCACAAAAGAAGATGCATAGATATGTCTTTAACTGGGGAGATTGCAACCCACATATTCTTCCTCCTCCAATGATTCACTATGGCTTTACTAAGAGTAAATGCTACTTCTCTACTGGGAACTGTGGATCTTTCCGGACCTTCCGACATCATTGAAATTTTGTTGCTGTATATATGTATACAAAAAGTAATGATAAACCCCCAAAATATACATTGGAATTGACTAGTAATAGAATAAACAAGAGGTAAAGTGTCCTGCAAATGTTTGCTGCCTACATTAGTAATCTTGTTTCATTTCTTTTCAATCCAATTATGTATATTTTTGTTATTAAATTATTAAAAAGCCTACACGAAGTTACTCAGCATAACGCTAGAACTACCCAGCAAGCAACGATGTTACCTATTATACTGTTTACTGTGTATGCACACATGCCTATGTATTCACAGACACATGCATCATAAGTTCACAAGAGTAAACTTCAGAGGAAATTAGATGCAGGCCCGTACGCAGGATTTTTGAAAGGGTGGTGACAAAATATGTAGTAGACATAAACTAACATGTAATAGTCATAAACACATCATTCTGTTTAATTATGGTCACAAATCATATTACTGTAATACAAATTAAGAAAAAAATAAACTTGCTTTTTCCATTTTACGTGGATATTTTTGGAAAAACGGCTTACATACATGATCAATGTTAATGTCATAATCATAGTTCATGTGAATTAGGGCTAAAGCACTTAGCCACTCTTCTGACTGTGTGCATCGCATGTAATTGTTAAGTCGCCTGAGTGCAGATGCCGATCTTTCACATGAGCATGAGCTTAATGGAATTGTTCCAAAAAGCTTGAGCAATGTAAAAATGTTGGGAAGTGAAGTGGAGCAACATTGCTTCAGTGTGTCACTAATTGTTTCTGGACGATCTTGTTGTTTCACAGCTAGCCATTTGGTCTTCCAACGACAAAGTTCTTCATCGAGGATGTTGGGGTTTGGAAGATCTTCAGAATAAAATGCTATGGCCTCATTCAAGTCAACAATTGAAGAGTTGACTGTAATATTCACAGGTAGTAGTCCCTGAATTGAAGCTGCCTGTTTACTGTGATTAGAAAATCTTGAAGAGATGTCGCTAATAAGATAGTCTAAGAATGGAATAGCAACACTTTTTTTGAAGTGATCTGCAACTGAAGAGCTTTCAGGGTTCGAACGATGCTGCTGACACCTAGCTCTATGAGGAATTGAATCAGATATACCTGATTTCTCAGCAATTCTACGACTATGTAGATAAATACGCTGGGAATAAGCCTCAATATCCTCTCTCACCTTTTTTAGCTCTTCACAGCACTGCATGACAGTGGAGACACCAGATACTATGTCCTTATTTTTGCCTTATAGGTTTACAACTGCTTGTTTAAAGTATAATAAAGACCGAAAAAGGGTTATCATTGAATAGAGAAATTCAAAAGATTCCAGTTTCTTCATATATGCAAGTGCATTTTGCTTATCCTCTGATGACCATCCATCATTGTATAAAGGAAAATCACTACTTCCATAAAGGATTACTTCGAACATCTTCACCAAGAAAGGATGAGCCAAAGAAAAGCGCTCCCAACCATCTTATATTCTCAACCCAACGAGTAATACAGACATTAAGTAGAGGTTGTCTACTTGATGGATTTGTACTCTGTCCTGTAATTGCTTTAAGGAGAGCTTCTCGTTTCGGGGAGTATTTAATCCAAATGGTTATACTTTTAATACTCTCAATGCAATTTCTAATTTCTGGAACAGAGCATGATTTTACAATCACAAGATTAAGTGAATGGGAAGCACAGTGTGTGTATAGTACTTTGGGTTGCTTTTCTCCTGAATACCTGATTTATGTCCACTCATTGTAGATGCACCATCATAACCTTGGCCACGTAACTCACTCAAAGATAAACCAAGATTCTCCAAACATTTAACTAGAGCAGCAGCAATGTCAACTGCTCTAACTCTGTTTAACTTTAAGAAAGCTATAAATTCTTCACGAATGTTACCTTCACTGTCCAATAGAAGGCAAACAGGTAATTGCTCAATGTTGTGGCAGCTAACTTCATCAGCAAGAACTGAATAAAATTTACTTTGTTTAACCTCTGCTACTATATTAGCTAAGATTATGTCATGGCCAATAACATTGATGATGTCATTCTGAGATCTTGGAGAAATATAAGTGGCATTCTTGGCCCTTGGTTTATTGAGGTGATTAAAAAGAATAGAATCACTCTCAGCAAAACACTTAATTAAGTAAAGCCAAGAAATTTCCAGGATTTTTGGTAGTGCTGAGATCTTCATTATCATCACGAAATGGAAGTTCCTGCTTTCCCAACAAAAGAATGGCACGAACTATTTGGCAAATAATGTGCTTATTCTCATCCATTCGCATTTGGATACCACTATTGGCCATAATATCAATACGCGAAGCTGGATTGTCAATAGTATTTTTCAAGACATCAGTGTATTGCACACAATCCCGATGATATTGAAGGGAGGAATGATTACTCAAAGCACTGCCTATTTTGGACCAGTTGGAGTAAGACCTATTTACAAGTAATCCTTTAGCTTTTCTCTTGTCACTAGAAAGGAAGATGAGCATGGTCCAGAGAAAACACCATCTAACTTGGGGCTATAGAGAAGAAAGGGATACTTTGTAAGCCAAGTGGTATTAAACTTCCGATTGCAACCACGAGAATATGTAGTGGGTAAAATGGCATATGGTGTCAATGGATTTTGTTGGCTCTAACAAATTTCCAATGTCTTCGAATGGTGGTGGTTCAGAAAACAAAGCATCAGATTGTTGGCTGATCACTGGAGCTTCTGGAATAACAGGCTGGTCAAGTTCCTCATCATCCCTACCAACAGAGTGCAATTGTGTGACTGGGACACAGACTGTAATCGGAGGCTCTGAAGATGGCCCTAAAATATGGATGAAAAATGAGTAGTTTTGTACCCTACACAGCGAGTGCTTACCACTGTCTTCTTGAGCAGCTTTAAAAAAAATTGAAGTAAGATCTTATATCACTGGATTGCCGTTGTCTCTTCATGGCTGGTGTGCTCATTTACAGCATGCTACACTAGCAAGGATCAGCATGTGACACTGACACTAGATGTAAATTATTCAAACCACATGTCAGTTGTAGGTGGCTTGTTTGAAGTCAGATTACTATTGCCAATGTGCATTTGCATTTGGATATTTTTGTAAAGAAGGCTAGTTGGATATGCATATCATTAATTTGAAAGGGGGGTGCAAGTGCACCCCCTTGACCCCCCTGTGTACAGGCCAGAGATGATCACTTTTTGATGGAGAAAATATGCAGCTGCTTGCTGACTTCGCTCAGCTAGACTCGATAATGCAGCACACAAGCATGTTGACGATGCTGTACCTATTTCTGGTGTTTTGCTGAAGAGATGGTTTAGTGCTGAATCAAGTTTAGTCATTGATTAGTTAGGAGTCTTCTGAAGTACAATTACAACAATGTACCTAAGTAATGTACATAGTATAAGACCAAAAATGAATATATATCAGATGGAATAGTCGAAAAAGAAACGAAGGAACAATTTCCCAATGCAGACAACAAACATTTACAGGATTATATACTTCAAATGTTTTTTGAAAAAGCAGTATATATTACCTCTCAATGAACTCTCAGTTGATGTATTGAAATTACAATGACATTCTCAATAATCAACTTGTAATTATACTCTCTTGACATTTCGACTAGATTATTCCGCTAGAGCATCTAATCGAAAAGTCGAGAGAGTCAAGGTCATTGTAAGTATATATTATTTAAAATAAATTAAGGAGTTTGTTGTGTACATTATATTTCATTTCCTATATTTGCTTTTGTCTTCTTAAAGTCTAGCAGGATATAACAACATCATAGATATTGTTATTTATTGCTCAAGTAGGCTCGGAGTTACTTAGGGCTTGTTGAAAGTCTGTGCTGTTAACAACGATGATGTTGATGACCATTCAATGAGTTTCAAGTATTTTTTGTTGAATAATGAGTGCTCGATCCAGAAATGGATTAGTCATTGGCAGTGTATTAGACAGTATAGAGTCTCTTGATAATGAACTTATGATGGACATATTGTATACCACTTACATGTGTGGATAAGGTGGGGAGATGGATACATGTGGGCACTAAGACAAACCAAAAATGTGACATATATGAAAATATGTATGCCAATATTGACAACAAACATCCTTTATTATATTATATTAAAGAGTACAAGTCTGTTTTTTAGAATAAATTATAATGATAACTCCGACTGCTACAGCAGCAACAGCTAACATAACACAGGCTACTATAACACCTGCAATGCATCCTGCCGGGCAGATTGAAGCAGAATCTCCACTTCGGGTGTTTTCATTGTCACCTGTTCCAGTAGTGGTTTCTTCAGTGACTTCTATGGTTGTAGCTGCTGCAGTGGAGCCTTCTGTTCCAGTAGTGGTTTCTTGTGTGACTTGTATGGTTGTAGCTGCTGCTGTTGCTGCATGAAATTACTTTTAGTGCTCAAACATTCAAGTGCAATAGGTCACTAGCCGCAATGCCAATAGCCAAATTTTCAATAGGGAAAAAATTTCAATTATAATATGACAGTTACTGGAGAATAAGTTAAACACACACAGATTTTACAGTCCCAAGTTCTATTTGACCCTCGAGTTGACTAAAAAGGAGTCTCAATACATTTGACATGAAAACATTCCCCACAGCACCATCACTAGTACCATCTTTACACCATAATCTGGTCAATGGCAGTAGCAGTGAACATTGACTTGTACTTCTTTTCTCATACCTGATGCTCTTTTTTCCTTAGAGATAGGAAATGCCTCCATCTTACGCTACTCTATAGATTTGTATCATCTCACTTTCCTTGAATACATGATGCTCAGGTTCTCTTCCAAAAGCATTGCTGTGATGTAAGCAATTTTAAACAATCCACGTGCACTTGACCCTGACTGTTTAGAAAAATTGACCACTTGCACCATTGGGCTTGCTGGTGTGCACTAAATTGGATAAAACAAGCTTGGTTTTGTAGTTTAGATTGCAGTATAGTGAGTCATATATAACAATATCATCTCTCTTGCAATTGACTGTGGAAGCTACAGCCCAGTGCTTGCCATCCACATGGATGACTTGTAGTGAGTTTGGAAGTAGTGGCTTCAGTGACCTTGTTTCCTGGTTCAAAGTTAAGTCAAGTCTGCCTAGCTGTGGAAATTGCTGCTTCAGTAATGTCTGGGCACTTGCAACAGGATTGTTGATCCATTCTTCTTCATCCAATAGGACAACTCCGTCAGATTCATACAAAATTGTGTGGCCAATCATTATCCATTTTGTGGCATTTGGCTGTGACTTCTGCTGTGCATTGCTTTCCTTGGAATCCAACTAGCCTGTTAAATGGTTTTTGTGTCACTGTGCTTGTGTTTGTCAAGCAATCTGCAACAAATGCTTCTGAAAGTAGGATTTGCTTAGCTCTAGCTATTTTCTTGTAACTAGAAGCACTGTGAAAGACACTTTTACTTTGATAACTGCTGGTTTGAATCACCTGCAAGCAATCACTTGTGCAGTTGGAACACAAATAACATGAAATCGGGAGTCAAGTCATCAAACCTAAACTCGCGTCGTTCATTATATTATATTCAGAATGAACAGTTTGTTGAATGGCTTGCATAGAGGGTAGATTAAGATTTTGCTGCAGGAAGCTATAAGCCGAAAGCCCAGAATAGATAAAAAGAGGTGTGGAAAATATCTTGATCACCTCGGAGTGCCTTCTTCCAGCAGGTAATTGCTGAAGCATTCCTTTCTGCACTAGAAACTATTTATTTCAACACCATCATTGAAGACAACTTGAAGGGTGCTTCTCATTAGCTTCCTGTTGAACAAAAATGATAGCTTTTTTATTTTCAAGTGTAAAGCTTCAACATATTCAGGAATTGAGTTTGTTAATCAGCACATCTCATACTTTCAAAGTTTTTTCTTGGCACGTGACCAATCAATAACTTTGGTACTAACCTTCAGCTGTCTCAGCATGGGGAAAGGTTGTCTGAAAAACCTGAGGAAAAACCTGAGGAAATACCTGACTCTTCGAGTAAGTCTGTAGAGAAGATTATGCTGCGACCATTGGAAACTTCAGATTGTTTGTGTGTGGTGAAGTATCCTCAACTATGCTAATTTCGGCTCGAATTTTGGGGAGGAGGTTAGCATCAAAAATAAACCCTCCAAGGTAATGGAACATTAGCAAAAGAGAAAATGTGTGGTTTTCCTGTGACATATGTGAAGTGTTATCAAGTAGTAGGTTCGACAGACCAAGATGTGGCCAGAGTCACCTGTTTGCTACTTTTCTTCCTGTGCAGTTTCTGGCATACTTTCATATGTCGGGTCCAGTTTGATATGTGATATAAAAAATTGAAAGCTGTATGCGGGTATTACATGCATTGAATCTAGCAGACACTGAAAAAGTATCAGATTATGGAGTATTAGTTACAGTAACAGTGAAATTCTGTTTACTTTCAAAATTTTTAGCATGATACAAGACTTGACTTCTTGACCATTTAGTAATGCTGGCACAATTAATTGGCTTAGAAATTGTATCTATATATTCTGGGTCAGGGTCACTATTTCAAGCTTCTTAGACAGAAGCTTGAATTTTTTTGTTAACCTACGCTGGCTTGGGGTTTTAATAACATGAAGCTTTCTCTCGTATCTTCTCTTTACCTCGGATATAAAATTAATGATGTTGTGATGATGCCCTGGTGAAAAGCAAAAAGGTTGCTGTGGTATTGGCGCAGTAGAAATTGGATAGAAATGTTTGTGACCAGAATAGTGCTTATCAAATGGAACAACTCAATTATTGTGATAGAATTACCGGAATTTTCACTAGTGTCTGTGGTTGCTACTACATCTGCTGTATCAAACCCAGCAGCAACAAGACATTGACAAAATATGGTGGAACTCTATCCCACATGAAGCATATATACGATCCGAATCATCCATGTCTACACAGATAAAATTGAGAGTTTAACATCATGTCGAAACCTCAGTAAAATAAATAAACACATTGTCAGTATTTTAAAACTGGCATACTAGTACTCATAGAGAAATGTCAAGGTTGTGTATGGTTCTGATTAGGCACAGTTGAGTTAGGAGGGGTATTAATATCAACTATAAGCTCTCCTTTTTAGGGCTCTCTGCCTCCCAGGAGGCCACAGAGAAGAAATGGTGTGAGGCAGCGGCAGATTGTTGAGATGAAAGGCCTCCCAATTCTGTGTTGCACTACTTTGGTCAGTTCACTTTCTGTGGAGACTGCACACAATTTTTTAATTTTTTGTGTGTTGATTCTCCCAACTAGCTAGTCAGACTCTCAGTCAGACAGCCTGGGAGTTGTTGGCAGTGTCTTTTCATGATAACTGCACACTGCAAAAGTGCAGAAAGTCGATATTCTGCAACTAGTTAGCTTGCTAGGTAGCTATACCCTACAAACAGTTGAGATTCTAGCAACAATGGTGGTTTGTAACTCTTACCTCTGGGCAGAGGCTCTGCCCACACAAAGGAGTCTCAACTAGATATATAGCAGTAGCAAAGTCTCTCTCTCACCAAGAACGGCGCAGAATAGGCAAGGTAAATTGAAGGGTAAATCATATTCATTGACTTCAGGGTTTCCAGAATTGAAGATTTCAAGAGAGATTTCAAGATTTCAACAGAGATTTCGGTGTTGATGTACGAGATTCTAGTGAGTTGCAGGCCCCTCAATTTCAGCATAAGCAACCTAGTTCCGACAGCTAGCATTTGATGAATTACACAATCAGCTGTTTAGCTTCAAGTAAACATGATGGCTTTTGTGGATGAGAAGATGCTTTGAAGGCAACCCTAATTAGAAAATAAAATAATATTCCAGGATATAAGTAGCTAGCATAGCTTTAAACTAATTTGTTGTGACTGAGCCATGTGCTTTTAGCTTCTAGTAAACATAATGACTTTTGTGAAACTCATTAAAGGCTTAAAGGTAGGTATCTGATAAAGCATACAGGAACATCAAGGTGAGGGAATTGTCTTGGAGCAAGTGATTTTCAAACGACTGTATATTTAAGTTTGTCAACAATAAATCATTCTGTTCATATTATTTCAGCGCAGATATAAGCTGCTTTGGTCTAGATCTCTATTGAATTCACTGATTGAGCACTGACTATATAGTGTATTACTTTTAGTCAAGAATAAAGAGTTGATGATCATTAAAATGCAAATATAATAAGCTGCAGCTTAAAAACCAGCTCCATTTGGTAAGCAATCAAGAGCTATTTGTCACTACTTCTCTCTGTGTCTACAGCAAACCTTACAGGAAAGAAATTCTTCCAAGATCAGATCCTTTCTCAAGAGCAAAAGGACTCACAGTTACTCTAGGTAAGCATAGCTGCATGTGCAGCTTTCCTCCAAAGAAGTGGTTTCAGAAACTAAAGTGAAGCCTAGGAAGAGATTGTTCACTATGACAAACGCGGCCATCAGCCAGATTTCTTTGGGTTTGCTCCCTCTTCCCCCTCGAGCCGGAAGTAAATCTTATGACAATTTTATATCGATAGAGCAGTCTACTGCGAATGAGCAAGTAAAAAAAAATCTTTTAGCACAATTGTTGGTGTTTTAAGTTTGTGCCAGATGTGGTTATGATGGTTAATAGTTTCTATAGTTAACTGCTAGCTTTACTAGCGACTGTAACTGTAGCAGTTTGGTGTAATAGCATTGTAGGTAATTAGTGTATTCATGTATGAGACTCACACATTCCAATGACCTGTCATGCTCTCATGCCAACCTACATAATAACACACACCCGACCAGCACCATATTATAAACTAGTCTTCACAGCCCATTGACCCTCTCACCTTCGGATTGCCAGGAAAACTGAACCACTTTCAGATAAAAGTCAATACCAAATCAGATACTCACTATAGTCCATATATTATGGAATAGCAGTATTGTTGATGAAACTTATGGTCTAGTTTTTGTGACCACACACTAACCACAAATATAATATTAAAACACAGTTATTTTTGCATATACTTGTTTACTGATTCAAACATGGCTAAGGCATTGGATGTATCAACATAACAGGCATACTACTGCTTTCAATATTTGATCAACACAGCGAGTTTTATAAGTGCACAACACAACACTTTATTGTACCATTGTTCTTTTTAACAAAACTATGTATCACACATTGATTCTTATGTACCTTTATGTGACATTGCTTATAACAATTTTTACATGTTATTTGAACCAGTGTTTCAATTAGGTTAACATTAGAAAGGACACCTCCATCTGGGTGGTGCCAGTTAGAGCCCGCATGGCTGGCATTCTGCCAATCAGACCATTAGCAGTCCCAGTCAGGTTCACAGCAGAACAGCAGAGTTAGAGCCCAGACTGCAGTAGCTACCAGCATTAGATCTATGGGTGTTCAGGTGTTGCAGGCCAGTGCTGGCATTTACATTTCCCACACACCATGCATCCCCACAGCTCATTAAAAAAATAACAATAGTAAGAAGAAAAAAATTATATTAATAATAAAATAATAAAAACAAATTACCAAAATTAAATATAATAACAACAGCAATAAAACAACAACAATAACTTTAATAATAATAATAATTAATAATTTAATAATAATTTAATAATAATAATAATAATAATAATAACAACAACAACAACAACAAAAACAAAAACAACAACAACAACAACAACAACAACAATAATAATAATAATAATAATAATAGGGAATGCAACCATGTGGGTTGGTCGGTTGTTAACCAGACCCACCATGGTTGATGGACTTTTGTAGACTGGACCATAATAATAATAATAATGATGTGATAATAATAATAATAATAATAATAATAATAATAATAATAATAATAATAATAATAATAATAATAATAATAATAATAATAATAATAATAATAATAATAATAATAATAATAATAATAATAATAATAATAATAATAATAATAATAATAATAATAATAATAATAATAATAATAATAATAATAATAATAATAATAATAATAATAATAATAATAATAATAATAAAAATAATAATAATAAAAATGGAAAGAGACCTGACGGGTATAACAATGGTTCCTTGGGAGTATGGCAAGCTGTTGGTATTGGCCTCTACCTGCCCAGACACCGATGCCATTCATACATAGCAAGTGCAACCAGTGAGGCAGGTGCAGTTGCTGCTATGGCTGAAATGAAGAAGAAGGCAAAGTACTCGAACATCGACCCCTCTCACTTCTTCCAACCAGTGGCTGTTGGAGACATCAGGTACTTTCGGCCAGGGGTCTTTACTCTTTTTGAAAGAGCTTGGCCACAGAGTGAGTAGAACAACAGGCCATTCCCCTTCCTAATCCAACGTTTGGCGGTTGCCATACAGAGCGCGTGCATTATGGGAACACTGTGCAATGACGCCAGCCTGGAGCATTAGACTTTCATTAATTATTGTGTTTTAAATGTTTTAAATGTATAATAATAATATTTAGTTTCCTTAAAAATAAAAATAAAATAAAATAATTAATAATAATAATAATAATAATAATAATAATAATAATAATAATAATAATAATAATAATAATAATAATAATAATAATAATAATAATAATAATAATAATAATAATAATAATAATAATAATAATAATAAATAACAATAATAATAATAAACAACAATAACAATAATAATAAACTACAATAATAAACAACAACAACAAGAATAAACAACAACAACAACAACGAAGACAACAACAACAACAACGACAACAACGACGACAAGAACAACAACGACAACAACAACAACGACGACAATGACAACAACAACGACGACAAAGACGACAACGACGACGACGACAACAACAACAACAAGAACAACAACAACAATGACTACAACAACAACGGCAACAACGACAACGACAACGACAACAACGACGACGACAATGACGACAACGACGACGACGACGACAACAACGACAACAACAACGACAACAACAACGACACCAACAACGACACCAACAACGACACCAATGACACCAACGACACCAACAACAATGACACCAACAACAACGACACCAACAACGACACCAACAATAACAACAATAACAACAACAATAACAACATCACCACCACCACCAACAACAACAACAATGACACCAACAACAACAACAATGACACCAACAACAACGACACCAACAACAACGACACCAACAACACCACCAACAACAACAACAACAACGACAACACCAACAACAACAACAACAATAATAACAATAATAATAATAATAATAATAATAATATAATAATATAGTAGTAATAATAATAATATAATAATAATATAATAATAATAATAACAATAATAATAATAACAACAATAATAATAACAACAATAATAATAACAATAACAACAATAACAACAGCAACAATAACAGCAACAATAATAAAAACAATAATAATAATAACAATAATAATAATAACAATAATAATAACAATAATAATAATAACAATAATAATAACAATAATAATAATAACAATAATAATAATAACAATAATAATAACAACAATAATAATAACAAGTAATAATAACAATAATAATAATAACAACAACAATACTAACAACAACAATACTAACAACAACAATAATAATAACAACAACAATAATAACAATAATAATAACAACAACAATAATAACAACGGCAATAACAATAATAACAACAATAATAACAACAATAATAATAACAACAATAATAACAACAACAATAATTGTAATAACAACAACAATAATAATAACAACAATAATAACAACAACAATAATAACAACAATAATAATAACAACAATAATAATAACAACAACAATAATAATAATAATTTTATTTTAAAATAATAATTTTAATTTAAAATAATAATATTATTATTATTATAAAACAACAACTACAATAATAATAGTAGCTGTTACAAACCTTTTCATTACTCTCCCCATCCTCCTCACAGAAGGGATGGATGTATAATTACTAGAGTAGATCCCCCTATCTATTTAAGGACAGCTGTTGTTGAATCAATTAGTAGTGCTAACAGACCTTGAGTTCCCCCAGAGGATACTACTCTATCTGATAGTGAAAGGGGAATATTGATACTGAATGCTATCCTTAATGTAAGGGGGGGTTATATCAAGTAGGCCTATCGCCTCTATGCAATGGAGGATGTCATAGATGACATACACTCCCCCACTTATACCCAGTGCAGGGCCCACCATATACCACTATAGGCCTACTCATAGTGCTAGAAGCACATAGCGCACAGCCTGGTCATAGGCTACATGGCCCACTGCTGAACTGGGGCATGGATAACACACTGGCAGTCGGAGGGAAATGTCAGGCAGACACTCCTGATCACACATGGAGAGAGAAGCACCTCAGGCAATTTGACAGACAACACTCGGCACTGCTGATATAGGCCTCTACAATTGAACGTAGTTGTCAGACACTCCTACTCTATGGTCATGAGTCTTTAATGTCAGAACATGATACCATGTTACACATATTGGCATATTGAGTTTGCGTGGAGGGTAGTGCTGCAGGAGGTGGTCAGATGTACAGAATTCTAGTGACATGAGGGGTGGGGGGGAGTGCGGTAGGTGGGGCTATATTACCAACCCTTTCTTTATCTCGCTATGAGTTACAGAGAATAACAATTATTATAATCCCACACTAAGGTTAAATATGTATTGGTTAATAATGGAGTTGTGAGAGATGGAGAGTGAGAAGGTCTAATTCTCCAGCATCATCATCCATCATCAACTCTGTAAACATAAAATGTATTCAATATACTATTCCAACTAAACAAAAATTTAGTGTGAACCTGGGAAGTCCTCTATAGAATTAGAGTTGAATGAAATCCTACTCTTGCATTCCATATCTGTTCCATTCCATAAGCTTCACTACCCATTGCAATTACTTGTTCACAATATCAGTGCAATGGCATCATATCATGAACCTGCTTTTAGACTCAGGTGCACAAAGTATCCTTGGTCAAGCACATAGCCCTTATGCTCTGCTTGTCACAGCTGTCACCAAATTCCCATTCAGCCAAAAGACCAAGCAACAATCCAATACAACAATGGAGTTATAAATTTAAAAAATATCATTCTGGAAGGTAAGCTCCCTCTCCTATCTTACACAGGCCTTGCTCAGTGTCAGAGATGGCGCCCCCTCTGACTGTTGCTGAGCGGGAGCCAGTGGGCAAGAGTGAGAACGTGTTGACAGGATGTGCAATGGGTGTGTCGCCAGAGAGTGCACTCGTGAGTGCACAGAGGCCTTTTGAGGGCGAGGTCAAGAAGGTTCTAGAAGAACTTGTGCCCTCGTCTGATTGGTTGACGGAAGGAATGGTGAACGTGACAGCAGGACCTAATAAGGAATAATAGAAGGACTGTGGTGAAAGAGGATCGAAGAGCTCGTAAAGAGAACGACTTGTAGATATAGAAGTTAGTTACGGCCGTTGTGTATATTGAGTATTGCGTATTGCATGTTATTGTTGTAGTGTGGGACGGTGCACCCGCTTTGCACCACTGTGTTTACTCTTGTGATAATAGCCTAACTCAATTGATCAGTGATCAGGGATACAGCAGCCTAGTAAGAGGTTGGCTGATTTTGGGTCGTCTAAGTAACAGGTGGATAGACTGTTAAAGGACTTCCGTCGTGGAGATTGCTGATACTGCCTGGCGGAGCAACGTGTAGTTGTAGCAGGAGTACCAGGATCCCTCACATTGGTGGCAGCGGTGGGATACAAAGATTCGGACCTTGTGATTCCCTACCAAGTGAAGTTGGCCAGAGAGGTGAACTCCTAGTGAGAGGAGGTTCACAGTAGGCTGAAGATTTTTTTTCCCCCGAAGTCACACAAGCAGGTGTGATTTCTTGAACGTTGCTGGGTTTTGATTGGATTGTGTTCACCATTGCAAGGTGTATCACGTAAGAACAACGCTCAGAAACAATCTAGTTTATGTCAGCGACCGAGAAGCACGAAGCAAGGTTGAGGACACTGAGAAGTAGAACGGAAGAACACTTACCTTCAACCAAGAGACAGCTAAATATCATGGATCAATTCCTCGAGCAGATGTCTATTCTAGAGCGGAACAGAGTAGAAAGGGAATATGCCCTTCAAGAGAGGGAAGCTACCTTCAGAGAGAAGGAGGCCAGTGCTCAGAAGAAAGAAAGAGCCCGAGTGCAAGAACAAAGAGAGCTGGAGCTGCAAAATATGAAAGATCAACAAGAACGATTCGAGAGGATGATGGAACAGGCACAAGGGGTTAGGCCAAGAACGCCACCCCCTCCACCTCCACCCAGACTATCGTTGCACAAATTTGTCGAGGGTACAGACAACATGGCTGCATTCCTCGACACTTTCGAGGCAACAGCTACGGTCAGCGAGTGGCCAGTGCACCAGTGGTCCAGTCATCTGAGAGGCTCCTTGTCTGGTGCAGGTCTACAAGCGGTGTCAGCCCTCCCAGCAGCTGAGCAAATAGACTATGACAAGGTGAAGCAAGTGCTCCGATCAGTGTACAAGATCTCCACTGAGACCTACAGAAAGAGAGTCTTCGGGCAGACCTTCAACCAAAGCAATCCAGAACAGTGGTTGCGGGAGTACCAGCAGAGCTACAATCAGTGGCTGGACTCCAAACCAGAATTGGGTACCCGAGAGATGGTACTCATGGAGCTTGTGTTGGCGAGGCTCCCCAACTGGCTCGAAGTTCAGATTAGGAATCTGAATTGTTTGTCGTACGACATGCTGTGTGAAGCAGCCATCCGTCACCTGGTGAATCAAACGCCTAGAGGTGAGCGGTATGGAAGAAGCTACCCCTCAACACAGCATGGTGCGTCAACCACCCCAGGAGAAAGGGAACGATTCCCTGAAAAAAAGGAGAGAAAGAGTGATACCAACAGCGCCAGCAATGGACCGCCTCCCTACTCCAAAGACCATTTTGAAAAACAGAAGTGTTTCAAGTGTGGGAAGCTTGGACACTTCCAACGGGACTGTCGGGTCAAGGTACCGCTCCCCATGACCGAGCACGCCGAGTTTGGCAAGGTAGCCTCATTCTCGAGACAGACACTCCCTGACTGGACCAAGACCTTGAAAGTGAATGGAAGACAAGTGCGTGCACTGCTGGATACTGGCTGTACCAAGTCGTTGGTGCATCCCAGGTGTGTGGGAAAGGATGACTATCTTGGGTGGAAGATTCCCTACCATACAGCGTCCGACCGGAATAAGTGGTTCCCAGCTGCCAGTGTGACCCTGGAGTTGGATGGCAAGGAGATAACCATACCGGTGGGAGTGTCCGAGCACCTAAGTGAAGACATGCTGATGGGACGAGATGTTCCGCACTTCCGAAGGTACTTAAAGAGGGTACTGGAAGAAGACCGACCAGAGCCAGAACCAACCACTCCATCGACGACTCCGACCACCGAAGCAGGCATGATAGTCACCCGTGCCCAGCAGAAACAAAAAGATTCGCTCGAAAAAGCAGAACATCTGCAAGAGCAGCTGGACGGAGCTATCATGTCGGCTTCTCCACCGGTGGAAGAAGACAGCGATGAGAGCAGCAACTCTGAAACTGATCAGACTGACCAGACTGAGGTTGTGGATACCTCCGGTTCGGAAGAGCTTCAGACTGACCAGACTGAGGTTGTGGATACCTCCGGTTCGGAAGAGCTTCAGACCGACCAGCCGGACATCATTTCTCCAGAAGAACTGGGCAAAGCCCAAAGGTCTGACCCAACCCTTAAATATATAAGAGAGAAAGTGGGCAAAGAGAACAGTCCATATTTTTGGGAAAAGAGCTTACTTAAAAGAAAACCCTATACAAGCATGGGAAAAACCCTAGTTATTCTGCCCCAAGTAGTGCGAGTGAGAGCCTTGAGAATGGCACATAACTCACCAGTCGCAGGTCACTTCGGTAGAGAGAGAACTATGAAAGCCCTAAGGGAGAGAGTTGATTGGCCAGGGATGAATACAGATGTCAACAAGATGTGTGCGTCGTGTGCAGTGTGCCAAAAGAGTAAACCGGCTTTATTATCCAAAGCCCCTCTCCACCCTTTACCCATCATAAGAGAACCCTTTACCAGAATTGCCATGGACGTATTTGGCCCCTTACCAAGAACGAAGGCGGGTAATAAGTACATATTGGTCGTAATGGACTACTCTTCTAAATGGCCTGAGGCCTATGCAATGAGAAATACCACAAGTGAGACAGTTGTAAAATGCTTAATTGACCTAACATCAAGGGTGGGAATCCCGGAAGAGTTACTTACAGACAACGGGTCGAATTTTGTATCGAAGACCATGAAGAGTTATTGCAAAGCCATGGGTATCAAACAAATAAAGACCACCCCTTACCACCCTCAGACTGACGGCATGGTCGAAAGGTTTAATGCTACCCTAAAGGCCTTACTGAGGAAGCTAACACAGAGTCCTGGAGTGGAATGGGATATGTGTCTTCCCTACTTGTTGTATGCTTACCGTGGCACAGTACACAAGACCACAGGTTTCTCACCTTACCAGATGCTGTTTGGGAGGGTGATGAGGATGCCTTTAGATACCATGGTTCGGTTTTGGAAGGGAAAGGAAGAGAAGGGAGAGAACACATCAGTAGAGTTTGTGCAAGCTCTCAAGAGCAACATCGAGGTTGTGAGAGAGTTGGCTCTAGAGAGAGAGACCAAAGAAAAGAAGGCACAGAAACATCATTACGACAAGAAGGCGGTAGTGCGTGAGTTTGAGGTGGGAGACTATGTGCTGGTGTTTAGGCCCATAAAAATGGCTAAACTCCTCAACCAGTGGCAGGGACCCTACCTCATCTCCAAGAAGATCACTGATGTGACGTACCAGGTGGACCTGGGAACGATGGGGAAAAGGTTCCGGACCTTCCATGTCAACAGCATTAGAAGGTGGACATCCCCAGCTCCTGCTGCATTCATGACTTTGGATGAAGAGGAAGTGAATGAGCAGGAGGAGCCACCAGAAGAGACAAACAACCTAACCAACCAACAGAAAGAAGAACTACAAGAGTTACAAGAGAGTTTTCGAGATGTCATTCAGGATGTGCCAGGGAAGACTGATCTAGTGGAACATGCCATCCCTACAAAGGATGCACTTCCAATCAGACTTCCTCCATACCGGCTGGCACATCATTCCAAAGAGTTCCTCAGGGAGGAGATTGCTATACTTTTGGAACAAGATATCATCGAACCTTCTAGAAGTCCGTGGGCGGCCCCAATAGTGCTGGTAGCCAAGAAAGATGGTGGCAAGAGAATGTGTGTGGATTACCGCAAGTTGAATGCTATCACTGTTGGTGACCCCTACCCACTTCCCCACATTGATGAGCTGATTGATGGCATCGGGTCTTCTCAATACATAACGACCCTGGACCTCACCAAGGGATATTACCAAGTCCCAGTAGCTCCAGAAGACATTGAGAAGACAGCGTTTGTCACACCATTCGGCAAATACCAGTTCAAGACAATGCCATTTGGCCTTGTATCAGCTCCATCAACCTTCCAGCGTCTTATGGATCAGGTGCTGGAAGGACTTCACAATTACTCAGTCGCTTATCTCGACGACATACTGGTGCATAGTGCGTCTTGGGAAGAGCACATATGGCATCTCAACCAGGTATTCGAAAGATTGAGAAGGGCTGGATTAAAGATTAAGAAGAAGAAGTGCCACTTCGCCGCCAACACATGTGTTTATCTGGGCCATGTAGTGGGAGGTAGTGCTGTGAAACCCATGCAGAACAAAGTAGCAGCGGTACGTGACTTTGTTCAACCCAAGACAAAGAAACAGATGAGGTCTTTCTTGGGCCTCTGTGGGTACTACAGGAAATTTGTGCCACAGTTTTCAACCATAGCAAGCCCATTGTCGGACTTAACGAAGAAGGATAGACCTAATATCATACTGTGGTCACCAAAGTGCCAGGAGGCATTCCAGAAGTTGAAGAAAACATTATCAAGAGCACCAGTTTTAGTAACCCCAGACTGGACAAAACCATTTGTTTTACAAACCGACGCATCTGGCACAGGCTTGGGGTTTGTACTAAGTCAGATAAATGAAGAGGGTGAAGAGCATCCATTAGCGTTTGGATCAAGAAAACTACTTCCCAGGGAGATCAACTACTCGGCTATTGAGCGAGAAGCTCTTGCCATAGTCAAGGGAATACAACACTTCCGAATCTACTTGGAAGGTGCTCATTTTACCGTGGAAACTGACCACAACCCCTCACACATCTGGCTACATTGAAAGATAGCCATGGCAGGTTGGCACGTTGGGCATTGGCACTACAGCCATATGACTTTAAAGTAATTCATCGTAATGGCTATGCAAATGCTAACGCTGATGGACTGTCCAGAGATCAGGGATCTCCAGTTAAGGGGGGAGGGATGTCAGAGATGGCGCCCCCTCTGACTGTTGCTGAGCGGGAGCCAGTGGGCAAGAGTGAGAACGTGTTGACAGGATGTGCAATGGGTGTGTCGCCAGAGAGTGCACTCGTGAGTGCACAGAGGCCTTTTGAGGGCGAGGTCAAGAAGGTTCTAGAAGAACTTGTGCCCTCGTCTGATTGGTTGACGGAAGGAATGGTGAACATGACAGCAGGACCTAATAAGGAATAATAGAAGGACTGTGGTGAAAGAGGATCGAAGAGCTCGTAAAGAGAACGACTTGTAGATATAGAAGTTAGTTACGGCCGTTGTGTATATTGAGTATTGCGTATTGCGTGTTATTGTTGTAGTGTGGGACGGTGCACCCGCTTTGCACCACTGTGTTTACTCTTGTGATAATAGCCTAACTCAATTGATCAGTGATCAGGGATACAGCAGCCTAGTAAGAGGTTGGCTGATTTTGGGTCGTCTAAGTAACAGGTGGATAGACTGTTAAAGGACTTCCGTCGTGGAGATTGCTGATACTGCCTGGCGGAGCAACGTGTAGTTGTAGCAGGAGTACCAGGATCCCTCACACTCAGCTTACAGCAAAGAAAGCTACTCTTCTGGCTTTAGTGTGTGGAGCTAGTGGCATTTTAATGCTCCTTTTGGAGGGTTTGATTGTTATTTGTTACATTTTGTATTTGATTCACAAGTTTAATTATTATTTATTATTTCTTGAGGGGGTCTGCCAGTTTACTATTGCAAAGGATTTGAGGCATGCTAGATTTTCTAACATAATTTATGCTGTTAAGAACCAAACAAGAATATGATTTATGTCTTTCACCTATTTTGAAATGCGCGTTTTGGCACTAGCCAATTCCTAGTTGGTGTTTCATAACAGTTTTTCCCCTTCTTTTTTCAACTCCCTTCCTCTGTTAAGTTCTAATAGATAACGTCCCATTAATAAGACATCTTACTTGTAAGTAACAAGTGATTTGAATAACTTACCAAAGGAAGACAGAAGAAAACAAATGACTAATAGAGCGTAAGCCATATTGATATTTGATTAGAGAAGGGACCGATTACAAAGTAGGTTTAGTAGCAGCAGAGACCTTCAACAACCTGACAATGCTAGTGCAGTATCAACGAAATCAAGACAGAAAACTCTAGCAAAATTTATGGTGGAACACTTGGAGCTGGTTATTCCTTTAACAAGTCCAACAGGACTACAAAGCGAGCTAAGTCCAACAGTACTACAAAGCGAGCTAAGTCCAACAGTACTACAAAGCGAGCTTTCAGGCTAAACTGTCAGAGTGACACAGCTCAATAGTTTTTATATTTGCTAGCCAGCCCCACCCATTCGTTTACGCGAGTTTTACAGGAAGTGCGGGTGAGTGTCATTTCCGCGACTACATTTTGTCG